>VXBB01019266.1:0-61078 GCA_013399915.1 Illadopsis cleaveri
GGGCTGCCCAAGAACCCCGACCTCCGCATCGCCCAGCTCCGCTTCCTGCTCAGCCTGCGGCCCCGCGCGCCCGACCCCGCCGCGCGCGACGAGCTGATGGCGGCGGTGCGGCTGCACAGTGAGTGGGGCCTGGGGGAGGCTCTGTGTGTGTGTGGGGGCGTCTGTCTGTCTGTTCGCCCGCCCCGGCTCCGACCGTGTGTCTGTGGAGCAGCCGTGTGACTGTCTGTGGCCGTCGATCCCCGGGCAGGGGTTGTGTACACGTCTCCCCGCAGTTCGGCATCGCTCTGCCGCCGGGACTGGCTCCCCCGGGGCATGGACAGCCCGAGAGCGGCGGGGCAGGGCAGGGGTTGGAGGTACCCGAGCCGTGCCCTATCCCCAGCTCCGACCACTCTCACATCGTGCTGGGGCTGTAAGAGCTGTGGGTTGGGCACCACGGGCTGCTGTGCTCACAGTGGGATGAAGAGAATCTCAGAACATCCTGAGCTGGAAGGGACCCTCAAGGATCACCAAAGTCCAACTCTTGGTCCTGCGCAGGACACTCCCAAAAATAGCACACTGCCTCAGTGCACTGTCCAAGTGTTCCATGAGCTCTGTCTTGGGGAGCCTGTTCAGTGCCCGACCACCCTCTGGGGGAAGAACCTTCTCCTGATATCCAGCCAAAATCTCCCCTGGCACAGCTCTGTGCTGTTTACTCAAGTCCTGTCACTGGTTTTCAGAGAGCAGACATCAGCTCCTGACTCTCCACTTTGTCTCATGAGGAAGTTTTAGACAGTTTTGAGGTCTCCCCTCGGTCTCCTCTTCTCTAGGTTGAACACACCAAGTGACCTCAGCTGCTCCTTATACATCCGCTTCAGACCCTTCATCATCTTCATGTCCCTCCTTTGGATGCCCTCTAACAGCATAATGTCCTTGTGGTGCCCAAAATTACCCCCAGAACTGAAGGTGAGGCCACCCCAGTGCAAGGCAGGGAAAGTGCAGATGGGAGCAGAGTAAAGAGCAATGATGAGAAAGGACTAGTGGAAGGAAGCATGAGGGGCAGGGCCTGCAGAAACAGTGGCTGTACTGTGTCTGGATTCAGCAGGTACCTGGTCATAGAAGGGACGTCTCTGGGCTGACAGTCATGTTGTCCTTTTAGGAACAAACACACTCTCGTTGCAGCAGTGAACAGCAGAACCCTTCCTGCTTCTCTTTCAGACATGGCCCCATACTATGAAGCCCTGTGCAAGTCTCTTGAGTGGCAGATGGACACGGATCTGCTGAACAAAATGAAGAAAGCCAATGAGGAGGAACTGAAACGGCTTGACAACGAATTAGAGGATGCAGAAAAGATCTTGGGGGAGAGCGAAATCCGGGATGCAATGATGGCCAAGGCTGAGTACCTGTGCAGGATTGGGGACAAGGTTGGTGACAGCAGAGGTTTATTGACTTGTAGAAAACACTGAATAGGAACCCTGTTAGCTGGGCAGGTCCCAGTGAGTGCTGGGGGACTTGCAGAGCATTTTCTCTGTGGCACAGCTCACACATGGCTGGCAGATAGGGGAGGGTCTTACTGAAATAGAAATTACCTAGGAAAGAAAGAGTCCTTGAAAGAAAACAACTCTTTTCTTGACAAGGGGTTTGCAGATACCACTGTTCACTTTCCTTGCACCTTTAGACTTTTCTAAGCTATTTAGATCATGCAGCTGAATTTCAAGTTACAGAGTAGATTTTTGTAATCTTTAGCTTTGAAAGATACATGAGGAACAGCTTTTCTAACTTGATTTAGACTTGGATACGTTAAGATTATTCAGAATGCACAGTGTGGAAGTCACAGCTGCCAGTGGGAGACAACACGTGTTCTTACAACAGGTATTTTGTGACTGTTCTGGGTGCCTTTGACATTCCTACAGCAGCAAATACTGTTTTGCCAGGAGGGAGCTCTGACTGCATTCCGCAAGACCTACGACAAAACCGTGGCCCTGGGACATCGCCTGGATATCGTGTTCTATCTGCTAAGGATTGGCTTGTTTTATATGGACAATGACCTCATCACACGGAACATTGAAAAGGCAAAAAGGTACTGCTTGGGTTGTCTGAGTGCACTAAAGCACTTCTGAAACAAGCTGTGACAAAAGAAATGGAAGATAAATACCTTCCTGTGCAGAAATGACTGGGAGTGATTGTGAGAGAGACTCACAGCGATGGGTGGGTGTTACTTTGTTTTAGAGCACTTCCTGCTCCTGGGTTTTTTAATGGGGCAGAAGAGAAAGGTGAAGATTTTGTGGTAGCTGTTTTCTTGCAGCTGGCTTAATTTGTATTTGTAGCCCAGCTCCCACTCCCACTTTGGGTGTGACTGGACTGTGCCTCTGCCAGCTAAGTCCAGCTGGCTCTGTAAAGAGGGAACTTTTCCTCTAGAAGCAAGAGCAGCATGGTATGTTTTGGTGCCACTGTCCTTCCCATGTTCCCACTGGTAGCTTCAGTGTCTCTGTGCTCCCAGTGTTTTGAACCTCAGCAGTTCCTGTAGAAAGCTGTGGTTCCAGTCTCTCTGCTGCTGCCATGAGACACCAAGGCAGAGGAGGTTCCCACTTCCTTTGTTCCTTGGGCAGGGATATTTTGTGTTGCCTTCTCAGCAGTTTTATCTCTTCCCTGCCCTTTTTACAGCCACACCACTTCTGTGCTGATCCTTAAAAAGTGGCAACTTGTATCTTTTTTTCTATGCTGCTGGTTGGACGGCTTTGGCTTTAGCAGCAAAGGCAATGGAAATCTGTTGCCACAGTCCAGGCTGACAGTAATATTTACCTGCAGATCCACAGAGACTGTTGTCAGAGCTGAAGAGGCTGTAAACTTTTCCTTTCAGCTGAAACTTGCACTGTGTAAAAGCCTCTGGCCTCTTCTGTCCCAAGGAAGCCACTTTCCTACATCAGCAGGTGTACAAAGCCTAGGCTGTTTGAACAAGCTGCAACATAAACCAAGTTATTCTTTCTCTAATCCCATGGTATCGGTTGATTTGTACTTATTTCATATAACTTATTACATAAGTAAATATTCTTTGTTCTATTTTAAGTCTAATAGAAGAAGGAGGAGACTGGGACAGAAGAAACCGTCTCAAGGTGTACCAGGGCCTTTACTGTGTAGCCATTCGAGATTTTAAACAAGCAGCAGAGCTCTTCCTTGACACAGTTTCCACGTTTACATCCTATGAACTGATGGATTACAAAACCTTTGTCACATACACTGTCTATGTCAGCATGATAGCCCTGGACAGGCCTGACCTGAGGGAGAAGGTGAGGAGAGCACGTGGGAGCACTGGTGCACACTGACAGAGCCTTTCCTTCACCTGTCCATCTTGAGGCTGAAAGGGATGGTGGTTAAAGGTGTGTGTTTGCTTTCAGGTGATTAAAGGAGCAGAGATCCTGGAAGCCCTGCACAGTTTGCCAGCTGTCCGGCAGTACCTCTTCTCTCTTTACGAATGTCGTTATGCAGCCTTTTTCCAGTCACTAGGTAAGGCTGGTTGTGTCCCACAACACTGTTTCAGGTGTTCCAGTTATTTGTTTCAGATCATACACAACTTTTGTGGAGTAGCTGCAGTCTAAAACTAGAGCTATGTGCAGAAAAAACAAACTATAGAGATTTTTTTAACAGTGACCTGAAATTTTCTGCTTTTATTTTTCAAAGGAAGAAAAATTTCTCATCCCAAGAGCTTTGTGAAAGGTCACATCTGGTTAGGTGAAAAAGCACTTTGAAAATGGCTATGAAACACCATCTTACCTGAAGAGCCAGATCAGGAAAGATTTGAAAGCTTTCTTTGTAAAAGGGTGACACCAAAGAAAAGCTTTTCAGAAACCCCTCATTCTTGCCAGTTCTCAGACTGCTTGTTTTTCTTCTTTGAGATTTAGAATGCAAGAAAATGAGATATTTGGAAAAACCAGGAAAGAACCCTTGATTTTGTGGAAAACTAGGCCTGATGAGACTGACTTGAAGGGCAGCATCTTCATATTGCTGGCCTCATCCCAAGCCAAGAACCGATGCTGTCGGGGAAAAAAAAAATCACTTTCATGCCCTGAAATCTTTGAAACTAATTTAAGAGCTGGGAGCAGAAAATTAATATTATGTCCTTGTACAGGTGTGAGTAACAATGTTTCTTCAAGAAGATACATTCGAGTTCTGCTTGTTACCCAGCTCTGGTCTGTGCCTGCAGGCAGCAGATCCCGCTCTTGCCTTCAGCAAGGCGGCCCTTCTCCCCCCTGAAAGAAGGAATGTACGCTGATTCCAGGCTCCCATTAGCTCTGCCACAATATTGTTTGCATATTCTTTCTGCTTCTGGTTCCAGAACTGATGCAGATGACGTGAATTTGCTTCTCTTTAGTGCAGAATCCCTTTCATATCTTGAGGAGTGCAAGAATACAACATAGTTACGGTCACGCCTATTACTTATTAACTTGTACCATGTGTTTTATTTACATAACTGTTATTTGACATTTCTTAGAAATTACTGACTTTTTTTTTTTAATTTTGCCTTTTTTTTTTTTTTTCTTTTCAGCTATTGTAGAGCAGGAGATGAAGAAAGACTGGCTGTTTGCACCTCACTACCGATACTACGTGCGGGAAATGCGGATCCACGCCTACAGCCAGCTCCTCGAGTCCTACCGCTCCCTGACGTTAGGGTACATGGCAGAAGCCTTTGGAGTCAGTGTAGAGTTCATAGATCAGTAAGTTCTCTGGCTTTGCCAGTTCCTAGAGATCTCCCTTTATACCTTTTAAACATTTATGATGATCTCCTTACAAGTAAAAATCTTTGTTCACTTGGATTCTAAATATGCCAAGTTACGTTTCTATGAAAGAGTGTGAGAAGCTGCTTTTTTATTAATTACTTGGTTCTTTATATTGCTGTGTTCACTGACCTCGATGTGCTATGAAACTTTAGATTTTAGATAGCTTAGTTCACACCTATGCAAAAACTGAGCTATTCCAACTTTGGGTATCTGCACATTTTTTGTACTCTGCCAGTCTCCCTCTCTCATTTTGCTTGATTTCTGTTATGTGGACAGGATCTGATGCTTTTAACTTAAATCAAACATACCCTGCAGTCCCAATTTGAAATTCTTTAGAACAAAACTAACTGATTTTGATCATGGTAACTAAGTGAGAAACTGACTTGTACTCTGTGTACATGAAGCACATTATTTCAAATGCCTTCACAAGAGTTATTCTTGTTTCAGAGAGGTTTCAGGTTTTCTAACATAGAAAATTTAGAGAAATATGAAACTGCTTGAAATATTCAGAAATTAATGTGTTTCAAGAGAAACTAAATAACCATTCAATTCAAAAGTAATTTTTCTAAGTCAGGCTAATTCTTATGCTTTCCAGTAATTTGAATTGTAACTCACTGTTGAGCACAGGAATATTTTCTTCTACCATCAGTGCTGTAGACCACCAGCTGATTAAACAGAACAATAATAATAATAATGAATTTTTTTAAGGCATTTAAAAAATTAAATATTATTGAGACACTTTTCTAATTAATTGACTGGCATGAAGATATTTATCTCAGGATAAATTCCAAATAGCCACACTGCATTACTGCTGCCTTTGGATTTGAAGAGTAGTTGGTACAAAGCTCAGTGATAAGTTTCACTAGCTCAAGTACAACACCTTGGCCTGAGAAGAAAGAACTAAGAGGTTTTGTGTTCAGGTCACTAAAATTATTCTTTCTGGGTGCAATGTCCAAGCCTTAGTAAGATGAGGATACATAAGGTACCTTATGAAGATCCATAGGCTGTTGCTTCAGAAATACAGCATAGTGTAACAGCAGTTTCAGTGCTCTTGGGTCTACAAGTCCCTGCTGAAAGAGGAGTTAACCAACTTTTTTTCCTTATTTAGGGAGCTTTCAAGATTTATTGCAGCTGGGCGATTGCACTGCAAAATAGACAAAGTAAACGAGATTGTAGAAACTAACAGGTATGTAACAGTTCCTACAGGTTTTAACAGACCAGTTGAATTCTATATATTGTGATGACATTTACTGCAGGAATGTTTAATGCTTTGGTATAAATTGTATTCTTAGTTCTAACCCCCTGGTTTTTTCCCTCATGATTTCTAGGCCTGACAGCAAGAATTGGCAGTACCAAGAAACCATCAAGAAAGGAGATTTGCTGCTGAACAGAATTCAGAAACTTTCCCGAGTAATTAATATGTAATTTTTTTAACGCAAGGGAATGCAAAACTTAGATGTTTAAAACATTTTGGAAGTAACCTATAAATATATTGCATAACTTGGTATACTGTAGGGACAAAAATAACTAGCAAGAAAGGTAGTGTTTTTATTTTCCACTTCATTATGTACACACTTCTGTTCTGGTGTATGGAACCCAGTTCATTTATTAAATGTATGATACCGTTGGTGATCTCTTGTAAAGACTTTGTTCCTTTCCTTGCCTGTATATCCAGTGTTCCATATTGAACTGCAAAGAAGGCTCACAACCTGTGAACACAGAGAGCTCATGCTTGCTGCTTTAAGCTTTTTATGCCATTTTATGCTTGCTGTTGTACGACTTTCGTATTGGATTCAGATGTGAAAACAATCAGTTGCATAATAGTAAAGTGGCCAAACATTTTAGTGAAAAGTGCACACTGTCCAGACAGGACAGAGTCTTGCAATGAAGGGATTACAGCTTAAGGGAGAAGGAATAAGGATGCAAGTGATTGGGGTGAAGCAATAATATAACCACAGAAACTGCAGGACTAAAAACTTTGGGAACAACTGTAACAGAAGTAGCCTCTCTCTATTTTTTTGCAAACTGTTGAAAAGGAAGTCAGCAAGGAGCAAAGCATTACATTTGTAATTATTGCCTGAGTTAGATTTGCAGATGTCAGTGATGGTGGGAGCTGTGGAAGGGAGTACTGCAGTCTGACACAGCTGATCAGGTACTGCAGGGGTTACAGTTCCTTTCTGCACAGCTGCTGAGGAATGAATGTCTCCCTAGGCTGCTGCCATGCTGATGACACATGGTTTCTGGCGTGGCAGAGCCTCCAGCAGCAGCTGTTTACCCTGCTGGCCTGCCTTGAGGGGCTTTCCCTCTTCTCAAAGAAGGCCTGTGAGTGAGTTCTGTGAGCCTTTGATGCCACTGCATTTGGAACATTTACAGCCTGTGTGCAACTTCAGTGCTGGAAGGAACCCCAGCAGGAGGGTGTACCCAAAGAGCAATCCCAGCTTTTGGAAGCTACTCTGCCACAGGCAGGACAGCTTGGAATTTCCCCTGCCCACCCCTCCCACTGCAAGATCAGAGAGGGTCTCCTGTCCTGGAACTGCTGCTGCCTACCCGAGGTTGGACCTCTTGGTGCTGAGGGGCCATTCCTATCCTCTGCTGAACTTTTCTGAAATCCAAAGTACAGGGTTTTTTGGGTTTTGAACTTTTCTGAAACCCAACATACCTCATGATTTTAGGGGTTTTTTACTACTTATTGGAAGCTCTTTTGGTTGTTTCCCCCTCCAAGAAGCAGCTATTTAGCCAGAGTTTAAAGATTTACATTTCAGATAGTACTAATTAGAAGAAAATTCTGATCTTTCTTCAGAAAGGCAGAGTAATGAACAAGAACTCTAGTTTGCTGTGTGGTCAGCTATGAGTCTCTGTTTTGTGTGTTCATACACATACCCTTTCCTGTAAAGTTTTAATTGATAAAACCCAATATTCAGACTTCTCAGACCTGCAATAACCTCTCTTTTTTTTCTGTATTTGTTCCATTCCAGATAAGCAGAGCTAGCTAGGAAGGCTTTAATCAGTCTGACTTTTGGGAACATCTTCTCCACCTTCCATAGGTGAAGGTGTGAAGCCTGTCAGAAAACCCTACTGTCTTCTTGTCTTCACTGACTTGAGGAATTTCTGTTTGGTGCACAAATAAATTTTCCTTTCCAGCATATTTAGACATGAACTTGCCTTAATTAACTGCATCAAAGCTTCCATTCAGCATATGAATTACCATGTATTTTTTTAACTGTGACATGAAGAAAATAGAAATGTACTCAAGAAAAATGAGGCTAACAGGGGCTTCATGAATTCCAGAGATATCTCGCTGTAAAAGCAAGGTAAGAGCACCAGAAAAAAAAAAAATGGAAATCCCTACTCTGTGTGGAAAATAAAAGCATTGGTAAAGAGTTTTAGTGCTCTAAGATACTTGCAGAGCTATCAACCATTTTATTCAAACTGTAGCTATCATCCTGTGGGAGCCAAGCATTTCAGAATCTGGTGTTCTTTGCTCAGGTGGATGAAAAATAATGTTTCGAACAGAAGTGCACAATCCTACTACAGCAAAGATCTCCCCCCCCCTTTAAAGATCCCAACTTGCCTTCACATTTCCTGATCTCAGCCAACATCCTGCGAAATAGGATCCAGGGAGAGCCTGGAGATCTTCTGGACAAAGATTTTTGTGCCAAGGCTTGGCAGGAAAGTTCAGCAATTTTAGCTGAACATTTTAAGGCTTTGTGCAGCAGTTCAGCCTCACAGCCATGCCAAATAGTGATGGGATGAAATTCTGGGAAAGGTGAAAGGCAGCATCTCCTGAAGCCCACAGCTGGAGGCACACAGTTTAACCAGCACAGCTGTTCACACTGTTCTCCTGAAAAAAGAAAAAAGCAATCTTGATACTCAGGTTCTCCAAAGAGTAGGAGTGCTGAGGGGTCCAGGGTGGTCAGGCCTTGAGCTGATCAAGGGCATAATTTTGTCTATTCTGTTGTTTTTAACTGCCTTCTTCCATCTTCGTGTCAAATCAGAAGCATTAGAATTTCTACTTCCTGAAGTAATTTCAAGTTGATTTTTACTGTCCCGTGATCATGTTAGTTTTGTATTCTGTTTCTCTGATCGCATGGTTTCCCTTTATTTATCTGTGATTGTGAGCAGCCCTCCAGACGCAGCCTGCATGCCTCGCTTCTGACACCTTTCCATGGATTTATAGTCCACATGCCAAAGTTGTACATTCTCTCTTGTAATTTAAGCTTGGGCAGTTCCTTGAGCTAATGCCATTCTCCAATTTCGCTTTGCAAGGCTGACTTCACCCTCGCTACAAGGTAGCCAGAACCAGACAGAGATTTCAAGCCACAGCTTGAACTTCTCTCTGCAATCCATTCCCTGCAGTAATGGTGGGAAAGCAGGTGGGAAGGGCAGGAGATGGGGTGGTTTAGGATTTGTTAGCAGAGCTCTGCTACAAAGCAGTTGAAATGTTCCTGTGCAAGCCTCTGCACTTTCTGGCTCACCTGCCAACACCTCTGGTGCTTCTCTCACCGAACACTGGGCTCCAGTGCTCAAGGTCCAGCCTTGCAGGGAAGGGACGAGGCACTGGCTCTAGGAAAAAGTCACCTGTCATGGACAGGGAAGGGCTCAGGTGAAGTGACCTAAACTGCAAAATGGAGGATAAAAAACTTCCAGCACTGTCAGAGACCACCACATGCAAGCAGCAGCACAGTCCTTGCTGATGCTGAAGAAAACTTTTGTATCAATTTGGGCACAAATATCAACACCAGCTATTTCTCATAGGCCTGGACAAAGCTTTTTTTCCTGCATTTCTCAGGCTGTTTTTCCTCCTTGGCAATAAAGTTTCAATCCACATTAGTTTGAACAAGTTCCCTGAAGGTTTTCAAAGTTTGTTGGGTCAGAAAAAACCCAAGCATATGCCACTTTTCCATGACAAAGCTCCCATGCTGCTTGTTAGGAACAAATCCAGCAGCTAACACAGCTCTGAGCCAAAGCACTGAAAACAGCATGCAGTCAAAATAAAAAGTCCCATGGTGGATCCTACAAGCCACATGTGTTTGATTATTTGTTGCAGCAGAACGTGATAATAATGAACCAACAGGAATTTGCATTTAAATGGAGAGGGCAAGCCCTCCTCCGGGTTGTTTTGGTAGTCGTGTAAGCAAGGCGCCCACGGAGCGGCGCTCCGGCCTTCAGAGAGCCCGAGGGCACCGGGCCAGCTCCCCACCCCTCACCCGGAGCTGCACAGGCACAACCAGGGGCAGATATTCTGCCAAAGTCAGGTTGTAGCCTTTGTGCCCAACACTGCTCCGCCAGGGGAAAGCCAAACAACTTCGGGCTCCCAGGGCTCATCTGCCCAGCTTTGGTACTAAATGCAAAGGGCACTGACAGGATGCACAAATACACAAAGCCTGCACGAGGGAACCTCTGAGCCTGGGTTTTCATTGCATGCATTGGCAGTCTCCTACATCACCAAGTAACTGTCCCGAATATAAACTGGAGTATTTTCCTACGAGACCATCACTGATGGGAGGGAAACTTTTCCACCCAGTTCAGGGACATGGGTGCTTACTGGGTTCCACTTCAGCACCTCATCAGAACCATTTTTCATCACCAACTCCTTTAGTAAACAGTCATCAGAAGAGAACCCAAGGAGCAGCTCTGCTCTGCCCCAGGGTCAGGGCTCCCTGGCACTGCACTGCACCAAATGCAGCAAAGGAAGGGGAGAGGGAGGATGCTCCAATTCCACAGAGCTCTGAGAGCTCAGGGTTACATAGGGTGAGTGCACCTATTTTTCCTTTCCTAACCTTGCCAGTTTTAGAGGACACTGAAGCCTGTATTAAACGCAGTAAAATGCAGAGTTACTCCTGGAGTGTTGAAGCACTCAGAGTCACAAACCTGCCTGAACATGATGCCAAGCACTGAGCTCTGCTGGGCTGCAAATACCCGACTCCCACGCGCTCCGGGCTGTGGTCACTCGTGCAGCTCTGCAGAAACAGCAGCTCATGCAAGATGGCACAGCTGGGAGAAATTGCTACTAGGAAGGAAAAGGATTTGCAAGAAGGCAAGACAAAAATAGAAATTACTCAGTACAGCAAAAAGTAAACTTAGAACTACTAGAGTGCTTATTATAAAAAGACAAAGGAGAACTTGCCTGTTGTCTGAAGGTCGTTTATGTCTTGTAGCATTTATTCCAAATACTAAGAAAAACTTGTTAGAAGAGGGGGAAAAACCCAAACCAAAACAAAATAGAGACAGCATAAAGGAAGTTTTGCCAGAGATGTCACTCCGAAGTCCTGCCCCATTAACAGGAGCTTTACTGGTTTTACAAACTGCTCTGAAATCACCCACAGCACATGAGTCCTGACTCCTGTGCAGAGAAAAGCTCTGCAAGAGTGTTTAACCTGCTGAATTCACACACTGGATCTTCAAACTGTGAAAACACAGAAGACACTTTTTCGGGAGGAAAAAAAAATTCAGGAAACACAACAACTCAACAAAACCCCATCTGGGGCTGCTGCTCATTATTCTGACTAGACAAGAATATAAAGTGTGAACCTCAAGTAACAGAAGGTCCTTTAAAAGGAAAATGCTGCAGAGGTGACACAGGCACTGCTCAAACCCAGGTACCAACCCCCTGTAGGATGGAAAGCTCTGAACCTACCAGGCTAATTTGTGATGCCAAGGGACAATGACAAAATTTGACCACATCCAATTCTCTGAAATTAGTTCACATAGGCACCGATACAGATAATGTTTTCCTTTAATAGCGAAGGATTTTATAATGAAGCAGAAACATATAATATATTCCATGCAACCAACCTCATTTATTGAAAAGTCCTAATTTTATTGCCTTGTTTAGTAACATGTTTGTTCAACAAACTAATATTTTTCATGAAGCAAAGCACAACTTTTTCTTATAAATAGTATAAATTATTTTATTTACAGAAACTTGTTACAAAACAAATAGACTATATATTTATTTTTCTTTTAAATATCCAAAGTAATTTTTCTATCCCATGACATTTGTTCATGTACTATACAGCAGCCAACACAGAGTTCAGCTGATCAGATGCTCTTGATTATGTATACAAATTATCAAACTATTCACACATTTTACACAGGAGATTGCTTTTAGAACCAGGCTCAACACCGAGCAAGATGCTTCCAAGGCCTACATTCACATTGACATTATGTAGTGCTCATTTCAAAATTATCTTTAAAACATAAAATATCTCACACAAAAGGTAAAAATGATTATTTTCTGCTGAACAGTGAAACATTTAAGAATCTTTCGAAGCCCAATTCCCTCCTCCAGGACAGAATGACTAAAAGACGAGAGATTCCTTGGCAAGAGAACTCTTACAGGAAGACAACTGCCTTAGAAATGTCATTTGGAAATCACATCTTTATTTTTTTCATGGTTTTAAGAGGTACTTACTTGGGGTTTTATCTTTGTTTTGAAATACCAACAATTTTGAACATTTTCTAAATTATTTGATTAATGAATATTGCTCCTCCCATTCCCAAAATGAGACAGTTAAATAAACTGCTGCTTAAAACCATATTTCAAACCCCTGGCATTATACTAAATATGAGTTATCAATGGGATTGTTCCAACATAAGGTATTCAAATTAAAAGATTTTACAAAAGCTACCAGCATAATTTGCTTTCTTTAGTCAACCCATCTCAATAATTTCAGAAATATAGATATATGCATGTGTGTGTGTATATATATATATATATATATATGCACACACACACACATATTATATATAGGTGGAAAAAGCAAGCTCCAAAATTTCAACTGAACATTCAAGTCTTTTAAGGAGAAGCTGTCTAAACAGTCCAAGCTTAAAACTAGTAATATCAGGCACTTTCAGTTTTTCCGTTAGTTTGAAACCACGTGAGACCCACAGGGATGCGCACGCACACACACGCACACGAACACGAGAGAAGAGAAGCAGTGTGTCACAGAACTGAACGGACCTGCTGGGAGTCAGGCAACTGAGAAGCAAATGCCACATCAACCACGTGGGATCCGGGCTCCCCGGGCAGTCCTCGGCCTGGATCCACCCACTCCCGAGGCAGGGAAAAGGGACACGGCTTTCACAAAACATCCCTTACATTGCAAAGTAGGCATGTTAACTATTGGCTTGGCAGTGAACCACTTCAAATTATAAAAAGGTATTTGCTTTTTTTTCTTTTTTTAATTAATTAATAAATAAATACTAGATGATCTCAATTGTACCAAAACTGGATATAAGAAAAAAAGACCTGTGCAAAAATACATATTTAAATATGTACAATCAATTAACAAAATATGTCTTCTGAAATAGGGATACTTCAATATTTATAATAGAACAAGAAATTCCAAAATAAAGATACAAAAGTATGGTTTTTTTCTTGTATAATTCTTTGTTCATCATTGCAGCAATTTTTTAGGTTAAGAAAACTGCAGGAGTCATAACGAGAAGTTGGAAAGACTATAAAAACTGTATCTCTTAAATTAATACCAAAATCTGTCTAGAAACAACCCAGCCACTGCAAATTCAATTTTGCAAGGAAAATTAATTTTAAGCTTCCTTAATTATTTACAGTAAGAACTATATGACAATAAAAGCTTCAGGAACAATGTTCTGCTTATAACTAAGATCTAAAACGTAATATTTAGAGCAGGTCTAGGGCAGGCAGAATTTATGCTCGGACTCTTTGCTCCAGTGGCTCAAGCCCACATGGTGCAGGTGGCTCTGGAGGAGCAGCCATCAGGAATTCACTTTGTACACGTCTGCATGCTACTGAAGGAGCACAAATTTGCCATTTTGCTTTCAAATCAACAGAACCTTCAAAACCAGAGGACAGTTCAATCACAAACTTGTCAGCATCCAATCTTGCTGAATTTTTTGTTTCCTTTACCTTTGTTTCTACCAAGAGTCAAATTGCACTTGTGACTGATGCTATCCTGAAGTGGAAGCTCTGCCCCAGGGACTTCATCAGAGCATGGATTTCTCTCCAAACGTGCAGGATTTAATACACTTGGATTTCTTTTTGTGGCATTTCGCTTTGGCTCCTTTCACGTTAAACCAGTCGCAGTTCTAACAATC
Source organism: Illadopsis cleaveri (assembly GCA_013399915.1). NCBI lineage: Eukaryota > Metazoa > Chordata > Aves > Passeriformes > Timaliidae > Illadopsis > Illadopsis cleaveri. The sequence continues at coordinate 13,830 of VXBB01019266.1, forward strand.
CTTTCAACAGGGCATCCTATTAAATACGAATCCTTTTGTTCCTGAAAAGTTGTCTACTGGTTGTTTTTTTTTAAAGTTTGCATAATAAGAGTCTCTAGTACATTGCTTTCTCAGTGTGATCTTTTGTATCAATTCAAAGCTAAAGTGTCTGCATAGAGGCTTCTTGTTGTTTTGCTGTGTAACAATGATTTCATAGGAAGTTCAGGAGAAACTGAAAGCATCGTTAGGTAAACAACTAAGCAACTGCTACTCAGAGTGGCTTTGGATTCCCTGATGTACTTACTGCTTGCCACCAGAATGGGGAGAAGGCTGGGCTACGTGAACAGTTGGACAGGCTCAGATTGTCTCTTCTCAGCAATAGCTGATGCCCCTTTAAGGCAGAAAATAAAAATCTTCTTTGTTAGGATCTCACCTTCCTTTGCTTTGCCCCCTTAATAAAAGTTTAGTCAGTTTTGAGCCTTTACCTGATGTTTAAAAACTTAACGAAAACATCCAGATGAGTCAAACCATAATAACAATGAGCCCTTTGGCGGAATTAATTTTTGAGGTGTTTTGAAGCAAGACAAAATACTTCATAAGAATTGGCTGGATTATACAAAACTGTAAAGCCCCCCATGCTCATAAAGCCTAGGTGGGCCTGGGATGACTGTGATGCACAAACCAGTGCTTCACAGTGAACTCTGCTGTCAAATTGGCATTTATTCCAGAATTTTGACTAAAAAAAAAAAGGAATCTTACTGAGTGGTAGAAGGCATCACACATCGACAATTCTGTTACACAAACAAGGCAGAAAGAAACTGACTTTTATGGTTGTTAGAAAATATTTAAATATTTTAAAAACTTGGTTTTAAAAGGGCTAATTTTATCAGCTGGAAGAGGAAGACAAATCCAGCCTAATTTCACCAATACAGTTATTTTTTTAAAAAACAAAGGCCTGTGGTATACAGTATAGGTCAATAAATACGTTCTTTGGGCATAGAGTTTTAGAGGTTATTTGCCTTTGTCTGTTTGATATTTTTGGAATTTTTAAAGAACAAAATTAACTTTTCTTCCACAATAAAATCTCATTCAAAAGAATAGAAAATAGGCTTTGTATCACACAAAGATGTCATTTTTATACTTGTTTTCTGAGCAGTGGCCTCAAACAAGTTTTTCTGGTTTTGTTGGGTTTGTTTTGTTTTAAACTCCTGATAGCTTCTTATCCCAAATTACCTGCAAAAGGCTGGGCAAAACAGACTATTTTTTGAATTGTGCTATTTTTTATATTCCATTAAAGGAACATTGCTATAAAAACACTAAAGCCATATTCCCTTCTTGAGGGCTTCTTTCCATTGTGCCTCACACATTTTTCCCCTTGTCACGGGGTCCTCTCCATTGAGGGTGTCTGTCTGGTTAGTATCACCTACAAAAGACACCATCAGTATAAAAATAAGTCCACAGTAACGTTTATTTCCCCCCAGAAAACATTCGTTTGCCCAGCCAAACTATGTCAAATAGTGGCAAGATGATGTACTCCTGTAAGGAAAATCTCACAGATTTGTAGCAAACAGTCCAGACCACTGTTAACACTGATAAGAGCAATTATGTGGCTGAACTTCATCCAGTGTCCATTTCTAGTATATTCACTGCTACAGACATGGCTTCAGGGAAATTCCTTGTTTAAGTGACAGTCCAGTAGATTTCCACACCTGAGGACCATGGGAAGTTGGGAAAACTCAAGGCATCTTGGAGTCCAGAAATCCAGATGGAGGTTTTGCTTGTAGTGAAAACTGTCCAGTTTGTTTCTCACCGTGGTGCCTTCAGCGATCAGGGACGGGCCTTCGGCTTGAGGGCAAGAAAAGAGAGAATGATCAGTGAGCCAGGCCCTCAGAGGCACTGAAAACAAACAGATTTTGTGGCTAACAAGGGCATATCTGGGGGAAAATGTCAGGCACAAAGCAACCTTGATAACACAAGGTTGGCCTCTCTGAGACTTGAAAATCCTCAACTAAAAATCTTCAGCGTTATAATGGTTTCAAGCATGCTTTCCTTAGTTCACAAAAATTACATTTCTCTTTTACTCATGTTACACAGTTGAAATGGTAATTATTAGGTAAGTCCAAAAATAAATTCAGTCATCTGAAGGCATTTTTTTAGTTAAGTAAACACACAAAAAGGTGAAAATCTTCCTCTGTGGCTGAAACTGAAAATTAAGAAACCACTCTCAAAAAGTTTGTACTGATCTCCTGGCTCTCCAGCTACAGAGATTTCAGTTTTTACCAGCAGAGAAAAAAAAGTTTCCTGGATTTTTAATCATGAAGGCACTACTTTTCCAGTGAGATTTGTTTTTAAAAAAAAATCAAAACTCCAAACTAATTTTTAAAATGGGATCCTACATACTCATGAGATCTGCTTCCTTTATAGCATATCTGTTTGCCTTACCAACTAAAAACGCTTATTATCTGATTTATTATATTTAATCTCATTATTACTTAGAAGTTAGTCAATGACACCTTGGGATAATAGGCTTATTTTATCACAGTATCACAGTTCTGTTATCAGCATCATTATGTTCCACTTTGTAGAATGTTTTTGCCTGACACAGAAACAAGGAGTCAGGCTGAGGCACACAGCTCAGTTCCACGGCAAGCTGGCAAGATTCACTTTTAAAATTACAGTTTAAAAGTAAGAGGAATGAATTTTATCTGAAAGTAATTCACAGGCAACAGCTTCTAAGGAATTTGAAATATCCCATTTAAGGTTTCTTTCCTAAAGTGTAGCCTTTTTATTTAGAATGTTTATAAAAGTCTTGTATAAATGTCCCATAAGCACACTCAAAATGAGTACTGGACAAAGAGAAGAGCAAACTTTTACCTGAGCAGGATCTGGAACTGGCTATCTATTGACTACTTAAGAGAACACCTGTATCATAAGCACGTGAGGAGGCATTTCATGCTGGCTTAGTTTGAGACAAGATTTCCTACCTGATGAAACAGAGAGTTGTTCATCAGTCCTTGTGTCCCTGGGATTGCACCAGTGTGTTTTGCATGAACATTGTTCACCGATGTCAATTTGGCAACTTTGTTTGATTTGCTGCTGCTGCTGTTGATGCTGCTTGAACCAGGTGAGCACTTTCTTTTCTTTCCTATTAATTTGTCAAGGGAAGCATGTGAATGTGAAAAACTGCTGTGTGAATTTACAGTCAGCTCACTAGACTGATGAACAAATGGCCCTAAGGAGAGCGTGGAGTCGCTGCTGTTCATCATCACACTCATTCTCTTTATGGATTCTGCAGGGCTCCCGGTTGGAGGACCCCTCCCTGATTGGTCATGTTTGAGGCTAACAGAGTTAGCTTTGCTAGTCATACAGTTGAGGCCAACGCTGTGGGACGAAGCTGTCACTGAGGGATGATAGGAGGTCCCAGAGTTTCCAGAGTTAACCACACAGTTTTTTCTAAAGGACTCTGTGGAATGAGAAGGTGCGAGCAGTGCGGAACTGTTTTTACGCTTCTTTCCTGAGCCGCCGCTGCTACTGACGCTGCCGGTGCTGTTACAGGTGCCACTGCCAGCAGAAGATTCCTTAGGTTTAAAAGATTTGCTGGATTTCATTTTCTGAGGTTTGCTGGGCATAGGTGAAGGTACAGAGGAAAGCACTGTAGGTGTTGAAGGGGAAGAAGACACTTGTCTTGATTGCATACTGCAGACAGGATCCACTGCACCCAGGGCAGCGGGGTTGGCATTTAGTGTCGTCCCATGGGATGGTACCGATTTGTTGTTCAGAGACACACAGGAAGGAGAGACCAACGCTGGCGATGACATAACCGTGGTGGGCAAGAGGAACCCTGCTGCACTGACACCGTGCTGAGAGGCAGGCATCAGGTTTGTCCGATGTGGGGCACGGACTGATGCTGTGTTACTGGATGCTGGAGGAATTTTCCTGCAGGTGAACAGAAAAACAAAGATAAAACCCCACATAGGCACCATTCTTCAGACTGATACCCAGTCTAATAATGCTACCTTAAAATGATTGTATCTTGGGGTTGATTAATGCCTCTGAAAGATTTTATTAAACTGATAGTTAATTGTTGCAAAAAATGTAAAGCATGGACCATCAACCTTCAGTCTGAACACAAAATTACTGTTCTTTAACTAGAATCACAAAGTTCCATGTACTTCTACAAACACCAAGAAGAATTAGAACTCTTTCACTTCTACTCACTTCCACATCTGTGAATTAAGATGCCTCTCCAACATGAAGTCAAGTGCACATCGAATATGGTTCCACCGCTTGTCAAACACGTAGTAACCTCTTCCAATTTGCTGACTACCAAATGTGCAAAACTGAAAAGACATGATTTTTATTGGTGTTTTCTACTTTCAATGACAACTCTCTGAATAACAATTTGTTTATGATAATATGCTTTTACATGTTTAATTAGAGGATAAAAAAAAATAAATTAGAGTTTTTATGTCTATGGCACAACAACTATTTTAAATTTTTGGCCTTGGTATATTGAGATAGCTTTGTCTTCTGATACTGCCATGCTCAATAGAAGAAGTCAAATTTGAACTCCTCTGATTAAATAGAAAAGGTTAGCAGTATGTCTATTTATGTAAAAATCTTATACACACACACATTTTTATGTAACATCTACTTCTGAGGACCTACCAGCTACCAGCTAGCAGTCTGTTTTAAAAAAAAAGAAAAAAGGGATATAATTTGACATCCAGGCTGGGCAATAAATTTGCTTTTAGTTATACCAACTAACTTTTGTCAAAATCTAAATATTAAAATACCTTACTGCTACCTTTAATGTGATGTTGGTAATGACTAAAAAATGTGTGTGGGTACGGGGGTGGGGGGGGGAGTCCAATAAGAAAATTGCACCAAAAAGACACTGTTTACATGTCCTTATTCCAAAACCACAGCCCTTTACAGCAGTTACCAATTCCATCTTTAGTATTCTGGAATTTTGGTTTCTTTTGGATTGGGGAAGTGAGCTACGATCACATTTTTTTAGCATGTTTATTTTGCAACTAGTTAAACCTTCACCGCCTACTAGGCCACAAAATAATTTTCTCAAAATACAGGGAGGGAAAAAAAATAAAAAGGAAAAAAAATAAAATTAAAAAAATCACATGCCCCACAGAAAACCACCTGTAAAACCCTAAAGTAACTTGTTTACACAATTAGAGTCAGAGAGAGACTGAGGTTAACTTTGAAAACGTACAGCGGCTGGTTGAGGATGATGACCTGAATAATGACAATCCAGTTTTTCAACAGGCTCTTCTTTTTCATCACATTCTCCCTCATCACTGGATAACCGAGATGCTGGCTCAGCTGCAGGCAAGGGAGGGTGTGGGGACTCGTGGACAGAAGGAGACTCGCTGGGGGCATTCCCACTGTGCTGGGCTGGACAGCCTGGAGGCCTGGGCAAGGCAAGCAGTAACCAGGTGTTATTGAACCAAGCCCAGTTAAAAATTCCACCCTTTAAGTACTTACTATTACTGAGAGAAAAAAAATCTACATTAACAGACCCCTGGTGTTGTCCACAGTCTTGTAACCTGCCAAGGGGAAGGACAGAAAATGGCGGTACCCCTGGAAAAGCAGCATTGCCCAATTGTTGCTCAACCACTTCCATTGATTGCAAGTCAGCTTTTACTACTTCAAACACCAACCCCTCCTTGCCAGGAGTTACCCTCAGCTGGTAATTGCTAATTGCAGACAGGCACCAGGCCTGGAGCTAACACACTGCCCCATCCAACAGATCCGTATCGCTCCCTCAAAATCCACCGCATCAAGCTGCCAGTATTCATTCATTCCATACCAGTGCATCTGCAGGTTTTCCTTACCTTGGAAGACTGGGGGGGTGAGGTTTGGGTTTATTAGGTAATAAAGGCTTTGATTCTGTAAGAGTAATTCCATGAGAATTTTGGTGCAGCTCCTGGGAAATTTTAGTAGGTGAGGGATGTGGTTCCCTGAGAGGGGGCATCTGCTGATGATGATCCGAATGTCGAAGAAGTTCCTTTTCCCTGGTTTTGCTTTTGTGCTCAGCTAATAACACATCAAATCGTTTTCTTCGACCCTGTACAGCCCTCCGCTGGGTTAAGGAATGTGTCTGCAGAACCAGGAATAAATCATTAATCCCAGGCTATGACATTTGTGGAAGTCAAACACTCAAAACGCTGTCTAGAGCTCCAAAACAGAGAAAATCACCACAGTCCTGGTTTAGTAAACAAATGGAAATATGACTTGGAAAACAAATTTTAAAATTGCTTGGTGGATACAGAATAACAAAACCAGCAATTCGGTAAAAGTCCTCTTTCAAACTCCTTTTTAAAAACCAAACTGCCAAATTTTTAATAAGGTTAAGACTAGAATTGAAAACCTTGTTTTATACTGATATTTCAATTGCCAACTCCTGCAAAACCAAAAAGAGAAAATATTTACTTCCACTTAAAAAAAAAGTTCAATAAAATACCGTTTAAAATCAGACTTCTAATGGGAGACCTGAAAAATATTTATAAAAGTACTGTGCTGCCTTCTATAAACTAATATATTCCTTGAAAATTAATGTAATCAAATAGATATTGAGGAATTCAAAACATCCAGCAGAATCCAGAGTCAGTCAGGACTCAAAGTTCTTTGAGTGTCCTGAACACGACAGACAGTAAGATGTGTATGTGTATAAATGGCACCAATTCTGAGTAAGGTGAAGTAAATGGAAAATATTATTCTGAATTGTTAAAGTCACACACAATAATATCTTTTTAATATGGCACAAAGGGTTTGATTTGGTCCTTTTTAGTAGGTAAAAATTTTTATCACATAACTCAGACACAAATAACACTTCCAAAAATTATTTTATGAGTGGTACATTCTAAAGAATTGCTGAGCAATGTTTTAACTCTTTCTTTCTTACTTTTATTTGCCTGTTTCTCTTGTAAAATCTTGCAGCTTTTCCCTCCTCTATTAGCAAAACAATTTCCTCCCCTCTGTAATTCCAAAAGGGCAATGTGTTCAAGTTCAGTTCCTCTGGGTCATTAGTGCCAGCTTCATTTACCTTTGTTCTGTAGGTGGTTTATTTACCAGATGTTTCCCAAACTGAGGGTAGAGCTGCTTTGTAGGAAAGCAGCAAAATATTACACAAGTGCAGGGGATCTGGATTCTTGGTTCCCTGGGAGAGCAAGTGACAGCCCTCTGTCCCCAAGGGTTTTGGAGCCAGAGGATACATTTTGTCTGACTGAAAGTTTTTATGATTGTTTAATTTAGAGTTTGACCTCTGGGCCTGCTCCATGGCTCTCTCAGGAGCTGGCTGTAGCAGTACCTCCAGCAGCATTAGCATCTACACAAATTCCTACCAAGAACCTGCTGGGGGGAGAGGAAAGGGTGTGAGAGGGGAAGACCTTGAATTATTTAAATCCTGCATAAGCAATATTTTCAATGCTTATGAGGAATTTTAAAATTCACGATCTACAACTGGAAGGTTACCCCCTAAAAAGAGGGACGCTCTGGGCCCCTGCTACCTACATGTGGAGTAACACAGTTTGCCCCATGTCAACATCCATGTTTAAAGAGTTTAACCAAAAATACAAATCTCCAGGTTACTTTGAGAAATACTTTCTGAATAAATAATTAACTGAACTTCAAAAACAATTTCTTCTTGGTTGTAAGCAACATGTTTTGAGAGGTAGCACTCACAGTGGTAATTACCAACAGCAAAAATTTGCCATTCTCAGTTTCCTATCATGTTGCTCAAAAATTTGAATAAAAACTTCAGATAATCTTATCCTGATTCAGATATCCTACCTTGCATGTTAAAGACCTAGTACAAGGTTTCCTGGTTTCCACATCAATGACACCACAGTATATATCAGGATCAAATTCTCTCTCTGTCAAAGACACACAGAATTGAAAAGTTATCAAAAGACATTCTGAAATACTAACATTTAGTTTCATCATAAAAATTAATAATATTGGCAACTTTCCAAATATGGCACAGGCAAATGTACAAATAAAAATGCACAATAAAATTGTACAAATGATTTTTTTCTACGCTCTCAGCAAGCTTATGGCATGCTGAAATACAGATCTCAAGTCTACAAATACCTGTAAGTGACCTCAAAGGAGAAACTGATGCTCCCTGTTAGGAGCAGAGATCACCATCATGGATTGTGACAAACAAATGGTGGGTTTTTGTTCCTTGGCTTTGGTGTCAAGAATCTTTCTATCATTCTACTAACACTCAAAATAATTGTGTTAGAAGGTGTACAGAGCAGACTGGGTTTCCATTTTTGAGTTTATGAGGTGTTAGTTGCTCTGTTTTCTGTGTACATTTGGACCTTCCATACAGAAAGAAGGAAATTCTTTAGAGATAGGAGAAGAGTGTAATTTTACAACTGTCAGAACTGACAGGCATTTGAGAGCTGTACAGGTTTCTGAAAGGAAAAGCCAATTCCAAGGTGTTTGCATCCTTAAAATGTATGTCAAATTATAGATTTAAATGATAATACTTAAAAACTCTTATTACAGGTTACAGTATTACAGGAGTTTTAATTTACTTCTGGAACTTATTTCCACACATATATTTCTACTAAAAGGAATATAGCTAATAATAATTTTAAAACATTACCTGACAATCTTTTATGCAAAAATTTCCTATTATTCGTATTTTCTTCAGGTTTCTTTTCCAAAAATGGAGGCACAGAGAGAAGACCTTTACCATTCAGTATCTGTCCAGGGGAAGGCAAGGGTGGCTTTGGTATTGAGGGACAATTAAGGCCAGTCTTTATTGAGGAACTCACAGTAGTAGAACAAGTTGGACCAACAGCAGCTTTCAGTTGGGCACCATCTATCTTTGGATGAATCTTTTCCACTTTGACAGATGGAGTCATACTGTTATTTATGAAAAACAAAGAGAGAAAAACTGAAAAAAAAGTAGCTAAAATATGTTATTATTCAACAATTCTCTGATCTATTCCCAATATAAATGCAGACCTTTCTCCTATTATCTTTCTAATTTTCACACTTTTTAATGATACCCATAATATCCAGACATCTCTTCTGTCCTATTTTCCCTGACACTTCAGAGTACCCAGGGATTTCAGAAACCATTATTTGCATTCATGCACAGATAGTATCACTGCAAACTGTCCAAAGCAACTGCAACAGACCCATTACATCCAGTAAGAAATGCACCATTCTGTAGCAGTAAATTTTATCAGCAGTGCTGTTATCTCATATGTGCAGGTCAAAAATCACCTGAATCAGAGCTAAAACTCCCTTGTGATCAAAGTATGCAGATTACATCAAAGAATTAAGAGCCTCTAATAAAATGACTCTTATTAATAGTGATTTAAGATGCAGCTTTGCAAGAGTTCTTCTTCAACACAGATATGAGCATTAACTATAATCTTTGACTAGGCTGCAGGAAAAGATCTGCAGGAGTTTAAAATTATCTCCTAAACCAAAAACGCTCTGAAACAAAAGAAAACTTCCTTGACATAGCAGTGACTATGCAAGTAATGACATTTAATTCTCCTCCAAAAGGCATACTCACATTTTGTCATGGGGAACTTTGCTGTGCTGTACCGAATGCATTAACCTGTTGTTTCCGCTGATCTGCAGCTTGTCTTTGGGTGATTTCAACAACTTGGAATTTGATGATGATGCACTAGTACCTCCACTGGATGAACGATTGCTCCCACTTCCACTGCTACCTTTGTTTTTTGAAGGGAAAGATGAAATGAGGGAAAATACTGAGGAGGAGGGAGGAGTCAAAGGCGGCTTGCTGGAGGAGCTGTGTCTTCTTTCTGAAAGAGTGAAAAGGGGTTTTAAGCTCCCATATAGAAAGAATTTGTAAATACTTCATGTCATTTACTCCATTAACATTTTTCCTTTATTGGCTTGGGAGGTTCCCTGCCACATACAGAGCATAGAAGATTCAAGCCTCTCTGTAATCCATGAGGTTCCACTCAATGCCAGTCTCCAGAGGGTGACCGGAATCTCTTTGAGTTTTGAGAGCTACATATCTCAGCCACTAAAGCTGAGCTCTCCCTCCATCTCAAATAACCAGCTCTGGACCTCAGACACACAAAGCCAAGAGACTCCTATCCTCAGGCCAGGCAAGCTTAAATATCATATTCCCTTAAAGGATAAGAATTATCTGTAAGTATGCCTCCTAATCATCCAAATTATATTGAATATAACATTTTCAGTTTTACTTCATGACAAACTTCTGGTATGATCTATCAGATCTTCAGTATGGAACACCTCTGAGAACATCAGCTCAAAATATTGACCTAGATTGGGTTTTTTGAGCACTGTTCATTTTTGTTTGGTTGGGTTTTTTCCCCTCTTGTTTTCTTTTTAGCAGCAGCATCAAAAGCAGCAACAGATATTCTTCTACAAAAACCCGAGTATCTGAATTAAGAGAGGTCAGATTCTGTCACTGGAACTGTTTTTTAATTAACACCAAACCATGAAAACTTCTATGCTGCTAGCACCATTTCAGGTAAAATACTGTCTATTGTAAAGGTAGTTCTTTAGAACCATGAATTGTCAAAACACCTGGCAGCTTCCAGGTCTGCCTACACAGACACCTTAATGGACCGTGTGCTCACGGAGACATGGACACCTGTGATTCCTCTAGGATCTGTGTAATCAACACCTAATTAAGAGGCACTTCTGGCAGTCAAGTAAATGAAAACCACAGATCTAAGAGACACAAGAAAGAGCTCTGTCAGGGGAGTGCAAAGGCAGTGGTAACACCTCTTTTGCAGCCAAGTACTGTTAGAGGTGCCCAAATCCACCACCGATCAATCTCAGGATCACCTTACAGATTTTGACTTAAGTGAACTGTGGAAGCAGCAGGCTACTCATGAAGCTACAACTGCAGCCAAGAATGACAGCCAAGTCCAGTGCAACCTGTGCAGAAGCCTGTAACACTCTGGGAAATGTAAAATTAGTACATCTGTGTTCTGCTTATATGACCTATTTGGAAGGAGCACTTGAAATGTGTTCATTAGCTCAGAAAAAAACAAAAAGAATGAATATAGAGCTTGGACTAAGAAAGAAACTGAACCAACTCCTGTGTTGCTCTGTTTTACTGTAAAAATGGGTGCAAACGACCTAACAAAAATTTTCTGCAAATTTTTGCAAAATACTCATCACTTCTGAATGGGAAATTACCAAGAAGTTGAAAAGTCAAGTGTGAAATGCCCGACAAAAAACCCAAACAAATTAAGTAACTTATCACCCATCTCCAGGAACAACTGCTTTAAAATTGTAGTATTTAAAACGATCAGTTATCAAAATAATCCACTGAGTTTTCTAGAGCCAGCTGCCACTGAAGAGTCTGTAAATGAAATATTTTAGCATATTTATGTTCTAGTAAATGCCTGTGCTTCTAATATGACGCAGTGCTTACTGCCAAATGGCTTTTTATAGCAATGGCAAGAATCCCTGAGCAGCTCTGTTAAGTTACTATTTGAGGGCCATTAGAGTTCAGTGATGCTACACCCAGTGAGATAATGAGAAACATTACTCAATACTCTTCCACATTCTGTATATTTAGAAAATTCAAAATCCAAGTGCTTATCACAGTTACAAATAACCTCCAGTGTGACTAATGCAATCCTTAGGAGTTTGATATGATGACTTTTGCTTTTTGAAGGAAGTGAGAGTATTACTTTCTTGAAAAAAAACTAGCAGATGAAAAGAAGGGACTAGAATAAAACTGACAATCTCCTTGTATTCCACCATTAGAAAAAAACCCGACAAAATAGTAATCTCAGCTATTTATCTGGATGATAAGGATATTTCTCTTCTGGCAACTGTAACTGGCACTGTTCTGGTACCAAACTGAGATGCTACTGCTATTTGCACAAATGTTCAACAGCACCAGGTTCAACCAAGTGAGTTTAACAGAAAGTGCTTTAAATTGTCGATAGCAAAAAAATTACCTAAGAGAACTAAGGCTAATGGCTGATCACACACAAGCCAACAGAGTACCTGTCAGAGAGGATTTCCATACACAGACACACACACCCAGGAAAAAAAACCCATCAAATTAACTTTTCCTAGAATCTAGGACAATTTCTGAAAGAGATATTGTAACAATGCAGGGCTGTGAAATCTTCACCTACCACTTCTGTGCATAACCATGACTTATGTTGTCTATCAACAAAACAAGAAGAATTTTCAGCTCATTTTTCATAACCTGCCTAGACTTTTTTCTTTTTTGTTGACATACATATAAATCGAGGTAAGGCTGCTACTACAATTTGCTTATATTTAATGTTTCAGGCTTTTATAACATTCATGGTTTTAAGTGAAATCTTCTTAAGAACTGTTCTGCAAACTATGTGAAGAGCACTGAAGTCTCATCTTAATAGAGAAAGGTAATATTATTTTTGAAACCAAACATGTTAAGAATTGCATATTTGATCTAATAAATACAGTTACTGACACAGTTTTTACTGGAAAAATTAATACACAAACTGTCACGGAATAATCAAGACACCATGCTTTTTATGCTAAGCATATTACAATAATAAATTCTACTAATCTTCTGTCAATTTAACATAGTTCCCATTTGTCATTAATTCTGTCTCAGCTCAAAAACATTTAAAAATATAACTATCTCCAGGTGTTCAGTTTTCAAATGGTAAAGGCTGGCATTCACATCCCTTCACATTACTCTTGAGAGGAAAACAAGTTTTTTATGTCATGATTGCTTATAGAGCATCTCAAAGTGATATTTCCATTTCTGCACCTGTGTACGATGATTCTCAACTCTAAAATTTAGGGGAAGGAGGAGTTTCATTGTTGTTGTTTGGGTTTTTCTGTTGATTTTTTGTTGGTTTGTTTTGCTTTTTAAATATCAGAAAAATGTAAGTTTTGGCTTTGGATAAGAACCAGAAAGTCTTCCTTGATGCCACAGCACTGGAAAGAATCTGATCTAGAATGATAGCTGTGTTCAACACTAAACTTTAAGAGATAAACTCCTCCTTAAACACCTTTGCATTTATGCAACAGGTTTGTGACACTATGGAGAAGGACTGGACAGAGTTAGAAAGCTGTGAAAAGAGACAGCATCCAGCAAACGCCTCTGCTCCATGACCAGGAAAACTGTTAACTATCAAGTAGGAAAAATACAGCATCTCTGTGCTATAGCTGAGCAAGTATTACATATGCATCAGGCCAAAGAACACTGGACTTCCTGATAAAATAGATACTGGTAACATAAATCTCTTCCAGAGCACAGAAAAAGTGTCACCTGGCCCTTAGTCTGGCTGCCAATTTTCTTGGGTTTAAAAATCCTATTTTACATTATCTATTTCCTACTAAACATGCAGCAATCTCTGACAAAATGCAAAAAAGTAACCTGAAAGGGGCAGGGAAAAAAAGAAGGAAAAGAAAAAAAGAAAGCTTCTCATTGTGTTCGGCTACTACTACTTATTCTTCTAGCAATGAGTAAACAGTTGGACTTACTGTGGTTCATAACTTATTGCTATATTAAAAAATGAAACCCTTTTATAGAAAAAAGGCATTTGATTTTTCATAAAATGCTACTTTCTTTGCTGCATGCTTACAAAAAAAATTAGGAAAAAAATTAATTTAAGAGTAACAATACTCTTAAAAATTTCCAAGACATTCCTCCGAGGTCTATGCTTATTTCCCAAAAGCTAGCAAGTATTTTGTGCTGTTCATTCCCTCTGGGCATCAATTAATAGCTTTGGGCAGCAAATACAAGATGTACAGCTCAAGTTTCATAAACTCATTTTTTACACTAACTCCTTATATAAGTACTGGGCAAAAAGTCAAAGTCTCCAGTGTCAGTGCTGGTGCAGCTGTGGTGAAAACGAAGCACACCCAGGAGAACACACACGAGTTTGGTTCAGTTAGACATGTTGGAACTTCAGTGAACATTCAGAAAAAGAGTTAACACAGGTTAAGAGTATTGTGTAGAATAAATGTAAGAGTACTCCTCAAACAAAAGGATTAGATGTGTATATTGACACAAAGCATAAAATCCCTTTATGCTTAAGCAATTGTTATTTCATATCTGTATGTCTATATCACGAAGTATAAGCATGGTAATTGTGAAACCTAAAACAAACTTGTCCTTTTCCCCATCATACTGAGCTACTGGATGACTTGTCATTTAAGAAATTTAGACAGGCATATTAAAACAAACATCTTTTACCTGAGGATAAAAAAAAATAATTTCCTGTCAGTAAGACTATTTCATTCCTAGAATAATGGAGAGCTAATTGACTTAGAGAGCTAATTGACTTGGTCTTCTCATTTCTCCAGGAAGCTCAGATCCATGACATGCCAGCAGAGCATAGACACTGCTATGGAAGGCCACCTCAACACAGCTCCATATTTTACTCAGCAAGCAACTAAAATCCCTTTTGCAGCTCTAGTCCACCAGCACTCTGATCTCACCAAAGACAAAAAAAAATAGGTCCATGAGGATTTTGCAAGAGAAACTGGGAGCTAAAACAATCACAGGCATAGCAGGCAAATTACTCTTCTTTTGCTGCCACCCTGGCAGGGTGCAGCTGCTTGGTCTGTGCAGGAGCATGAACTGCTGCTCACTCACTTATTGCTGCTTCATTATCCTGCTCTAATCACGGGACCTAGATACCAAGGATTCTGCCTTAATCTTCCACTGATGTCCCTTTAATCATGCCATCAATTCTGTGCACACTGTAAGTCACGACGAGGTCACTCCATCTTCAACTGTGTGGTGTTTGATTGTGCACATTTGGCTGAACAGAGAACAGCTGAACAAAGTCATCTTCACTTCAGCAAGAAGGTTATGAAATAGAGTATTTATGGAGCCCAAGTAACCAGTGTGACAGACCAACAAGGCCTGATGGGCACCAGTACTATCTGTCATGCCCTGAGATGCTTTGTCTTACTGTTTCATAAAAAACCACTGGTTTGCATCTAGCAGCTGATATTATTGTTTATCACTCAGTGTTAGCCAAACCACACAAAGAAGCCAACTGATAGTCACGTATGCTCGTGGCACTAAGAAACAGCCATATATAATATCTTTTAAACAGAAAATTGGCAAGAAATACTGATGCAACCTTATGTCCTGCACTTCCTCACTTGAGAAACATTCAGCACAGTAAGTCTATAGTTTTCCTACACATTTACTTTTGAGAACTAAAATCCACTTACAGGCGATCACTGTGCAAAATATGTTAGATAAAGGTGTGTTAAATTATGCATAAGCAGGATCAGTTTTGTTGCTGCCATTGAAGAAAAGAGAGGGAGAAATGGAAAGTGATCATCCTCACTAGTAAGATTCTGAATGCCAACTTCAGTACTTTGAAGTATTTCAAAAAGGAGATAATGATGTAACTGTACTTTAGGATAAATTATGTTTTTTATAGTATAACTACAGTATAGCCAGGAAGGGTTTTAATTCTCTAGTAACACACACTACCTGGGCCATCCTCTGTGGTACCTGATGCAAAATGGCCCCAAACCCAGCACACCCCTGACATCCGAGATTGCCATCACAGGAAAGAGAGTGAGGAGCAGATTGCAAATACAGTTATTAAGAATATAACAATAAATGAATGTATTTAAATAAATAACCTTCAAGTATCTCCCTTTCCCAACTGCTGCCCCTCCATAACCATTTTTTTTCATTTTTCCTTATTTGTTACTAATCCTTTCAAAACCTCCTTGTATTCAGCACACAAGTAGTTTTGTAATCAATTTTCATAGGATTTAAAATTCCTCTCTAAAATACATGGGGTTTCCCCCAAGAGATGCAAAATAGCCTTTGAAGCATCAAGCGTAGTGTCATCCCAAGCCTGCAGACAGACTGGGGTTTTCTGTGTTGTGTAGTGGCAAACAAGAATTAAAGACCCTCCCATCAGGTTTGCTTGAGCTATTCAGAGTCCCCTCAGACCAGTAAAACTCTGAAGAACAGTGTGGGAAAACCGATAGAAGCAGGACACTAAATTGTTCATGGAGCAGAACCACAAACAAAAATGGTGCCAGGGAGACCAACTGTTGGAATGCCTCCCCTCATCACTCAGAGAAGGATGTTCACCCCATCCTCCCCCTTGCTCAAGTAAACCCAAATGCAAGGGCTTTAACATCTCAAAAAGTCTGCAGTGTAACATCCAAGCTTCTGGTACAGGTCCCCAGTGAACTTGCCAAGAGGTGTGGTCAGTAAGTGTCCTGTAAATCTGCTAGGCACTGAAATACAAACATGGCAAAGTTATTATGGAAGGACAGTAGAGTGTCTCACATGGTAATCAGGCCATGGAGAGATTATAACGGCCACACTATGAACACCAATCTTGATGTAGCCTGTTGATGACATGACAGTACCTGCACTGTCTGATTACAAGGAAGGTATTGAGTAAGTCACCCTTTCGCTATTAAAAAAAAATAGTTCTTATTTGAAATAAACATCAGAAAAGCCACAGTGATGACAAAAAAGAGCATCAAACACAGAGGTAAGCAGTATAGATCAGCAGGGCCTCAAGATGAAGTATGGGTCAGCTTTCTCAAAAATATAAGACAACAGTTTTCCAGCTGTTTATGTTTACCCTGAATGACAATGCAGAAAAGCTTCAGTTTTTCGAAAAAAGTATAAAGCAAATTCAAAATAAATACCACACCCCAACATTATTGCAAAGTTTAATAAAAACTTTGGTAAACAAAAGATTAATAAAGAATGGTGCGTTGAAAGATGCAAATAAAAAAGGGAAGAATCACCACCTAATTTCTGCTTTTCTCTCTCTGCCCACTCTCTACCCTGAAATTAGATTTACATCTCTAACACCATGTTCTTCCTCTTCAGCATCAACAATGTTCCTTAGAAGACTTTATCACATAGTATAATATTGTGTCATGACTTCAGATGAGCTCACCGATCCAAATGCTTGCCTGGCTTTCATCTTCCTAATGCTTCTATTCACGCCAGATTAGGAATTAAATGTTTTCCCCTGTAGCTATTTCTTTACACCTAGCAAACTTTAAATCCTGTATGTTGACTCTCAGACGCAGTTCTGCCACGAAAGAAAAGATGCTGACAATGAAAACTGTTTAAAAGCTGTTAGTGAATCAAAATACAAAGGGGGCTACATGGCTAACTCATGAAGTTCTGAAGATGGGTGTAAAAAGGAAGGCCTTGAAATGGAAAGCTCTCCACACAAAAGAGATCAATAAGAGGAAATTGACTTTGTTTTGAGCATGGAAATAGGAGGAAATATCATAGGGTGTACATGAAAATAGTGATGTCAGCTAAGGAAATCACATTCTTTGATTTTGTCATAAGAAACTAGAGGATAAAAAGACACTGAGCATAAATATTTTCCTTATGTACTGCATGACTAACTAGTGACATGACATCCACTGCTATGATACAAGAGCTTTGTAAGACTAAAAACTAAAGTATAAACACAAAAATGGCTATTTGAACTGGCCAACTACAAAGCCCCTCTCTGCTCATGGCAGAGTGGAGGAAGCGCTGACTGATGGAACTGAGTGAGGAGGGAGCTCCCGGGGCTCTCTCTGATGTCACACTCGTGTCTCTCTCACCTGCCTCCATACCTGCACACCTACAGATGTGACAATCCACAACTGTGCTTCCCTTTGGCAAATAGGACACTCTGCACTGAGGGGCAGTGCCCACCTGCTGTCGTCAAGAAATGAGAACAGCACAGGGTTTTGCCTGCACAGCTAGCACCCTTCTTTCTGTTCTGAGGTTTTAAGTGCAAAATTTTTAACTCTATCACAATGGAAAAGGATGATGGGAAGCAAATCAGTGGTACTGCAGTATTTTTCAAATTTCCAAAATTTGAAATCTCTTGAAATGTAAACATGCAATTTGCAACATCAATGAAAAATAACTTGGTTTCTTCTTTTAAGTCAAATCCTTACATTACTTTACCCCAATTTAACATTTTTAGGCATTAGTAAGTTTTGAAGGATAAAAAAGGATCACTGATGCTTATTTCATTATCACTGGTCAATCACAACTGGCATAAAACAATTGTTTCCATGTTTAAAAACACTGACTACGTTAACTTTACACTAATTAAAAATTTACTGCAGCAAAATCCTAGGGAAATCACTAATACAGTCAAATGAGGGCACAGACCTACTGTGCCTGCACAATAGTGTCTTTCAAATTAAATATTACCAGCCTTTTCACACTTCCTTTTGAAAGAATGGAGCAATGCTGTAATTAGGATGTGCTAACTAAAATGTTTGTGCAGTTTAACCTTTTAAATGAAAAACATGACTGCACTTGACACATGCAGGCTGTGCCTGCGTTTCCCATTTCCTCCGGAGCTGAGACGAAACAGCACAGACCTCCTACCCACAGCCAGCCATCCGCAGAGCTGTAACAGGGGTGTGTTTGCCCTCTGATTTATAAATTACACGGGCGAGCACACTCAGAAAAACAAGCTAAAATGAACACACTCTTACTAGTTTCTTTAATTAACGTTTTGATTAACAGCTGCCAATTTATCTAAGGGCCTGACAGGACTGCAATCGGCCATCTAACGTTTGACTGTAATTTTTTTTGTCTTGCCAGCCTCCCCATCTGAGCTGTGGCTTTTGGGGATTTTCTAGTTTCCACAGGGAATCAACTCAAAGCAGCGTCTAGTCTTGTCGGGTACAGACTCTGCCCGGCCTGCAGCTCTGGAGGATCAGAGCTCCTGGGTTTGTCCCTGTCCGTGGCCAGCTTTTGGAGCTGTGCCAGACGGCTCCGGTGACATTTCAGAAGGGCTCACGGGGCCGCCTGCAGTGCTTAATCCCTGGCTGTGGGATTTTCCACGCCGTGCACAGAGCTCGCCCAGGCCCACGGCCCCGCAGGCAGCGCCGCCGGCCACATCCGGCCCCGGGAGCTGCAGCCGGGCCTCGGGCACCCCGCGCCCACCAGCCGCCCCCACACCGCGCCCAGCCGCGGCTTCACCCGCAAACCCGCTCCCAGCCACGGCCCCTGGGGGTGGCACCGGCACCGGCCAGACACAGCCACGGCGCCAGGCTCTGGGGATGCTCTTGTGATTCCCACGGACAGCCCTTGCCAGCGGCTCCGGGACGATTTCTCCATCAATGTGCCTGTCACTAGCCACCCCAGCTTGGGCTGACATCGCCCAGCCTGAGGGCACCCACCATCCCCATGAGCTGCAGCTCCCTGGGTTATCGGTGGTCTGAGGGACACAATCCCTGGCAGAGCAGCACTGCACATTCCTGCTGTGCTTTTCCAGCAGCAAAAATTCACTCCACTATTTACCGGTCTTCTATTTACCAACTTCCAGATGGGTCGCCACCTCCTAAGTCTCCACGCTCTGAGGTTTGACTGCCAAGGTCTCATTTCCACCCAAAGCCAGCACATGGACAGTAAAATCTAATTTTTACCAAATGATTAATTTCTGGACCATTTCCTAAGTAATCACTTATATTTAAGTGATTTATTACACTTAATTACAGCATATCTGCTGACAAAAGGAATAGGAAAAACCAGTTTGTGGCTTTTGCTCTTATTTTAAGTTACCATAATCAAAGCTGAAATTTTCAGTCTTCCCTCACTTATCAAATTACACACAAATTCATTTTTAAAACTAAGCAGATTACTTTTTCACTAAAATAAGAAATTTGCCGAGAAGAGAGGGAGCTGGCTTGTACAAACATCTTTGTGTATTAGCATCGGTGTGCTCGCATACTACTTTTCTTCATTAAGAAGGTTTAAACAGAAGAAGGGAGTACCATTTCAGCAGACTGAGCTTTGTTAGGATTGGGGTTTTTATTCTTTATTTAAAGAAACTTGCAGAAGCCTGGAGGTTACTGCTCCCATTACCAAGCTTAGAAATTAATACTAAATCCTAAACCACAGATACTAAATACTAATGTTGCCATGTCTGTGCACTCATAATACAAGACAACAACCAGCTCCTCTGTGGCTCCAAATTTCAAGAAGTTGACAGCTCATGTTGCCTACCCATTAATTGTTAAGGACCACTCAGGAATACAAAGACATTTCCTTGGATTATGCTGTTTTTAAAACACTACTCCTTCCACCACTAAAATTAGTATGAGGCATGTATATTTTTGGAGGATTTGTTTCTACTGTACACTTCTACTTCACACCCATAATTAAAACTAGGTAACTCTCCCAACAGATTTTAGTGGTTCACAAAATTCTTGACTTCAAAATACTATGTGGGAAACCAGCACTGATGTATTTGCTAGAAACTAGAATTCTTAGTCTTTGATTTAGCTCACTGTTATTTCAGGGACAAGAGGGCAAGTAAGTTTTATTTTGTTGCTTGTTCCACAAATAAACTGACCAAGATCAGGCAATGAAATTCCCACATGGAACAATGCAGAAAGCTGTCTTCCTTCTGGGTAAAAGTGAGGACAAAGAACTCAACTGCTAAGAAACCCCAGCAGCTGGGCATCAAGGCAGGAGCTGGAATGGAAGGGAGAGGCATGACGGGACACTCACAGAGGGAGAGAGCAGCCTCGGCCCACGGGAAGGCACACAATGGCACAGAGAATACAATGGGATTTTTTCCCTGCTTATGTTATAGCAGGAGCATACATGCCAACTGCCTCAATCCACGCATTTTTACCTACTATTTTCCAATGTCTAAAGGCTTCTGAGTAACAGTATGCAGTAAATATTCAGAAGGTTTCACCTTGAAATGGATTGTGCGTGCAGCACAGTGAAATCATGTGCTGCCAGTGTACTGTGACAAATGCAAAAGTAATTTTACTTAATGTAGTAAAAGCAACCCATTATGTAAGGCAATGAAATTAGTAAGTTCTTTTTCCGGTACTAAATATTGCAAGAGGTTTTATTTTCTATCAACAGTACTTGAAGCCATTGAAAAAAATCCCCAAAACATCAACAACATCAGATTCAATATAAACACTCATACCATCAGTTAATACCTGAGTTCAGAAGCCTAAAATTAGCCCTGCAAGCTGCGATAATGCATTGCGCAGATTCATACACAAAGAACACCCACTTGCTGCTCACTCCCAGGGAATGAGGCTGCAGAGAGGAGACTCCTGCTCTGACATCAGGACAGTGCAGGAGGGAGAGAAGCAGTTTGATATGAATCACTGCGGAGAACCTAATTTCCAGGTCTCTGGTGTTACACAATCACCCAAGGAGGACAACTTGAACTGTGCCAAAACCATTGCAATGAAAGAAAGTTTGCTTCCTACCACTCCAGATAAAGAACAGCACCAAGCCCCTCTTTTTTTTTTATTTTCTCACTGAACACATGTAACACAAAAAGGTATTTATATAATTTGTGATGCTATCACTACACACAGGTACAGTAGCTCCCTTGTATGAATGAGTACTGCAGAATGTCAAGAAACTGAAAACAAACAAACAAGAATACAATTGGGGGAGTGAAGAGAATCCAGAAATTGACATATCCTGCACATTTTGCATTGCCAGGAAAATTGATTTTAAGAATAAAAACTCTCCAGCCAATTTTTTACTTGCATTTTTCTTGTCTGGTTTTGTAAAGTGAGATAAATGCATCTCCTTTCACTCATCTACATTATAGTGTTGTGTATTTCAAAATTAGGCTGATTTCAGTAAAACTGAAGAGCTAGATTTGAGATGGTACCCTCCCACCCCCTGCTGGGAGATGTGCTGAAGATACTGCTGTTTATCATTAAAATAAAAGCGGCATTCAGACAGCAAAGGTAGGACTTCTTGGTGCTCCTACAGAAGGAAGGCAGGAAGATCTTTGCTGGCTGGACACCATGAGCACATTCCAACCCAGCTGTGCACGTGTCTTATTATATCGGCCACAAAAAAAAGCAAAAAAAAAAAAGGAAAAAAAAAAAAAAAAAAAGAAAAGAAAAAAAAAAAAAGCAAAGGCAAAACACGACATGAAACCTGAAGCTATGTCTGTGCACAGAGCAGGAGGGGCTGCAATGGGAGAGTGATGGCAAAACACACAGGACAAAGCCACAGACAACCAGTCTTCACTGTCTTCACTGCATATTAAGACTCATTTGTCCTTTCTCAAAATTCAGCAAACTCAGGCACCAATTTCACAACCACTTTAAACTGGCTGGTGCGAGATAATACTGCCACAGGCAAAAAGCATTCCTGGCCTCTCCCCCAATCCTGACCACTCAGTCTGAGCCTCTGCACCATCTGCTCTGTCCACAACAAAGAGCAGAACCATTCACTCAAAGGCCTCACAGTGTCACAAACCAAATGCCTTCTTGTGCCAAAGCTGGCAGTGAACTGTGTGAGGACTAGCAAGAATGAAACTGTGACTTGATCCCAAGGAGAGGGCTGCAGGCATAAGACTTGGGCACAAAAATTAACTGGGTTGTGAGCTGTCATAATGATAAGTTTGTCAGTTCCTAGAAACTTTGAGGGGTACATAGAAAAAAATTAGACTTCCAAGGAATTTCATCTGATTGATATCAGCAGTGCATAAGCTGGGCTTGCTTACACCGCAGCCTGCTTATGTTTACATTTAGTACTGTCTAAGATGATTTTGTTGTAAATATTTTGCTTTAAAGAGATTGTTTGGTTACTGGCTACTATTATTATTCTTCCTGGAAGGAAGAGAATAATCGGCCTTGAGCCAACATCAAACATCTTAAAGTTGATCAATTGAGGACTCCAGCCTTGTTACTTAGAAAATCAACTTTGCTGCCATAGGGGGTGCATGAAAAGATTTGCTACATGACACCACAAAGCCAGCCTTAGTAAAGGAGCAGCAAAATAATAAAAAAAGTAGTGCTACTGTCTTGTATTTGGAAATGAGTGCTCTGAAGTACCAGCATGAATTAAATTCCCAGAACCTCTAGAACTACAAGGCAACGGATTTTGAAATACATGGATTTTTTTTCTCTAGCAGCTGCCACTTTGGAGAGTGTTTTACATGCTGCAGAACAAAACAAATATATTGGGCAAGATTACTGGTTTTGATGTTTTCTTTTTCCAAGTGGGCAAGCTTAGAAGTTCCTCAGGTTTCAGAAAACTGGAGCGAGTCCAAAATAAAATAGATGGCTGAGTACAGAGGAACAACTTGACAGGCCTGTTGGTGCACAATCAAGTGACAGCATTTTATGCCTTAGTATCAACTCCACTTACACAACATGCTTGTTTACACCAGAAATACAAAATATAACTGCTACTCATGTAGCACATGTGCACACATAGAATGAAGGTTTCTGTACAGAATTATGTCATTTCCAGGGACTAAAATCAGGAAAGGACATTGAGTCCATTAGATTTCAAGTGTACAGCCACAGCTATTGTGAATCTGCCACCTGGACAACTGGGACAGAGCAGAGGAAATAGCAAACAGCCCAGGAGCTTTGCAGGGTTTTCAGCACATCCTAACTATCTGCCAACTCCAGCCTCCCTAGATACGTTCTTGTAATCACAGAAAAAGGGATAAGTATGGCCCTAAAGGTCAGTGCCTATCCTCAATCTGAATAGAGACCAATTCTACAGAGAGAAAAACTTGGCACTGACCAGTTCCTAGGTGTCACTAGGTGTCATTCTCAGTCTGTGGCAAGCAAGATGTGAGCATCAAGCCTTGCAATATCACACAAATATATAAGTTTATATAATTTCTGTGGCTATTAGAGCAGTCCCAGGTATTTTTAGAAGCTAGCTGGTAGACTGCTTTGTGACCCACAGGATGACCTTTGGTCAAATAGTACATGTCACTGTGATGGGGAGGGGACCGAACTGTGGTAGTTTAAAAACCTTTCCTCTGACCTTAGAGGCCAGGAGAGGGCCAGTGTGGCACCTTTCCAGGCATATACATGGTTACATGTGGCTTGTCAGAGGCTGCAAGCCAAAATGAAACTGAAGAAAACGAGCGCTAGTCCCATGCCAATGATGAGCAGGGCCAGAGCTTTAACAGAGTGCTATATGCTTCTCATTATAATCTTGAAAAGTGAAAAAAGTAAAAACAATTACTTCACAAAGCCCACCCTAATACAGCAGAAAACCAAAATGCTAAAGAACTCAGGTGAGAACTTCAGCCACGTAGTAACAAAACAAACAGCCAATTTTCCTCTTAGCAAGGAGAAGAGCCGCGAATTCCATGAGAATACCATATGTACCATCACACAGTGATGAACAGCTCTTAAAACACTCAGTGTACATCACATAAAACTGACAGCTCCAACCCAGCTCTACAGATAATCCACAAACATCAGAAAGTTTTAGGCTCAAAGGTGGAAGGGTGCCCTGAAAGGGGCACGCCTTCTACCTAATGCACAGAATTCACCACAACGCTCCACAGAAACCAGGGCTTTTCCAAGAGCCAGACATGACAAACAGGTTCTTTGCAACCAGCAGGGTCACACAGGACACAGCACAAAACCACTCCTGCCCTGGCAGAGGGAGAAAATACTGTGGGGTAAAAACATAAGGAGATGATCTGGCTAAAAGAGAAGGCTTCCTTTTGGAACGCTACTTTGTATAGACTTGTGAAATAAAGGTTTTCTGACAATCTTGCCAAACAACAAGGAAGAACTCAGTTATGTAGGAACTGCTTCAACCCTGCAGGAGTCTGGTCTAATTGCATCCTTTACAAAGCAGTGCAGAGGGAGTGTGTCATACCAACCTGAGCAACTCGTTATCTGGGGAAGAGAGAACAGAAAATAGGACAAGAATCTCTTGACAGTGGTCCTTCTTTCTCTAATACAACTTGGTGAAACAAAACAGCATTGCTGTCTTTGTGGCCAGCAGCACTCCCTGACATGGCAGAACTTGAATAAGGCACCAGAACAGGCAAAGTTTATCAGGAGTTTACATAGAAGACACACTGATGACTTTTTTCCTACTTTTTTTGGTATTGTTGAAAAGATTACCCTGCTTCCCAGTTGCACAACAACTGCAGGAATATCTACACAAATTATAGAATAAAAAATAATTATTTTCCAGGCACTGTATTACGTACTTGTTTCATCAATAGGAGATAATAGGGTTTGGAAGTATTTTGGCTGTTACTGCCTGAGATAGCTAATGATGGCCTATTAGACAATAATATCACAAATTTACATAAAATTACATATGATATTAATCTATTTCTGTTTATTTTTTACATTTTTAAAAGATAGTTGTAATTGTTTCATACTGTTATGGAGCTCTCACTGAGTTGGATAATGCAAGAGCTAATCAAAGACTGCTACTGAAAAGCTGTTTTGCATCTTTGTTACAGGTAGACACAACATACCACTTAGAAATCTGAATTGCCTTCCATTCACATTACTTGGCCATTTACATTACTTGGATATAATTATTTAGTGTTAAACTGAATTAAGCCTAATGAGAAGCTTAAAAAGGTGGCATTAATTGTATTATTTTGAAAGTGAATTTAACCCTTCAGTTATTTTTTAACTTAAAAAAAAGTCATGTGGTTATTGATTGCTATTCATCAATAAACTTACAGGTTTCATGGTATAGAAAGTGTTATACACTCCCTCTTCTGGTTATATCTTAAAAACACAGTTTCTAGACTTAAAGTGTATCACATGTTAGATTTTAAGTGTATCATATTGCTTGGAAGAAAAAAAATCCCTCAAGGCAGTATCATGTTTCTTTTTAAAAAGCCAGCAAACTGGTGATCAAAACCAAATAAATAACAGGTGAGAACTACTTGACATGATGCCCAACTAAAGCAAGTAGCAGCTACTTTTTAGCTATGCTTAAAACAAAAACATTATAGATTTCTTTTAATTTGGTAAGAAAAATATTGTCCCAAGTTATTTAAAAAGCATGACTCGTGCCTAATGCCTGGTTACCATTCTGTGCACCATTGCTGTAGGTGAGAATATAGATTTTAAAATGCTGCCTACTTTTCCTGAGGTGGCAGATGAAGTTCTTACAAAACATTGTTTTTATGTTGGTCCAGCACAGATTACTTTCTTCAACCTAGTACACTACACCTCATCTTCTCTGGGGGGCATTCTTCTAATAGCAAAAGCTGTTGAAGGCTACACATATATCCTACTGTCTAAAACGTATTCACAGCATAGAAAATGAGAATTGTGAAACAACATTAAGAAGTCCAAACAGAAACAGTAAAAGCAATGCATAAGAAACCAAAAGATGAACTAATAGTAAGTGCATACACATGCGTATATCCATCTCTTCCCTTAATGCTCAGTGCCTGATAAAGCCAGGAGATGTGTCTCAAATAGGACACATTCTTGTTGCCCTCATCCCCCACCAAAATGTGCAAATCCAAGAATGCCACAGCATTACACAAACCATACTAACAGTATTACTGCCAAAACATTGAGAGAGGAAAAACTTGTGAAAAAGCTTTTGTTTGTTTTGCCCTGTTTAACTTCTCCTCATCTCTACCATTTTTACCCCTGGTTACAAAGTAATAAAACCAGCACTGTACCTACCTTCATTCTCCCACCTCCAAGGTAATTTTGTCCTACCTTCCTTATTTAGCTTCCTCCTTATTGTCTTAATCTATTTCTTTTTACATGTACTTTACTCAAGTTCTTTGTTTTAAATTTCCCTTTTTAGCTATTCCCTGGTGTCCTCTCTTTCCCCTCAGACACACACACAGACTGCAAACCACTTAATTCCAGCTGTGCTGAGGCAGCCCTGCCAAAGCTGCCATCGCCCTGCCCGCCAAAGCTGGGCACCACTGCCCCAGCCAGGTACTGCACAGTCAGCTATACTGGGTGCACTGGTATCTTTGCAAAAAGTAATGTAAATGATGGCTACTGATGGGATTTCCTATCTGACCTAGGAAGTTGTGCTTGCAGAGAAAAAGAGACCATCCCAAACACAGCAGTTGTTCAAGAGTCAGATGCTGGGATGAGAGGGTACAGTCTGTGCAACTGGAAACTATGTACTTCCATGGGGGGGAAAAAGAAAGACAAAAAACCAACCAAAAATTATTTTCTTCATGACAGTTCAATACTCAAAACAATTTTACAAGCTTCCCAGAATACTCCTCCCTGGAATCACAAAGCGCTGTGGTATTCATCTGAGGTTTGCAGTTCTTGGAATAATCTACACAGTTCATGAGAACACACACTTCTCCCCAAAAAACAAATGCGAAAGTACTTATAAATAATTCATCTGCATGTGGTTAGTTTTTGAAATTAAACTACTACTAACCCCACCCTCCAACACCAAGTTTGTATCTCCATGGCTCTGACACATTCCCATCTCTCCAGAGCAGCAGAAATTTGTCTCTTTTTTACTTCAACTCAGGCTTCTTCCACCTCCCCAGCTCTTAAACATGTTGCAGCTTCATTCTCCTGCACTCAGCTTCGGGCAGTGTGCCAGACCCTGTGTGCCCATGGCCTGCCCTCAGTGTGTGCCACCTCCCCTGGCTGTGCTCCAGCCTGGAGGAGTGGCTTAGGTGGTAGAAAGAACCCTTTTAGCAGAGAAGGAAACCTTCCAAGGATGTGGATCATGTAAGCTGATGCAGAACGGCCTTCCCTGATCCTGCAGAAAATCAGGAATGATGGTTGGGAGAGCTGTGTCCTGCTCTCTGTGCCATTTCCTCTCACAAAATGAGTTCTGAGTGATTAAACTCAATCTTGACTTCTAGATTGGTTAAGTCTTCTCATTGTCAGTCATTTTTAATTGTAGACCTGATGCAACTATCCCACCTGGCTTCTTTCAAAGTGAAGTAGTAGTCAAATACACTCAACAGCAAGTTTTTATTGGAATTACTTGTTCCCTTTAGATCTCACTCCAACCTATCGATCAACACGCTTTCTCCCTCTTGCTGAACAACTATTTCTGTGATAGTGAACATGGCACTGCTTCTTCTTTTTCCACAAAGATAAATATTTGTTTTTCTTTCTTCCTTTCCCCTTGTTCTTCCCCATTAACATTTATTTTGCAAAGCAAGCAGTCAGTCCCAGTGTCCAAGCAAATACTCAGCAAGGAGATCATTATAAATGAGCAGGGCTCTCATGAAACCCTTGCATAATTTTATACGTTAGACTTGTTTTAAATATTTTAACATTTTGGTAAGAACTGAATAAAAAAATATATACTCTCTCTTCAGTCAATATTAAACCAAAATGATTTTTTCATCTAGGTCTTCTGCCATAGCAGAACAGCATAAAATTCATTTCACATTAACCAAAGGTAAGAGCAGCCTAAAGCACATCAAGCACTTGAAGTTTGTAGTATTTTAGCACAAACAGTGCTGTAGAAAAAATAACAAGTTACATGGGAAGCAGTAAACTGGATAATCAGTCTCTCTTAAATCTGAAGCTGAACACCACCTTTTTTCTTAGCTGATACTTAAAAATTGCTTTATGGCTTCAACCAGAGCTTGACAAACGTGTACCCACAAAAAAGGAGGAAGTTTTACTAGAAAACTGCCATCAGCTTCTCAAACAGACTCCCTGTGCTTCCATGTAATAAACAAAGACCACAGCCATTCTGTGTACAAAAATAATCTTCTGCATGTGAACAGTTTGTGATGATACAAGTAACCACAATAGTGAACTCCACCACTCTGTAAAATCTGCATGGCACATTTGGTATTCAGCTAATGGCTTGGGGGTGCACATTTCAAAGCTAAAATATGTTTACAGTTTCTTTCCACATTATAATAATTTCTTATATAATGATGCATTATTTAAAAATGACTAAATAAATAGTCAGCCAAAACTTTTGCTTCTGAAATGAATCCTGTGCTGACCTCTGACCCTGCTATATGCCAAGACAATTCTTGCAAAAGCTACAGAATTTCACAAATCTCTATACCAAGAAATTAAACTAAGCTGTTGCTGGACCCACAGATTTAAGATCCAGCTGCTGGAACCTGGACTGTGTGAACTACTGTGAGAGGACTGTGCATTTAAACAGAAGCTCCTGAACAGAAGCTGCCAATGATAATTTGTTAAAACACATACATTAACTGGAGCCATAATATGTCAAATGTCACCTGTGCGTGTTTGGCAATATGCTTGGCAGATTGCTCCAGCACATCTGTGACACACCACAGAACATTCAGGTTTTTATTTTGGTTGTTAGACTTCTATAGAAGATCACTGATACCCAAGAAAATTCTTGTGATTAATAAAAAACCTTTTCATACTGTTTTAAGAAGACTTTAGTGAACAGTGGACATTAATTACTGAAACAAATTGCTTGCTGCCAAAAGTATGCAGGCCATAATGAAGGGTTATCCCTCCGAAATGAGGATGAGCTCAAGCAATCTCCCACGAGAAAAAAAAGCACACACCAAAAAAACCCAACCCAAAAACTAAGCAACAAACAACCCAGTCCTCAGGTCCAATGGCTTTGGAACAAGATTCAGTACATTCCTTTCTTTCCTTATCAGTTTCAAATGGTGCCTTGTACAGACACTTTATCTTTGACTTTGTAATCCATGAATCCATGCTAAACACACTCTCCTATTCTACTCTAAACAAGCAATACATACACAACAACTTAAAAACATTAAATATTGACAGATTTTTCAGAACAATTAGCTTCTGCCAAATTTAACAAAAATACAGTAGGACAAATTTATATTCAATTCCTACTGTGAGAAGAACCCAAACATGTAACACTGCAGGGACTGTAATACTTAAGTTATGTATGATGCACATCCAAAATACATCAGCACATCGACAGAGATAGTTAACAGATCATTTTTCTCAATTAAAATCACAAGTATCACGTGTTCTTCTCTCTGAATCCAGGCACTTAACACCAACACAAAAAACCCCTTTTAGGACTCTCAAAGTGGAGACCTGCAAATGAAAGGTGGGTGTGGGCCCTGGCTGAGGGAGGAAGGACCTCGGTGATACAATTAGATGAAGGAGAATCACAAAAGACCTCGAACAGACTCGGAGGATGGACCCAAGTAACCAGCAAAAATCCCATTCTCTACTGCCAATATCTGCCCTCCGAGTATAAGGTTGTATGATGCTCTACTCCAATTCCACAACCTCCTAGAAACCACAACAGATGATGGGCGTATCTGTATTGTAACCCCGCCTTTGATTCTTCAGGTTTAAACCTGCACCGATTGGAAACCACAATGTTTAAGCAATTCCCCCATGAGCTGTCAGGACAGCAGCAGCAGCCAAAGCTCACGGTTGTTGCTCACCTTTGCCACCGCACCAAACCCATGGAAGTTAATCAAAACATTTGACGTAGCTTTTTAATGACTCAACAGCCCAATACACTATCATCATCTCTTTCCAACACGTACTGTATTCATGGTTTTCGCAATCATCACATGAGTCACAGGCACTCTCAGTGTAAGTTTTACAGGTAGCCCTCATTGTTAGTGCTGAGAGTTTAACCCTACTTTGTATTCCTGGAAACTAAGGCACAGAGGGGAAAAAAAAAACCCTCTGAAAAAAAAAAATAAGGAATGTTAGGAGGAGGAAACCCCACACATCTCTATGCTGATGCTACTTTCACACTGCTGAGGTCTCTCTGAGCCACAGAGCAACCCAGCCAGGGCAGAGGCAGCTCTCATTAGCCAGGAGGCTGATAACCACACGGAGATGAGATAAACCTGTGGAACAGCTGAAATGCCAACAAAAGGTCACACATCCTGAAAACCACGGCACTTCAGGGCTTCCACGAACAACCTGAAATAACTGTCGCGATGGCTCCCTCAAAGAGCAACCTTTGGGTGCAGCACGAGAGCTGTATCTAACACGTCTCCAGGGAAGAAGGAATGGAAGTCAAAGGGAGACAGGCACATCCAGCTGTCCTGAGGAGCGTGACGGCTGGCACATGATCATCCAGAGTGTAGAGAAACACTCCTAGAGAAAAACACTTTCTGGGAATAGGTCATCGTGATAAGTGATCTCAGGTGCTTCACCCACAAGACTCAGTGCCTGAACATCGTATCTTTTTTCCATCTTTCACCTCCAAACTGATCTTGACTCATCCAAGGAAGATGCTGATACCATGAAAGTGTAGCCATTCACAAAGCAACAGCAGGAACAGGAGCAATAAACGGCTGCTATCACTTGCCTGCCTCCCCCCGATGAAAACAGCTGTGATCTGACAGAATAGAGGATTTATCTTGAAACAACTTTTCCTTGGCTGGCTGGTGTGCTCCTGCCCCACCATGTCCTGCCACCCAAAGCCAAGGGGCTAAAGCCATTGGACTGCACTGCCAGCCAGCTGCTATACACAAGCTAGAAGGAATGCCACAAGCTGACTTCAGATATCTCATTATATTCATTGCTCTTAAAAACAAACCTGCACATGGTGTTATGCATACCAACTTTACAAATCAAGCACAGTACATATACCAACACCATTGAAGAAATTATTAAAATGGAAAATCCATAGCCCAAACACATGCTTGGATTGCCTAAAAAAGTAGAATTTAATTTTAAATTAGTATCTTCTCTAGTCAAATACATGAAATAGAAAAGAATCATTTACATACACATCTGTCATTTGTATCAATAAAGTATTTTACTAAACGGGTGACATATTCTAATTAATAAGGTTACATTTAAATTATTTCTGACTACTTATGGCCCAGAGAAAAAAGCCAGCATATGTCCTGCAAAGCACTTTCAGCCTACCTAGTTAAGTAGTTTATCACAAATATGCTTTGGAAGAAATTAATTAGCTCATTAGGTTTAACTAATAGTTTGTTTAGCTTTCCTTCCACAAAAGTGACATTTTAACAGAGCATATTATACTACTTCACAAAACAAAATTCCACATGGTAAATTTCAAAGAACACCAAGTACAGCAACACACACCACCAGGAGCTGTAGAATATTTTAAGAGATTAATATTTCTCTGGCAACAATTAAAAACAAAAAACCCTATGAATATAACAAAAAGATACATTGATGGACTGCAAATTTTCAGAAGTTTTCAATCCCTGAAATCATACCATCAATAAAAAACTTAATTCAGGGTAAACTGACTGTGGTGAATCCAAAGGGTGCTTTACTTTCTTGTTACAGTAACACACTTTTTGTTTTAATAACCATGTGTTTTGAGGACTTCAGCAATTTCCTTCTTCTGAGCTATACAGTGTTTAAAAAAAAATAGATCATTGTCTGGTAATCAATCACCTGACATATTTATCAACTTTCATATTTAATTTTCTAAATTAAGGGATGACTGTAAGGATTTAAAAAATGAGAAGGCTGATATAAGGCTTTGAGAACTAGTGCTACACAAAATCACCAAGTCAGCCTTCTTACCTTTCTGAGGCTATTAGATTGGCAAACTAAGGTCCTTTAATGATGCTCACCCCACCCAAGCCTGTTTTTCTCATCAGAATGACCCCGCCTGTTTCCTCTGCACGCAACAGCCCGCGCCGAGACTCTTCATTGTTCAGAACAAGCTTAAGAAATACTAAGAATAACCTCATCATTTCTATCCACTCCTTCTACACTTCTCTTGAAGTATGATTCTGCCACTGATGTAAGGCTAGTATTAGAGAAATTTTCACATTTAGAGATCACACTTCTACAAAGTGGTACTGAATGGAAACATTATGTTAGTATTTATTACGGCTTTTAAAAATACTTTCCATGCCTTCGTTTTGCAGTTCCCTGTTCACTCTGCACCTTTTAAATTGCAAACAGCACTTACAGAAGAGTTGGAGTTAACTTCACATAACAAGTCTAACAGCAGTACAAGCAGCATTACAACATGCCATGTTTTCATGTCCATGCTCAAGACATAATGCTGCACCTATTCAGCTCCTGAGCTGCTTCTGCCACCTGTCCACAAGGACAAACACGGTGCTGCTTCCTGCCAGACACCTGTTTGTCAGACAGTGTTTGGAGATCACCTTTCATAAAGACAACCTTAAGTATCTGCAGCTATCCACAGCTCTCCATCACTACAATATTCCTGACCTCAAGATGGAATATTCAATGTGCCATCACTGAGAACTCTGTATCATCCTGTCCTCCCCCGTAAATTTATTTTTAGCTGTCAGAATTAGTTTAATATGATATTTTAGAAGGAGTTATTGGACGTCTTAAGTTGATATTCAGTGACACGTGACGAATGTCACTGGCAAGGGGTAAACTTGCTCTTGGCTAGTAAAAAGGCTTACAGCAACTAGAGCAAGAAAAGCAAGATGGCCTTTTCTTCTGGTTCCCAACAGCTCTGGAGACTTATATCCACAAAACTGTGGGTTAAAAAACCTGATTTGTACAGCCATCCACAGAATAACAAAAAAATTATTAAGAATTATGACACAAAACCTATTCAGGTTCTTCTCTGAGTCACGCTGTGTGACCCAACTGTAGGATCCAGCAGCAAGGGCAGGGCTATAATCCATAGGCAATAAAACACAAAGCCAAGTGAGAGGGAGAAAGGATAAGAAGTTCACCCTCTGCACAGCCCAGAAAGACCCTTCTCCAGTCTCGAGGAAGCAGAAGTGAATATATCTTTTCTTGCCAAGGTGTTGGATTATATAAGATCCACGAAAAGTTATCCCTTTTTCTCAACACTAGAAGAGGTTCCCTGCCCATACCCAGCTCACATCCTTATAAACAGCAAGCCAACCAGTAGGTGCACTGGCCTAGAGAAAAGAGACAGTGTACAAATACATGCACACACAGGGAGGAAGGACTAGTTTAGAAGATGCTTTGTCCGTCATGTTTATTAGGAGCTGGTCAGAAAATATATAATGAATTCCTTAAGAAATGAAAAGCTGAATTCCAAAACACCTCCTATCCAAATATTTGCATTAAATAGTTTGAGGTTAATTTCTAGTCTTGAGAGGAGCACGGAAAAGCAGAACTGCCAACCACCCCCAGTCAGGCTTGGAGGAAGTAACCAAGCACTTGAACTGGCGTATCACTTCACATTTTCTGAGTCCTCTCTAAACACTGGCCAACCAACACAACAAGAGCTTCCTTACATAGTTTATATACAAAACCACTGGGCCAGTAAAATAAATACAAATTGATAATTCTGAAAATAAATAAATAAGCTTACTGGCTATTGGAAGCTTACTACATTTTATGAATTTCGCTGTAAGTTTAGCTTTCAGTTCAAGTTTTGAGTTCACACCATACCAGAATCCATGTAAAAATAATCTGTATAAATACACAAAGAGAAATGACACACAGAGACACAAACACACTATACATACTGGCTGTGAAATACACTAGATATGCCATTTCAAAACTGAACTGTAGCTATGCAGCATTTCAAGAAAGCATTAAAAAACTAAAAAGAACAAGATCTTCATGTAACTGTATTACAATGAATATAAAATTATTAAATACAGGTTATGTTCTTTGACATTTTTTATAATTTAATGATCTATTTACCATCAATTAAAAAAAAAATTGCCAGGCTTAATCCTGATTTAACCTCACCCTTAATTATTAAAAATAGTTAAGCACTTACCATAATGTGATTGAAATGCCTGTGGTTTTACGACCTGATTACAGTGGTTACACATCACCAAATAGAAATCATCATGAGCCGGGCAAAGACCAAATATTGGCATATCTAAAAACAAAAAGACAAAATGGCATCTCTCAGCTGCTGACAATTATAGAAAAACAGTTTAATTACAGAGCGATGACACCAGTGTGGAATCAAAAGTTTAGAGACATTTGTATCAAATTTGAAAATGAGGAAAAAAGAGCATATAATGCAATAGATAATTTTGTGCTGGAGAATTACAAAAGCAAAACTCTTACTCCAAAGATAAATGTAAAATGAGCGATTACTTGTAGAAAACATCTATTAGAAAACTGATTTAGGACTGATTATTTTATACCAGATGCAAGAATGCAATAAAAAAAAGACTGACTTCAACTGAGACAAACACAACATAAGAGGGGATGTTTTATGTATTCTGAAAAGGGCTTTGGATTTTATTCCAATGTCATTAAATGAATTCAAAAGTGAGCTTCATTTACTATTTAATTTTTTTAAACCATTTTAAACACACAGTCATTCACTGGGCAGAATTACATGCCTAATGGTTTTATTTGTTTAACAGTGCATTATAGTCCAGCCATCTGCTGCCAGAGATCCATGGAACAGCTACACAGGAGAGAGAACCGGAGATAACAGTATGTCAGAGCATGTGTGGATTGCAGAGATAACACACATACTTGGAGACTTTTACAAATAAAATTAGTTTCTACAATTTTGTTTTTAAGAATACAGTTTGGTAAGAATATATTTAACAGCTATAACTGCATTCAGAGACTACTGGAGCAATAAATTCAGCATTCATTATGCAACTTAAAGGTATATTACATTTATATAACTAAAAAATGTTATTCAATCAGTAAAAGACAAAGAAATGGAAACTGCAAACATAGTATGTGGCTAAGGATCTGTAACATTATTTTAAGGTTAAAAATTGACATAAGCAAAGTTATTTTCTTATAAAAACCCTCAAGTAATAGATTTATCTAAACAGAAACTTAGAAAATAAGTGAAACTTATTTACTCTTGTGCTAGAACTGACCCCAGAGTTTTGTTTTACAGCTACTAATTTGCCTGTGTATACTTTTAGCAACATCCACTACTTTGTTCATTAATAGAACAGCAATTATGAGATAAATTGAGTATGTTGCACATTGAGTGTGCCATAATTCAAGCCAAATGCTCACAGAAAGACACCATCAGCCCTGTCCACTTTGTTTCTCACAGATAGAAAATACATCCACACCAAAGCTACTTCCAGAATTAGTATCTTCATCATAAAAAATTAAATACTTTTATTTAGAAGACATCAGGTATATATCCCATGTGTTCCACACATCTTACTAGTGCTACATCAAAATTAAGCATGACACCTGCAATAACAGCCCCAACTGGATTTTGCAGTTGAATGCAAATGCAATGACCAAAGACATCTAACTTGGCAGAGAGAGATCACAGCTATCCTCACCTAAGTCACAGACAGCTTTTCACAACTGAGGTTACATCAAATAAACAAATAATCCGGTTTGCACTTCTTTAAGTAGCAGCTCTTGCTTATTTATTTATATGATATTTATTGAAAAAAGCATGAAAATCTGTGGCACACCCAATTACTGCCAGCCAGGCAAAATTAATAAATATATACTGAGGTGGGAAAATGGTAGGAATAATAAACTTGTATTTTTCAATATCTACTTTCTGTGATGTAATATTAAGCTACATAAAAAAACAAGTATAAGCTTAAATGTCATTGCTAATGTTTAATTCAGGGGTAATCTCTTTGAGTATGCCCGCGTATCAAAGTTTATACACAAGAACAAATACTCCAGGGTCACTTTCACCCGAGCACCAATACACTGGGATGAATGTGACAGTAACAGCATGCACTGCCTAATATTTACATTGTTAATAGCCCACAGAGTTACAGCCCATAGCTACTCCTGAGTGATGCAGAGGCAACTGTAAATCCACACCCTGGAACCTGTTCCCAGAGCTGTAGCTTTCAGACTGTCATGGATTCTCAGACTTCACACCACCTTGTACTGAATGCAGGGGAGGGGATCATTAACAGGAGAAAAGGATTGCAAGATAAAGCACTCCTTCACACCAGTCAGAGACACCACATCCATCCACTCTGAGAACCCTTCTTTGAATATCTGCTGGCAATACAGCAATTTTAAATGGCAACTGAGACAAACTGACAGAAATTGATGTAAGCAGAAGTGTTTTCCCATTTCAGTCTGAGGACCCCAAGAAATCTGAAGAATTTACAAAGGTCCTTTACACATTCAGTTTTAAAATCTTAGCTCCAAGTGACAGAAAGCAATGACAGAATGCCAGGAAATACACAAACTCACAAGGTCCATTCCAAGAGTAAACTACTTAACACCGAGAAAAAGGATTGGCTGCACACACAAAATCACAACCTGATTTCAAAGGAAGTCGTGCACAAGATTCCAGCCAGATCACATAAATCAGTGTAAAAGATCTTGTACCCCACCATGGTCTCCTACAGCACTGGAATCAGAACACCTCAACATAACCAGTGAGGGAGCAGCAAAGGTTTGAGGTCTAAATGCAATTTAACAATGGCTTTGAAACTGTAAAGAGTGTGACCCAGCCAAGTCAGAGAAGAGACCTGAGTCCACAGTTCCCTCAGGAGCCTCATTCTTAGGCAGGTAAGCGCTCACATCTTTAATGTGCCTCACTGTCATTAGTTGAGCAGGGCAAGAGCAGGTTTCAGGGAAATCTTACTTCTCTTTCTGTGTTCCAACAAGACAAACACCTATGTGGCACTGTTAGGGAGTGACAAATTAGACCATGAAAATTTTAGAGAAAACATTTGGAACAGTTTAACAAAACTTACATAGGAGGTCTGTACCAGGAGGAGGTGATAGAAGCCTATTTTTTCTCTCCCCCATCAACCATCTATGAAAGTTCACATATATCGTGCAGTTGGTATTCTAACATCTAATACTTTACACCTGATCCACTTCATGACATGCACATTCTCTATTTCGAAGTCTAATGAAGTTTCTAGTATTTCACCAGTGTCATCTCAATGCACTGTTACTCTGGGTTTGAAGATTACTTTTTGAAATACTTCATTATGTAAAGCCTGTGCCTCTCAAGGAAGAGCCTGGCAACCATGATTCATATGTTCCTCTTTCCAAGCTGGGCTCATTTAACTCTCTCCATCTGGGAATATTTTTCAAGGCCAAACTAAAAATTTAAATAAAGACCTTAAACTTTCCATGTATTTTCCATAAATACAGTATTCATTGTATCAACATACAGATACTATTATAATAGAATTAATGTAACTAACAGCTCTTAACACCAGAAAGAAAAATAGCTTCATTTACCTCCATAATAGGAAGCCTCTGGACACTGTAATCTCCAGAATTCACTTCTCCTTTCAATTGTAACTGAGTTTTTTAAAAAATAACTTTAATTGATGCATTACTGCACTCTTTACTAAGACCAGAACAAGCCCATGCCATACACAGTTCTGAGATAACTGCATCAGTTGTTGAGCATGTAATAATGAAAATGCTTCTTACTTGGAAAAGGTCAATGTAGCATCATTTTCTAACAAAAAAAAAGAAAAAGCAATAATGGATAATTTTGCATATTGTACATCAAGTAAAATGAAGCCCATCATGACACATCTGCAAAGTTTTCTTATACTGATCTGCCATCTCTTCTTCTCTGAAACACATTATGGAAACACACAAATGACTGAATATTTTCTTAATATTTCCAGCATTCTCTTTCAGGATAGCTACACTAAAGAAACTCATGCTCATTAAAACTAACTGTGCCTGTGTACTCTCAATCCTATTAATATCACACATAACAGACAGAACACATAAAACAGGCTAAAACTACCTCAGCTAGAGAACAGGCCAGCAGCTTGCATTTATTTAGCCACTAGATTTCAGTGACTACCACAGCTACATATTTTAATTGGATTTTTCTTTTTTAACTCCCCAAATTTATCAATTTTCCTACAAATCTTCTAGTCTCTTTTCAGACTGGGACCATTGCACAGTTCATCTGTCCTAGTAGCTAATAAGACAACATTCCTTCTACAAATGAAATTAAATATCAACAAAAAAGTGAGGTTAAGACCTTCTCCAGGACAGCAAATGCTGGAGGAAAAGAGTAAAGGCAGATCATGGGCAGAGACCAGAACATCAGTTTCCTATTTGCCAGAATTGCAATTCAAAGAAGGAGAGTGAAAACTGAATCAGAGGAAGTGAAAGCAAAACTACCAAGAGGTGAAAGGGCAAAGAACGAACTGTCAAGGTTATGACAAAAGAATAGAAAACTTGATAAAAAAAAAAATAACAGGAGTATGTAAAAGCTCTGCAGAAATATTTTTAAGCCAGAACATTGCTAATGCTCATTCTCCCCTATCCATTCTCAGCATAAACATGTGCTTATTAAGATTAGTTTTTAAAGCCCAAGCCTGATTTATAACAAAAATGTACACACTACTCACCACTAACTGTAATTTGACAATGGACATTGTAAGGCTGATGCTTGATGAGAACAGTAAAAGGTTTTGGCTACAAAGACTCCACAGAACAGCATAACATGCCTTCAGCACGACACCAACCTCGTTATACTTCCAGAATAATTTTAACCACTATAGTTAATATTAGATGCATTAAAATCACAATGCCATACACTATTAAATTTATACTGACAGTCCAGATATAACCCCCTATTATCTTTATAGCCTCCAAAACACAGAATTCTTTTTTTTTTTTTAGTGAAGTCTGATCCAAGTCCACCTTAAGTGAATGTATCAACTTTTATCAATTTACTAGGTTTTCCATTAAGACATCAGGGAACTGTTTCAGAAGTACTATATAAGGAAATTGTAAATAGATCCTATTATTTTGAAATTTTGCCAAAATATGGATTGTTTGAACTATTTACTTCAAGGACCAAGTAAGTTTAAATTATGTCAACCAACAGCTATCTTGAATACCTTTGCTTTGTACTAGCTGGGTTTTGTCTACTCATTAGAAGGTAATTAGTCTTGATCATACTAAGGTAAAAAATACAAGAATACACCTTGTTTTAACTTAACTGGTAGATCTCTTTCTCTACAGGCACACTTTTAGTAGAACTTTTATTTAAGATAAAACAACTCTCCACTAACATGTGAAAAATTTTTGAAAAGGGGAGAAAACACTACAGTTGTAGTAACAAAGTAGCTGACATCTTGCAGGGAAAGAAATTTTGTGATAACTCCCATAATTTGCTTGTAACTTGTCTCAGGAACTGTCAGATTCTGATAAATTAATAAAAATATTTCTATTGTTTTACCCTTTATGGCTGTGGTGAACATGTCATTTAGTATCTGAAAGCAGACAAAACCTCTCAAATTACTATTTTTAAGAGCTTGTGATCTGAGGGAGAGGCACGAGGAGGGAGAAGGAAGGCGACTAACCAGCACTGAGGACCACATGAAACAGACTCTACCAAAACCGGGGAAATTTCAGCTGTTACCACCAGACTTGCAGTCAGCCCAAAAAGCTAAACTTGTGTCAAGAAATCTGCACAGCAGGTAAGTCCTGCTGAATCTATTGCTGATATTAATTGTCAATACCAAGTAATCTTCAGGCAGAAGGAAAATCTTGGCTGCAAACTGAGGCAGCTACAAACAGCACTGCAATGTATCTTAACTAACCTGGTTATCTTAAGTAAAGCTCCCATCTATTTAAAGTAATACAGGTCCTTACTTTAACTGATACGAATGTTTCATTAAAAAAAATTAAGTGATCCAATGTAGTGAAATATCTGTGCATAAAAGGGAATTTTGAGGACCTTTCTGCAACTGAACCATTATTTTCTAAACAATATCTTCCAAACTATTTTGGAGAAACACTCAAGTGCTTATCATTCACGAACAGATGTGTTTTTGTATACTTATCAATGCTGACGTAAAATTAAACTACTGCAGTTTTTTTACTGTGTACCATGCAAGATGATAACAAAAGAAGAACATTTCTAAACAGATACTGTGAACAAAATAACTAAACCCATATAGAAATTAGAGTGCTCTGGTTTACACAAGCTTTGAACCAAAGAAAGATATTCTAGTAAAACATACATAACTTGAGGGTTTACTGCAAAATTTCAAGTAATGAACACATAAGCATTAATAGAACACAAGTATTTTATGAACCATATGTGCAGGCCTAACAAATTTGTGCCTCCAAAGAACATACCTATAATCAAACAAACAAAACAATTATCAAGTCTACACACAGAAACACTGTTTTAAAAAAATCTCTCCCATAAGGTTTATGCTCATGTTGCCTCAGACACAAAACAGCCTTTTAATATAAAAAAACCCCAAACCAAACGCACATTCCCATATCTGAGCTGTTCCATTCAGTTTCAGAGAGAAGCATTGCTGAAGTGTTTTCTTCAAGGTAACCTATTCTTAAAAATTCCTTGCCAACTCTGCTCTGTACATTAAATAACTTACATTTCCTGCACATACAGCTTTGGAAGTCCAGCTACTTGAGGGGAAATTTGCAAGGCAGAGTTCTCCTTGGATTCTGAGCACAAGTGCATGAACTTTGTTTCACTTAGTTGCTGATTGATCAGCTGAAGGAAGGAACAGCTGAAGACTTGATTAACTGTTTTGACTGTGTTTTCCACTTCAGCAAATCCAGCAATTACCCAGCATTTTATTGAATACTCAAACCTCAAAGTTTTGGCTCAGAGAAACGACTTTCAGTTCAAGACCAAAAAAACTCCACAATCTGGTTTAACTAGGCACAGGAGCTGCATTACCAGATTTGATCACTGTCAAATCTCTACTAGTGTTAGAATGCTTGGTTCATCTCTAAAAGGGGAGTCCTCTCTGTTCGGTCTCCTTTCAAAACTCATGACAATCTGTCTTTCCAAAGCTCTGTACATTTTACTTTGCGTTCCCCAAATTCAAGTCAGATTGCCCTGGTGAAGGGGCAAAGGATTACCTACCTCTTTTCCATAGGTTCAGATGTGTTGCATTCCCAAAACTCCATCCCCTGCACCATTCCCCCGAGCTTCACCTCCAGCAAAAAGGTTTGCTGCAGGCAGCACCACTCCTCTGTGCACACATAGGTGGCAAATCCAAACAGCCATCCTTGTGCAAGGCTACGGGCACAGCAGTTCCCCCAGAGCCCTTCTTCTCTCTCTCTGCCAGGATGCAGAATGAAACTCTAAATTTTAGTTCTCTAAAATTTAACGGTTCTGGGAAATGTTTGTATCGTACCCAAGGATAAAAACTGAGCAGCAGATACCAAAGAGAAGTGTGTCATGCACATGTGCACCTGCAGCCTCGGGTACAGCTGGGAGTTCTAATTTTAGGCTCCCAAGATTTCAATGTTCCTGTAATTATATATAAAGCATATTAAAGCAGACATCTAAGTATTTAGTTAAATTTTTTGTATATGAATTCATCTACACACAATTTTTTTGAAAATCTAACACAAAACTCATATCAAATTCTTCATTCAAACTATTAAACAGGTTTTCGAAGTCTATTGTACAGAATAATAAATAATTTCAGTGAAGATGCTTACAGAAGATTGTCTGTAGAAAGACTAAATTTCTCAATGAAACACAAGTAGCATATTTTAATCCGCTGAAAAGCTTTATAAGTCTCCCTACTCACATCGTATCCTGTTACATCAATTTTTCATCAGCAATTTGAATGAAGTCAGTCATCTGCAAAAACCATTCCCATTTACTTTTTAATGAGTTTTCAGGCCTAAAGATATTTTTAATTTCTCCAACCAATTTGTATATTACACAAATGTTGAACACATAATTTGTCATGTAAGATATCTTCATTCAAAGTCATGAATTACTTTTAGTTAGCATGATCTCATCGTGCCACTGCTGTATTTTGGGAAAGCCAACAAACTATTATTTATGTTTTTCTGTTAAAAAAAACCCCAACAATTCTAAAACAGCTTAAGGAACCCTCAAAAATGAATTGCATTTTGCAATTATGACACAAAAATGAAACCGAATTCAAGGAGTAAAAGCCCTATAATTTGCACAGTAAAATTAAAATCTGGACTAAGCTAATATGAAAGTGTACACAGAAACACTTCAATTATTATGCAGAAAACGTACCATGAGGGAGGAGAAAAGTTCTGGATAAGTCACTAGTCAAACACAGCTTCAATTAAACTGAAATAAATCATCCATAGAATATTCTAAAATGTATCTTAAGTCACACAGCCTGAAGCACACTACGATTATGAATTGTTCTAACATCAACAGGTTTGGTATTTGTCTCCTGTTTCACACACAGCACTCCATGTACTCTGCAGCAGCTGTACTTCTGGAGTAGGAAAAAGGAAGTTTGTTTTATTTAAACCTAAACTCACAGTTTACATAAAACTGCTCGTCACAGCAGAAGTATTTTGATACGACGTGACTGCAAATGGTGAACATGTTCCAGGCTTCTCAGCCTCTCCCATCTCCTACCTAGACATGCTTTTAAGGGAAAATAAACCTGGCATATGTGTAGCATTTTTGCCACTTTCCTGTGTGACTGTCCATATCCAGCCATGTGACTGGTGCTGGCTGTAACTCAGTAACTGATGGAGCAGAGCAGTTACAGCCACTTTGATTTACACATTTCCTTATTAACGGGCACTGCAGGAACACAATGCTACATCTTTTGTGATAGGAGAACACCCTGAAATTTAGCAATAATAAAGTGCACCTTGATCCCTGCTACCTGGGATATGCACAGTGCTCATCTCTTTCCACCTCTTCCTTCTCTTCCCTGCTGGCCACAGCCTCAACTCCCATGTGACAA
Source organism: Illadopsis cleaveri (assembly GCA_013399915.1). Taxonomy (NCBI): domain Eukaryota; kingdom Metazoa; phylum Chordata; class Aves; order Passeriformes; family Timaliidae; genus Illadopsis; species Illadopsis cleaveri. The sequence continues at coordinate 57,077 of VXBB01019266.1, forward strand.
TAACATGGAGTTAATTCTTTAATTGTGCAAAGACAACACATCTTTGTGCAAAGAACACTCTGACCACTTTTCACATCATGCACCTGATACCTGAGGGAGCAAATCAGCATATTTAAAATATAATAATAAAAAAAAACAAGTAAGGAAAACAATACACAGGACCTGTCAACTGAATTGTATATCAGTATTTTCTTTTATTAGGCAAGCCAACTACCTAAAACCACCCCACCCCTGCCACTCCCATTCTCCGTGCACTGGAACATCCAGCTTAAAAATAAGACTGTTTCAATCATGCCTCATATAGCCATAAGGAAACTGATGCCTGTTGATTTTCACATACCAGCTCACACTTCCTCACTCCTCTCAATTTGGCAGGCACTATTAGTTTTTCCATTAAAATTTGCTTCCTTTGCTTTGCAGATTTACTGGGACTTGATTTGATACAATTAAAAAAAAATAATTTAAGTTGCACAGCAACAGGCATATAAATGTACTATAGCAAAAAAAAACCCCAACGGCATCATAGTTAATAAGATCAAAAGATAAAGTGGAAAATAAAAAAGTGTTTTTGTTGTTATAGTGAGTGAAAGGGCTAACCTACTTGTTATGTATTTGAACACACATGTAGTTAAACAAAGTATTTTGAAGCTGGCTACTGCCGACCTTTAGACAAAGAAATATGACTATTTCAATTATCTAGCTGAGGAATGGGTAAACACTGGCTCTTGACTTCTTACAGCTGATACATTCCAGCACATACAGAGCTACTGTCATCAGAGCTTTCCTTCCAAGAGCAGACCCACCTGTTCAGATGGGTTAAGGCTTTTAACCTGTGCTAGCTGTCCTCTGACACACAGTTATATTAATTAAACAGGTAAGCAGGGAAGAAAAATCAGGCTACCCATTCATAGAATAAGGTCAGTAATTTCACTGCTGGTTATCTGTGGTACAACACAAACACAGTTCAGCCTAAAAAATCTTTGTGAAAGTGATATTTTTTTATTGTTATGGAATTTTGAATTCTTCTAAAGAAGAAATTTAGGTTTTGCCTTTGCATGTCACCTCCTCTTTAGAATAAAACCATCATTATCCTTATTCCAAGATTTATTTCTTCACTGATAGGAGAGATTTGCCTTATTTTCAGAGCCTGCCTTCATAAAATCTTCCAAAATTCCATCTCCAAACATTACACATAAAATACATGACATGCGTGTTACAGAGAAAAAAAAAAACAAAAAACCCACTTTGAAAACACTGGGGAACAAATCTGCATCAGGTATTATTCTTCCATATCTGGCACTAGCTCACCATTCCTGAAATCACCCATTTCACTCTTTAACAGAAATGGGTGGGGAAGGACTGCAACTTTAAATATTTTTAACTTAAGATATATCAAAAAATTAAGATTGTTTAAATCATATTGTACGTGCAGACGATCTGAAAGGACTGAACTGTTTTAAGGTAATTTTTCTGCTCTTTCATGGTCTGGGCCTCTTTAACATAACCAGAACACCAGCCCACTTGCGATGTACACAGAAGGTAATACCTTCAGCAAAACAAAATAAAAGGAGAGAAGGATTTGCTCAGACTACTGAAAGTTTTGATTTGGTAGGTTTGAGCCAACTCACATTTTTGATAGATACTTCTAAGACTACTTCCCTCCTCTGTCTCTCTGCATAACAGCACTCATCACACTTGGGAAGAAGGTATTGGATACATATGCATGGACCTAAACACACAATGGGAGGGGAAAAAAAGAACTATTCTCCCTTTTTTAGGCCAGCTAGGGAGCAAAATGCTCTAATCTTGGGGAAAAGTATTGAAATAGGCACCAGCTTTAATTTTTAGACATCTCATGTCAAAAAGGACATATAACCAATAAACCCGATTATATAAGCAGCATGACAAAGTCATTCTTATGCAGATACAAGACTAGATATAATCAGAGCAGAACTGTGCAATGAGACACAAGCAAACCGTGTCCTGCTCCCCCAGGAAACCCCCAGACCTCAAGTGGTGGTCCTGATGCATTGTGTTACCAGATGAAGCCTATTTGCAAAGGGGAAGTCACAGAACACATATGGGGTCAGCATTAAGGAACGGGCACAACAAAGAACACAGAGTTGGTATTTCAAAAACACACAGAAAAGGACACTTCAGAACACCAGTTAACTGCCCCTCGATGACTCAGGATGAAAACAGTAAGGTTAAATAGACAACAGAAAACTGAAAGGTAAACAGGATCCTTTGATATTTTAACAAATTTGTAGAGTTTACCACCCTCCAGTACAATGAAAACAAACAGAGCATCCACCTTTCTAAAGCAGATAAAAGATAACTACTGCAAACATATCCAGGATAACAAAACCACGGTTTACAACAGAAGCAGATCCTCTGCCAGGCACAGCAGTTGCACGCACACGACTTTCAGGACCTAGGCTGAGCTCTTCAGCTCAAACTCACTGAGAGACTAAGGCAATCTCTACTGGTGCCTATCCAGGGTAGGCAAGAGGCCAAAGCTGCTGCTGCCAAACTTGTTGATCCAGTCCTCCCAGCGCCGGCCCACAATGCACTGCTTTGTGTTTGGAAATTGCTCAAAAGCTTTTGCTTCCAGCAACAGTGTGGAACACTTGGGGAAAAATGCCAAAGGAGTCCAGGAAAGGGTATTGCTAGGCCACCATAACAATATGGACACCCCAAATGCTCCCGTGAGTCAGTGACATCACCCCAAGGTGCTGCGATGACGAACGCCACGCTTCCTGCAAGACTTCGGTCACAACACCTCTCACACGAGTGCAGGAAAAGTCTTGGAGGGATTAAATTAAAAATAAAACTGCTGATGCTGCACCTTACCATCATGTCTTCCTATTTCACAATGAAGAGCACCATCTACCCAGGCTGTGATTTTTGCCCTTTCCTGAGACCTTTCTTCACACTGTTGTGGTTATCCATGAGAATTTTGGATGGCGTCAGCAGGAGAACAGAGAATTACACTGTTGCACAGAGAACCCCTTTTGCATCTCAAGCAGTTGTAAACAAGCCTCAGATGACATGTTGACAGCACACTGAGGATTTTACTCCTGTGCTCTGCTCTGAGGATAAAAATAGTATTCTTATCTCCAAGGTAAAAACAAGAAAAGCAACTTACAAGTTTTATTCCAGCAAATGACACGGTGGTCTGTGCCCCTACATTTCAGGGCATAAGGTGGGAGTCAGGCAGAACCAAAAGGAAACTTCCTAAACAAGAACTGATGCGTTTAGGACTTCTCCAAACAACACATGAAAAGAGTGGTGCTGAAACAACCACCCACAGTCAGCTGGCTGTTAAAGCAGGTTCTACAGAAGAGATATCAGAAAAGGAGAGGGCTCTGTCCAGCCTAGACACAAACCATAATAAAACCGTATCAGGTACAGCTCAGACATTGATATCTCCCCTAAAATCTCACAACACAACTGGTAGGAAAAGTCTTCCCTCAATCACTTGGCCACAAAAAGCCCCAACTCTGTATTTAGGACAAAAATTATAAGCACATATTACACTGCCTTTGGTAGGTAACACAGATACATTGAATTTGGCTCAAAACTTCTCCTCTATAAATTACAAACTACAGCATGGAACAGAAGCTCCTTAACAAGCAGGATTTCTAGGCAGTTGATTTGAGTAACACAGCTTCACAGAAATGAAAAACAAAATTGCTTTTGGGAATTCATCTTTAAGTACTTTTATGAAGTAAATGCTGCCTATCAGGAAATTAATTTAGGCTTTTCCTCTCAAATACTTTCATTTAGTACCAGTGAGAGCAGGACGACTGCCATCTCTCTTAGCCGAGCAGAACGGACACATTCAAACACAGATTCTATGTTTTAAAAAACAAATTATCTGAACGTCTGTGTTGGTTTTGCATGGCCTGGTTTTTGGTAGCAGGGGGGCCACAGAGGTGGCTTCTGTGAGAAGCTGCTGGAAGCTTCCACCATGTCCAGCAGAGCCAGTCCCTGATGGCT
>VXBB01019266.1:71641-257239 GCA_013399915.1 Illadopsis cleaveri
GCTTGTGTCGGCGCTAACAAAGCGGCGGAAGGGAGCGGGGGCGGGCAGGACTACGCCGCCGGCCAGGCGTACCCCAGCTCCATGGGCCGCCTCGCTATCCCCGCACCGCGGCCCCGCGACCCTACAAAAACAACGGCCGCATCACAACCCCGCCTGGCACCCGCTGCCCCGGCGAGGGGGCCGGACCGGAGAGCGACGCTGCGGGCGGAGCCGGGCGGGCGCGCCCCGCCCTCATCGCCGGTCCACCTTAAACCCGGCGCCTCCTTAAAGGCAGCGGGGAGCAGGAAACTCGCTCCGGGCGGGCGCGTCCCCGTCCCCCCCCCGGCTCCTTCCCTCCCGTCCTCTCCCTCCGCTCCTCGCCCGCGGCGACCGCCCGGCCCTGGGCACAGGGGGGACTCCGAGCGAGCTTCCTGCGCGCTGCTGCCCTCGTTATACCCGTAACTTGTCTCCCAGAGAAAGCGCCTTCTCATTGTTATTCCGCATTTCTTTTTTAAACAGCTTTTTTTTTTTTCTCCTTGCCTAAACTTTGCGATGACGTCGTGCTGTGTCAAAAGTGAGGATTAAAGGATGCTGTCGTACCTGCTAACAGTCTAAGCTTTGCAAAATCAAGTTCTTTGATTAAAAAAAGCCCCTGGGTTTAGAATTCATTTATTAGAGTTTTCTCCACTAAAGTGTTCAAGTACCAATGTCAAACTGTCAGGCCACGATCTGCAGCAATTTCTGGCCACGCTTGATGCCACTGTCAGTAACAACATCCTCGAAGAGCAGCTAAAAATATGTAAATCTGATGTGCTGCCTCCTCTACAGGTACTCGAGAGCACGGGACTGGCACTGTCAGTGGAACAGGTCACAGATACTAACCATGCATTTGCAAAACCACACAGCAGAAATCAGAACTGTAAATAAATTTAACCTGCAGAGGTGCATATACATGCAGGCTTAGCTAATTTTCATTTTCTGTTTTCATTTGAAGTGTGGGACTACACAAGCTAGAGATGTTTCTTTCCAAATTTATGCATATAAAAGATCTATAAATTCAAGCTCATCACACCATAGTCATATGGGATAGCATAGGCTGTAACTATAAGAACAATTTCAGTGTTCCACCCAACTGATAATTTATGTCACGCTCAGAACGTATCTCATAAAACCGCAGACCTAATACAGAGCAGCTAGCATGATTTTTCTCTCCCTCTCATCAACTTGAAGTCTAACTTAGCTCCTTCATAAAAGGCCAACACCATAAAATTTAGGTAAAGAGAGCAACATTGATTTCTACTGCAGACATTTGCAGCAAGATTAATTATCAAAGGCCATCAGCCTCTTGAGCTGGGCCCTGATGTTTCAGACAGTTACACTGGATCTTCTCTGGCCTGTCTGTAGATTCCCAAAACTCTGCGTCTTAGTCTGAGCATGAATAAAAGTGTTCATGAAACCAGAGTCTAAAAATGAATGGAGGGCATTATTGTTTGATTAACTATCAAATGTCATACTTTATAATACAGAAAACTACTTACAATTAAAGCTAAGAACATCACTGGAAGAAAAATGTCTGTAAGCTGCTGAAGTTTCTGAACAGAACCTCAGCTTTTTTTGTGGTGTAGAAGCCAGATAGGAAAAAAACCTACGCCTGATTACTTTCAAGCTTAGTTCTTCAACAGTGCTTCACAAATGGAGTCTAAGATAGCATCCACAGCTGAATGCAGACTCCAGCCATAGGATAAAGCAAGTTACAGACAGATCTATATTTTCTGTGTCAAATATTCTCATTTATGTTATAAACTTCATTCACACAGCTTTCCTTTGTCCTGGAGTAAGCTGTCAGAAAGCTGCCTCAGCTGCAGTTTGAAAAAGAACCTTTGATATGTCCAAGTGTCCATCAAACTCATAAAGGGTTTTTCTATTATTTACTTTACATAAATCATAAAGTAAATATAGTGACAAGTGACCAAACAGAGTCATAGAACACCATCACCTACCCTTTAACTGTGACAGAGTGGACCATGACAGATCAATTTCATGTTCACACATCACATGGTTCTTTTCTTTAAACATTACCAATGTATTTATGTCAAATTATGCAAAAATTGGCAAAATTACATCAATTAACTAACTACATTAACAAGCCAATGGATTATCAACTTCTTAGTTTCTAAAGCTGACACTCATCAAGTTACTCAGAAGTGCCTCTTGTTTCAGAAGTGCCAGCCACACAGGTAAAAGCACACGCCACTGTTATTTCATACAGCTTTGATTATCCCCTTTATGGCTCTTCTCTGCTCTTTCAATCTGGCTGTTGCATTTTTAGCCTCCTTCTTTCACAGCTTTTCTTCTTTCTCTATATATTCCCACTCAAGATCTAATTCTGCAGTCTGGGCCTCAGGCTGTCCTTTAGTAAACCTTCCGCTACTGAAGTATTTCCTCACTGTGCCGTGAGTACATCAGTATTCCAGCAGAGGGAGGGAAGTGGCAGCAGAAGGATCAGTTCATCAGTTCAGTGCACAAGACTGATTAGTCAGACAGCAGGAATAGGGGCAGATGAAAAACTAATTTTACCAGGACTGGAAGTGGCAAGAACTTTCTTTCTTCACGAAGTTATTATGCTGAATACATTGTTTGGGTTCTTCAAAGCACACTAGTTCAATTTCCTTACATTGTTTCCAATGGATGCATTGATTATTTTAGGCAAAAATAGGGAAATCCCTGAACATCCATCATGTTAGAAAGAGATCAGAATTGAAAACACATGTACAAGCAGTAGACTTTAACAGAGGTGACTGTTACAAATCTGACACATCCGGTTAGAAGAGCAGTCATACCAAGCTCCCTTGGTGGTCAGCAGAGAGGAAGGGATACTTCTGGGTTCAGTTTGGTCCCTCCTGGGGCAAACCACTATTTGAAGAAGCCCTTCTCTTTCCACTGACCACGGAAGTTTCCAGGGATGTCCAGACACATAAATTAGACACCTGCATTAGACATCCAGGATTAAGTGGGGTGAACCTGGACAGGAGTGGGGAGAACATTCAACAGGGTAAAACTGCCTAGAAGCCAATACTTCTCTTTAACAGAACAAAAAGGAGCTCAGAAATGCCACTGGTTCTAAGGACTTATCTGAGGAAACAAAATAGCCCAAGCAGTAGCATTGGGACTGAGACAATGTGTGAACAACCATGAACTGCTCATACCTGTGAATGAGAACAAGTATTTGGAGAACAGAGAGAAAACACAAGGAAGAGTTAAGTTAAGCTCAAAGAGAAAGTAGAGAAGGAAAAACATGAGGCAGGAAAACAGCAGAAAACAGTGGATGAAGTAGAGGAAACAGTCAAATAATGATGTGAAGAAAGCATAAACAAACAAAACATATAACACAGCCTGCAAAAGCAAAGAAAGGAGACAAAAATAGGAAACAAAACATACAGAAAAGGAAAACTCACAGTTTTAAAGCTCACTAAGTAGATTTAACAATATATTAAACGTGGCTGGCAACACTATGATTAAATGTATGCCTACAAACAGCATGCAACTGCTGAAAACTGCAGCGGATGGTTATTTCATGGCATGACACTGCAGGCATTTTTTCACCTGTACCAGCAGGTTTCATTCTTTTGCCAGGTGGTCCGGGAAAGCCGTTCAAACAGGGAACACCTACTTCAGCTGTTCAGTTAGAATCTGTATGACAGCCTCTGTATAGGACCTGAGATATGACAACTCTTAACTGGAATGAAAAAGGAAGGATGAATCTGCAGCCGAACTCTTTTAAGAGCAGAAGTACAATGATACGATTTACCAATGATTTTCCACAATGGATGTGAAAGGATGTGAGAGTTGAAGTGCAAAGGGAGAGACAGGGAGAATCCACGGGGGTGTCACTTTATCAGTACCCAGAAGAAAGGAAAATGGTGAATTCACAAAAAGTCTGTCAAGGAGAAGCTCTGAGGGGCATTATGGCACTAAACGAAATCAAGTAAGTTAACTCTGGCCAAAGGTATGAAATAACCAAGAAGGACATAAAAACTAAGAAAAAAATGTCATTATTTGTTGGTAGGTGGGATTCAGGATGAAGTGACAACTCAAGCACCTGATACGCTGAAGTCCTGACCCTCCCATCAGCTCCTACTGAAAACACTGGAATGGGCAGCACATTCTATGTGTTTTAAAATGTATCTCCAGTATGAGAAATGTAAGATTATAATTGGGCAAGTATGGAGGCAAGAGAGAAAAAGTTCACATAAATCAAAACATCCAGATGAAAACAGAACTACCCAGCCATAACAAACAGACCATTTAATTTAAGCCCCATTATAGAAAAATATTAATACATGAAGAAAAACACATTATGGTAACCAGTAGTTCACTCTGACATCCAGGAAATCAGCAACTTCTCTCTTTATAACTATACACAGGATTGTGATCCTGGAAAATGATACTAATCATAAGGAGCATACAATTAAAAAATATATAAGAAATCATGCTAGTCTATTATACTTTTTCCCACAGATCCTGGGAACAGGTTGATGTGTATAATTTTATTTATGAGTAACACTTCAAAGGTGAAACTGGAGATGCTCAGAAGCATTGAATACAGCTACTTTAAATCCTGGAAAATAAATTATTGTGCATACCTACTACTAACCACCCGTACCAGGGGAAAGAACAATATTGTTAAGATTAGAATACTAACTTAAGGTATCCTTTTCTGAGAAGGAGGAATTGAGGAATGGAGGCTAATAAGTAAATCTGCAAAGATTTCAGCATTAGGGTGAGAATGCAACAGATGCCCTTATATGTTTATCCAAACATCACAATAACACTTTTGCACCCAAATTATAAGCCAATGTTATTACCATGTATTAAGAACTTAGCAAAGGACTAAAACCACTTCCTTCTTTACTTAACTTTCAAATATGTCCGCAAGAATTCACAACATAGTGATCTAAAGCAGAATAATGAATAGAGGGGCACAGGTCTTTGCCCTGCTTAATGACACCACATACTGTCAATTCTTGAAGGGAAATTTACAGAGAAGACACACTGCAGTGATACAAAGTTTCCAAGTGTTAAAGGTAAATAGGCAAAACTACACAAAATACACCCAGTTAATGATCTGGAAATCAAACTAATGTTTACTAATTTTACATAAGGTATTGAAATTACCTTTTGAATTTGGAAATGCTAAAACAATTTCAGCAACCTAACTGTGCAGATGAATCATTTTAATCAGAGGAATCATAAAAAGGTATGACCTTTTAGATTCTCATTTATACACAGAGAATATGATATTACACCTTAGAATTATTCAAGTACACAGCCATTCAAGCCAATTGTAACAAAACATTAATGCTGGATTTCCATTTATTGAAACCAAAGCACTTGAGGGGGATAATTTGGTACTACTGATCTTCTGCTGGAACCTAACTACCATGCAATGTTTCATAACCTGCCTGGTTTCTTGCCAGTTTAAGACTCTGGGTGCAAGCACAGCTCACAGGACTCGACTTCCTCGAGGCCGCAGCCACACTACCTATGAAGGGAAGCTGCTGAGGCCCCGTAACCTCTGATGTGCTTTTAACATCAAACCAGGGATCCTAAGAACCCTGGCACAAGGAAATTTAAGTTTAATCTTTCTTCTCATGTTTGACTGCTGCCTGCTGATGCTTTGCTGATGCTACCTGCTCTGACCACATGCTTAGCAAGTTAACAACAAAATATTACACAAATTGGACATGGGCAGGTCTGTGGGACTTGACAGGATGCACACAAGGGTGCTAAGAGAGTTCAGTTTGCAAGGTCACAGATGAGGATCATGAGGTTGCCAGCAAACTGGCTAAATTGCTGTGCCTAAAGGGTGGGAAGGGCTCAAAATCAAGTGGCAATCAGTCACAAACAGAGTTCCTTGGGGATCAATATTGGGCTCAATCCTATCTGATTCTTTTAGAATTATCTGGACGATTGGGATAAATACATCATCAAGTTTGCAGGTGACACAAAATCCTGGAAAACAAATAGATCCACCCGAAGTGTCCCTATGGACAGAAATTGTGACAGGCTGGAAGACTGAGCCACTTCAAAAGATACATTAAAAAACTAGACAGGGTCCTGCAGAGAGCCCACAAAGTGATTAAAAGGTTGGAAAACTTTGTGAAAAAATGGAAAGGAATTGGGCTCGACCAGTCTAAAGAAGAGAAGATTCAGGTGAGATGTAATCACAGTCTTCCAAGAAGTAAAAGTATAATTATAGAGAAGATGGAGGTAACTCTCTTCACAAGGAACAAGGTGACAGGGCAAGAGGCAACAGGCACACATTGATTCAGAAGTTCTGTCCAGATGCAACAACAAAATATTTACTGTGAGGACAATTACATATTGGAACAGGCTGCCCAGAAATACTGTGAACTTTCTCTTGCCAAAAATATTTAACCCTTAGCTTGACCAGGCCTCAGATAACCTGCCTTAAACAGAAGGTTGGACCAGATGATGTCCAGAGGATCGTTCCAATCTAGACTTTCCTAGGATTATATGAAAGCCTGATAGATGTTGTGGCCCTATTCAGTGATGTGGAGCAAGGAAGTAGAAAGAACAAAGCCAGATTTTGCAACCCAGACACTCTGGGTTCACTATGACAGCCACCTCTCAAGTTGCTGGAAAATCCAGGGAAGCATTTTGCTATAAAAACTTCAGGTATTACAGCTTCAAATGTTACATATTGCAAGATCCAGACAGTAACAAACATTTCTCACAATTCTTGAGCCCAGGTTAACTCTGCCACTTAAATAAGCTCTGCAGGCCAGATCCATGCTAACCATAATGGCCCTTTCTGATGCAATCTTTTTAAAAATATATTAAAAGATGATTTGTCCAGCAAATACTGGCCAGGCCATAATAGTCTGAAGTCTTCATATCTGTGCATAAGAGTGAAGTCTTTTTTTTTTTATGGAGTTAAGCAAAAATATACAAAATGGTGAAATGCACGTGATGATAAAGAGTAAAGATAAATGTAAGGGAAACAGAGAAAGAAACAGATAACCTTTCAATGAAATAGCAGTACCTGATAAAATAATCTGCACTAGCAGCCCTTCAGACAAAATTTCAATTTATTATCATAATTTTCTCTTTTTTCAAACATTCTGCAATGAACACTAGTCATGCAGAATAAATCCACTGTGTTAGGCAACTGTACAGTCTTATCTCAGATTACAGTTCCACTTTCTGAACTTGTAAAATAATAGGACTGATGCAGTGGGCTATGGCATATGCCAGAGCCTAACAGCCTTAAAATGCTTTAACATATGGAAACATAGAAATAGAAAAAATAATTATTCAGAAAATGAAGATTATTTCTTCTAAAATATAACAAATAAATAAAATTAAATTTAAAATATTGATTCTACTATATTTCCTATCTGCCAAAGTTTACTTTTCCAAATCACTTCACCTAATTGATTGAAAGATACAATCCACCTTAGTTTTATCTTTTTAAGTTTGGCAGTTGCATGCCAAGATGAACTCCTTTCAGGTTAACTGTAACGTCACCTTATTTCCCACTGAAACATACATTAAACATCTGCATTTTAAAAAAGGCTCCCCACTGCATCTGGTAACACTTCAGACTTGCTTTGCAACACTGCTAATGTCCTGTTCTCTACGCTTCTCACATCTAAAGAATGAGAATCTTATGCTTAAGGAAAATATTTGGTTAAGCATGTCACAGTACCTTGAAAGTATGGTGAATCGCTGGGTTGATTTATCAATTGATCTTCATCTGTTCAGATTTTGGAAGCTTTTCCTAACTTGTACCTGATTAATTCTGAAAGAAAAGAAAAAGAGTACAGCACTAAGGCATTTGAAACCTTAACTCCGTTTCCTAACGATGTGTCTATTTAAAAACTAATACGAAACATTTTATCAGTTTTACACATACAGTTTGTGCAATGGATTTCAAATTGAAAGGTAAGCAGGGAGCTGTTATGGTGTGTTCTGTACAGAGCAGCTCTCTAAATGGCAGCCTGACATTACCAGAAAGGCATGCATTGGATGAAACCTCAATCTTCAGCCCAGTTACGGCACTTGCATGGACTCTTACTGACCAGGCTCCTGAGCACATGGCTGTGTCTGTATCACACACTGGAAATACGACAGGGCTGCAGTTCCTGCACAGGATTTTTCTAAAACACACCACAACTCCAAGAACACAGGCTCTGAGGATGCAGCCACTGACAGCTTTACCACCATGCCACAGAATGTGGAGAGGTAAAAACGATCCTTTGTATAATCAACATCAGGGACTACCACTGTACCACTGATGAAGAATTTAGAGAAATTCACAGATTGAGGCCTTCCCACAAACAGGACGTTTATCATCTCAAGCTCAGGTTTTTAAGATCCTTTCATTCAATGCTTATAAACTTGCTTATATAAACTAAACTTAATCCCAGTTTGCTTTGGTTTAGCATAAATCAATGCCAAACCGATTAAAACTAAACCAAAGTCCTGTTAAAACTTAGAAAAAAAATTCAACTATTTTTGTGCACAGGTTATATTTAAGATCAATTACTTGATTTTTACAAGTGCTTTGAAATTAAACTGATGGGGCTTTTTTCATCACTAAAAAGCCATGAAGATACATATAAATAAGCCAACCTAGCACTGGGACTGGATGACACTTCAGAGAAACTATTTTTTTTCCCCTCAAAGGACGAAAGTCCAGACAAGAGGAATTCAGTCCAAGAGGGCATCTGAGCTGTCCCCAGCCTGTAGGGCTCTGCTTCAGTGGAAGGTGCCGATTGAAGTTTTTCCTGACTTCTGGCTGCTCCTCTGGGAAGATGTCTGCCAACTAAGTTTATATCTTTAAAGTCTTTTTATGCACTGAGGATAAACCCTTTTTTCATCTTTTCCTTTAAACTGCATCTTAGCAGCTAACATTACCTTGACTGAGGTACTCTACAGATATATTTACTATTTCTAAGATTGACTCTGCTTGATCAGTGACATAGCTGATCCTAAGAAGAATATCCTCACTTAATTCTATTCTAGTTACTGCATAAAATCCAAAATTTTCTTGTTTTCAATGGACAAGACTTGAGACCAAGTGCAGTATTACTTTTTTCTCCCCTCTGCAGGCACTGTTTTGCTTTATGCTTAACAGAAGTTATCCTTAGCAAGTTTCTACACTAGTAGAACTCAGAAAACGCTGTTATTTCCTTGTTACACATACGAATCTCACTGAATACTACAGTATAAAACTTCCTCTTCAACTCCTGCTGCTGCTAACTAGGAAAATGCAATGCAGTGTTTACCAAAAATCCTTTTTGTCCTTTATTTGTTTAGGACAGGAGACTCTGAATTGATATGGATCATCCCTTTCTCAGGAGATCATTCAAAGTTTAGCCTCAAAGTCCCAGGCCTTTCAAACACATGACCTACCTGCTATGGAAGTAATTCACTCCTCCATATCTACCCCAATTTCTTTAGAGGATATGAGAGCTCTGCATGCAAAACCTTCTTTCTTTTATCCTGATGTAAATGTTACTTTTTCACAAAAGCAAGTTCTATTGCTTCATGCAAAAATAAAAACAAAAACTATCAAGCAGAAGACATCTCCAAAGACTTACAGATCTAGAAACAGGGAAGTAAAGAAATGAACAAGACAAGGGTGAAGGAAGGATCAGCAAAAATTTTATTCCTGTATATGAAAGATCAGAGCATACTATGTCACCACCTGTGAATTTTGCTGTAGGGATTACACTTGCAGTTGAGTTTGAAAGAAGTTATAAGAGTAAGTCTCAAAAGAGTAAATTGACAACTTAATGACCCTTTAAAGAGAACTCTTTCTCTGGATAATGGGTGGCAGAGAACAGGAATGATTCTAGTTAAGAATTTACAGCAGGTCAATTACAACCACAACTGTCAGCAGAGAGTAATGCAAGGAAGTCATGGGATGATTGAGAACAAGCCAGGTGGAGCTGTCTCCTTGGTACCCTGGAAAAGAGAGAGCTAGTTGAAAGGTGGAAAAATGACAAAAAAAGCCAAAGCAGCAATCCAAGAAAATGGGAAAAGGCCTGCATTTCCAGACCAGTCACTCTCATTGCCTGACTATCAAAGAAACTTGGACAAAATTGCTGTTCAACACTTTGAAGAGTTACTGATATGCAAGACAGGAAAGGACATCCTGGCAGAACAAGAGCTATACCACAGTCAAAACTGTATCTACACAGATTACATATAATATAGGCAGAGTTACAATTACTAATGCATATTATCCATTTAAGGGGAAACACATTTACATGAAAATTGTAATTGCAAATCAACTCATTAAAATAAAGAAAATGGAAATGTATATGATAGAGCATCCCTAACTTTTGAAAGCATCAAAACGAATGCCTCAGCTATCCAAGGCCCTTTAACTCTGCTTCTTTTCAGGTGCCAGAAATATGCACCAAAGAATGTGCCTAAATTTTGGAACACTCTTTCCCCTATGTTACCTACTAAATATTCAAATTTAAGATAAAATGCAAAGGCTATATTTATATAAACAAAGATGTGGAGATGCAGGGTATAATCACAGCCAGTACTGGACTTCACTTAGGCATTTTGTAATGTCATTGAGGTGTCACTGTGCCGCTTGGAGAGGCAGGAGCAGGAGGGGTGTGTGGAGGGAGCAGGAGCGGGGCAGCAGCAGCCCAGGGGCTGCTGTTAGGGCCAGCTGGCAACTCAAGGGTAAACCCCAGCAGTGTACCCAGGCTAATCCTGGCTGTGCTGGAGACTGACCCTGAACCCACCAACCAGAGAATCTTGGGGGGCAAAAATGGTACCAGAACCACCAACTGCATAATTGGCCCTGCTAGTCTCTCTGGGAGTCACAATTCTTCACATCTTCAGAGACTGAAAAATAACTAACAGCTCCATTCAGAGATTAAATACCAAACTTCTGTAAACACCCATTACAATATTACAGCTTCTCAAGATTTCATGTATTTCCTATGTATACCAATAGCGTTTGTCAGAATTACCCAAATATTTACTATTATTTGTGCAAACAGAAATGCAACAGAATATTTGGTGTGCAATATAATAATGATACAAGTTATTCTGAAACTATTTCAAACATGCATAGTTATCTTAATTAATAACAAGAAGGATCAAACTTTAATAACTAATATTTTAGTTACTACACAACTAATACCTTAATCAGTGGAGAAGCAGTAACACCTTTTGGATAATTGATAAAAATTGCAAAATAATTATGCACAGTGAAGTGCACTTGATGGGTCTTAACTTTGACTACTATAATTTTCCTTTGTCTAATGACAACAGGCAAAGATCAGCTTTCATTATCTTCCTCAACAAATCATGTCATCACTGATTTTATCTTCCAACAATTTCTCTTTTAACTTAGAAGTCTTCTTCAGCAGTAAGATTAACAAAGTCGTAAGAACCCTTTGCATATTCCACTTCAACAATTTAAGCAAAACCACACAAAGCATTGAACAGAAAGAAGAAAAACATACCTTGTTTCAGAAATAAGGCAAGATTGTCTATAAGCAAGTATTGTGTCTTATATTTCAAAACACTCACATCTTGCAGTATGATTTATGCCACTATTTATTTGAAAGTTCAATCCCTAAAACACATTATCTTACTGCAGCAAACTAAGATAAATATGGACGGTTGAAATTATATTTATACATTTCTTTAAATATGGTATCTGTAGAGAAGAAAAATATATGCTCTGCATTTTAAGCCACAGGAATATTTCATACCAATTGCAACTTGTATTACATCAGAAACACAAACAATGAAAGCCTGGTAGTTAGCAGTAAGACATTGGACACCAGGACTTTCCATTTTTAAAATTAAAATTAAAAAATCCTGATTGGATCATTTTAAAGGGTGCATGAAGTAAAACAATAATGAAGCAAAAAACTGAGAAAAATATACAAACATAATATAAACATACTTTTCAAGACAGAAAGGCACAGCTAATCAAGGCAATTGAGAGTACATGATTAATATGATTTGCAAAATTTATTACTGAGCTTCTCTGTTAAAGGTAACATTATTCAAACAACACCGTCACAGTTATTGCAGATTAAGGATTTCAAATTAGCTCCTTGTGTATATCATTATTTTGAGTAGCTGCATTTTATCTGTCTAATTTTAAATTACTGCAGGCAGATGAAAGTCATCCTAAAATCTGACTCATAATTCAGGTACCATACCACTAACCTTAACAGAGATGCTGGTTCCTACACAGGTACAACACTATTCCCCATGTAAACAAAGGACACTGGCATGCACCCCAGGCTAAGGATGTCAGCATTTTTCAAACACCTTTCTGACTGTTCCATTTTATGGTGATGCAATATGACCTACATTTTCAACGGCCAAAGAGAGACAGAGAGATAGAAAGGGAGGAGATAGAGAAAATAAAGACAGACAGACCTTTGCTGTCCTTATCCTCTACCAACTACAGCTTTAACTGTCCCTCATGGCGGTAGGAATGGGCAAGAATAAAAGCAGAATAACCTTATCATAAATTTTAATGAGAAGCCTAAAGATAGGCAAATGTAAAAAATAGCAAATTTTTCTCCTACAATCCAGTAAACAAGCACATAGTGACACCCTCAATAAGGAAAGAACAGTAGAATCAATAATTTTATAATCAGTTGCAGAACAAAGCTGTCTGCAATACAGATGTTTATTTTACTACCTTGTGTTTCCTCTCATGCTCCTACCACTTCATTTCCATGTATTCCCTTAAGATCTCAAAACAGAACACAAAATAATCCACATCATTATCATCATTTTTACAGACAGAGGAATTGAGGAAGGAGTGATTTGCCCAGTTATGTACCAGGCCCAAGGCAGGCTTGGGAACACAAAGCATCACTCTTCATTATCTCTGTCCTCTGCAATCTGTTAGGGACTGTGATACCTGTCACCCTAATATATAATCTTGACATAACACCAGAATTATCTCTGTCTTGTATTTTTTGCACATGAACTTCACACAGAAATCTGTACTAAATTACTCCTAACTCTCAGAAAGCTTTCTCTCACAAATGATGGTCCACATTTCTCAAACTGGCTCTGGAAATGCACTTGACTGAGCTGTAAAACTCGGTTTTGGAAATGTTAATGGTCTTTTTCATTATAAACATGTGAAAATATAGAACTAATTAGGTCTTTGGGTGGTTGTTTTGGTGGTTTGGTTTTTTTTATTCTTCTGCAGCTGAAACATCTTTCTTTTCAAAAATCTGTAGTTTTCCATAGTTAAAGCTAGTATGCTAATAAATTAAAAGCCTGTTGCTAGGCTTGTATTAAGCAAAAACCAAGATCTTTTGGGTTTTGGTTACTCTTTTTTAGTGGAAAAATATCCTGCAGAATATCTGCAAAGCACTTAGAGGATCAGAGTCCCTTTACCAGAGCTGATAGTTTATACAACATGCAAAATAACAGTAAGTAATTTCTTTATCTTTAAAACTGAAAGCCAAAACATGATCTTAAGTATATCTTTGTACATCCAGAATTACTTCAGCTCTTTCCAAAGAGTTTCTTGGGATTTGCACATAGGTAAACAAGACTATAATTTGGCATGATATTTGAAACTGGAGATCAATAAAATGTATAGACTAATCCTGGCTTTGAACTGTGATTTTATGATAACAGCAACTTTCTTATCAAGCAGCATTCATCTCGTGAAGTGCAATCAGCCCTACACAGCAAGGGGTGAGAAACTGTTGCTCATTTGCTTGAGTGCTGCTGCCTTTTCCAACACCAACTCTCTCAATCAAACTGTTCAGCAGTGAGGAGTTAGGGAGGCAAACAGCACCAATACCAAGAGAGAGAAAGAAAAACCTTAAAGCCCTTCCTACTTTATAGAGAAGCGACACAGTGCAGAATCAACAGACAGACAGCTAACAAACATGAAGGAAGGGAATTACCTGTATAATGAGGAAAGAGCTTAGAAATTGAGAAAGGATGGACACTGCAAAGGGAGGATGGGGATGCAGGGGATAGTGTGGAAGACACAAGGTCTTAAGCAAAAAAGAAAACAATTTCTCCTTCAACACTTGCCCATAAGACTGGGGAAATCCTCACTCAATTAAATGAAATTACAATCACACATTTCTCCACTCCTATTATCCTTGACCGCACTTCGGTCAATCTGTTCTACTCTTTGAAACTGAATTTAGTGAAAAACTGGTATTTCTTCCATTATAAACAAATTTATGTCTGTTAATCTAGGACAGGAGTTTTGCTGATAGAAATCTTTTCTGTATTGTCAGAAATACTAAAGCTCTCTTTTGTGAATATTTCACTGCAACATTTTCTGCCCTTTTTTTCCCCCTTTCTTCATGGTATCTCTGTTGCACTTCAGAAGGGAAAGAAGCAGAAGTGACACTTTTATTGCTGTCCAACACCATAAAAATTTCAGCTGGAGAAGCCAATCAGTGCAAGCACCAAGCCCAGCATCCATCCCAGAACGATTCTTCCCTTTGCCTACCAGTGACTGCCACCTAGAGCCAGCGT
Source organism: Illadopsis cleaveri (assembly GCA_013399915.1). NCBI lineage: Eukaryota > Metazoa > Chordata > Aves > Passeriformes > Timaliidae > Illadopsis > Illadopsis cleaveri. The sequence continues at coordinate 86,171 of VXBB01019266.1, forward strand.
GCACTGCCTCACACAAACAGGACAGAAATGTTACAGCAACAACAGAAATGTCAACCCCAGCCAAAAGAAAAAAAACAAACCAAGAACTCACACTCTAGAAAGTTACAAGCAACTTACAAGATTAAATTCATTAGGTTTCTCTTCTTAACATGCCTTCAGAATTATAAGCATTTGGCCCATGTCTCCCTGTTTTTCTCTGAAAACTGCTATTTTGTTATACATATTTAAGTCACATATGTAGGAAAATGTATGTATATAGAATAGCACTACACTGCTTTAAAAGTAAATCCTGTGTTTCAGTTTGTTTGCTAAGAAATATGCTGGGCCACGCTAAGAAACTGACTACAGAATCTCATCATTAGCTGAAGATGCAACAGTGAAATTTCAAAGACTACCTGTGTTAAAATGCTGATAAGGCTTTAACATTCATGACATTAGTGATATTAATAAGACAAGGAATGTCTTTTTAGTGGCATGAAACTTAATTTAAAAACTCTAATATTTTCATTTTAAAAAATCCATTCGTACTGACCCAAATATACTGGTAGCTTAAATGTCTACACCCAAACAAACAGCACTTCTGACACACTGTATGCTTAACACATATTTATAAACTGTATTAATTCATAGCTGCTTATTATACTGTATAAAATCATATCTTTTTCTAATGACTACTTACGTAACTATTAATAAGGTGCCTAATTCTCAAGCATTAGTCAAACAACCACTAGATACTCCTTAAGAGAATAAAAGGAAGGGTTTTTTTGTTATCATTTACCTGGAGAATATAATAATTTGCATTTTAAAATATTCCCAGTAGCTGTTCCCTTCTCTGCGAACTATACACAGATGCAAAGCCAAAGCTGTGTGAGTGTTAGCATATTCTTTAGCTATTAAAATAATTTATTAGCTATGACTAATAATGCCTTGTGAAGAAATCAGTTCTCCAGTTTCCTCACTCTGCTGCTCATGGACAGGCAGACTGGTAATGGAGCATTAGAAAAACAGAGGATTTTTTCTCACATTTATCATTCCATTAGATACACAACCTCCAGGTTCCACAGTATCCCTCCTTTTACTGCTAGTTCCGCTAAGAAATTAATTTTTCCTAAGGGGATACATGTTCACAGATAAAATGAAATTAAATGGAATTACAAATCTCACTGTTAAACATGGTTACCTACGTATGAACTAAATGTCAAGCTGTGGTTACTGAAATCAACAGTTTGAATGCAGCCAGCTGGAAAAATTGCTCATTCTGAGCCACACTCAGGACATGCTTTCCCCCACAAGGCACTCCACGAATCCCCATCATTTTTCCAAGCAGAATAACAATTCTGCAACTGGCCTAGATGCAACACTACAGCAGAAAAGAATATTTAAACAGAAGGATGACAGGGACTCACTGTACAATTGTCCTGGAGGATGACATGAAAGAAACACTGCCAAAAAACTCAAACCCGTTGAAAAACACAACCTTTCCTTGACAACTACCACAGCTTTGCTTACAGATACAACAAATTCCACTTGAAATAGAACTGATGAACAGAGCTGGTGAATAGGTTTCAGCATCATCCTGTTAAAATGTGTCCAATGTGTAGTTAGAGATCTGTTAAGCAAAGGAGAGATAGAAGGTCAGCCAGTCCATCCCCAGCCCCAAGGCATGATAATTAAGCTACTTGGTGGGAACAATACAAGTAATCAAACCTGTTCTTAAAGACCTGGGGCAATGGACAAGCCATTGTCCCACGGGTGATTATTCCAGCCTTTCAATCCTTCCACTAGAGAATTGTGTTTGCCCGTGATCAATCTTCATTGCTTGAATATGACCTATTTATTTCTCCACCTGTCACAAGCCCCCTGCTTTGCAATGCCCGACAACAGATCTGTGTTCTTTCCCTCTGAGTCCCCTCTTTTTTTTACTGTAAGGAATTGCATTCTTGTGGCAGGCACACATTGTTTATGCATCGTGGTTTTTTAGGTCTTCAAGCAACTGCACTGGCATCTCCACACCTCCTCTTTCCTAATTTCATTCAATACAGACCTGATGTCCTCCATGTATGCAGTTAACGAATACTTTATTTCAAAACTAAAGCAGATCAAGCAGACTTATTTTCACAAACTCAGGATCCTTAACATTATATAGATTAACTTTGTGGTTTTTGTCTAAGGAAGTTTAGGAAGCTCAGCTAGAACACAGCATGTACCTCTACTCTATGCAGTAATTTTACATTTAAGTAAAACAAATAAAGACATAGAAGATATTCCTATCACTTTAAAATTCAAGTCCTGTTCATGAGTTAATAAAATGTCACTTATTATGGTGTGAGCACAAATATAAAAAGGAGGTTGGCCCCATAGCCCTGCAACAAAACTATGCAGTTCCCCATTGATATCAGAGATGGTGCTCAAAGCAGAGCTGTGAAAAACCACAATCACAGAAAAATACTCATCAAATGGCAAGAGACATACAAAGTCATAAATTGATCAGAAAGCTTCAAAATAAATCTTCAAAAAATATGACCACATGAAAGATTTTCTTTTATATATCCTTCAGTACCATATTTATGTGCATAAAGTCTCAATAGTTATGTTTTCTCTTTCTGAAGTATTTCTTTTTCTAAGGCAAATATCACTCTTAGGCTTTAAATTCTCTGATAACAACAGACAACTATATCTCATATTGACATTGCTCTGGATGAGACACTTGCCTGGGAAGATCTTTGACTCTGACACCGAGATCATGGAATTTCCAATTACTCCTCCCTCCTTTCTCAACCAAAAGCATATTGGAGTGTAGCCAAGTCTGGGCCCTGCTGACAACTGGATTAGCACAAACCGTTCCTTTAACTGCACTGACATGTAGCTAGGGTAATATTTTCCTATTTCTACAGCTTTGTAAAAAAAAAATAATAATTACATTTTGTTGTTAATTGCTGAACATTTCTGAACGACAACACACAGTGCTGTACCTACCCACAGCTGCCAGAGGGTGCCCTGTGCCAGGGCTGCCTGTTACTTATTTTTCCCCAAGCCATGACAGTTATTGCAGCTGCTTAAAAGACACCACCTGCACAGAAGCCAGCAGAGAACAACTGCTTATTCAAAGACAATCTAACTTTTAGAGGCCTTTTCAAAGAAGTAAGACATTCTCATAGCATCCATCTCAAAAGAAGATTCAGAACAGCAATTTCACTAACTGCTCTTAGCAGAAAGAGAAGAAAATGTAGGTTGCAAAATGGCTGTCGAGTTGAAACTCTCTGTGCTCAGTTTAGTAGGCCAGTCCTGGAGAGACTGGGAGGCAATTACAAATCAAGATTCGGTAAGAATAATCCAGTCATTGGGAAATTTGTTGCCTGTATTATCATCACAAGTCTATGCCAACCTTCAGGAAGATGAGTAAGGTTCAAAATCCCTTCAGGGGCTTGCAAGACCAGGACAGATTTCTTTAAACCTTTGAAAATGACAGCTCTTGAACTATTTCCTTCCATTTGTTTGATGACATGAACTACAGTTACAGTCAGTCACTCCTGCTTGTGCAAGCCTTTCACATAGCAACAGGATAGAAAAGCTGCACCAGAAAATCTGACAATAAATATCCTCCTATTCCAATCCAGACAAAGTGGCTGCAGCTCAAGTGCAATTTGGGTACTTCTAAAATTAAATTTCAAACTAATGACATTTTTTAAAAAAATCTTGTATGTTTCATTTTAATATACATTTGCACAATTTTATTTCAGGATATGTTATTGTTCAACAGCATCCTAACTTTATATATATACATGCACATACCAAAAACCACAAGCAGTTCTCAAAAATGAAAAAAACCCCCCACCAACTCTTAACTGCCAAAGTGACACTGGAATGAAACTGAAGTGAAAATATTTACCATGAACCACAAAATCACAGGTGCATACTTATTAATAGCATGGCTTTGGTTTACTCTGATCTCTTACAAGCCAATCTTTATTAATCTAAGTTATAAAATCCAACTAATCTGCCTTGCCTCTTTTATTAGTTAAATTCTCTCTGCGTATAATCAAAATTTAAATTTTTATTAAAATAAAAGCAAAAGGCAGAGGACCAAAAAAAACCTCATGGTATTCAAGCATCCTGCACTAACGTTTTGAAAAAAACCCCAACAATCCAACAAGTGAATCTGAACGCTTGTTTATAACGTGTCTACTAAAACATTATTATATGAAGAAGTTACCTTGTAACCTACTTGAAATAAAACACTGTGAGGATAGATACAATTGTTACCTACTTTCAGAACTACCACGAAGAGAAACAACACTTTAGGCTTAATGTTTTGGGCACACATATAGCCACTTCCCATGCCTCAAAGGAAAATGTATATGCATGTATACATACATACGGATATACACATACTTTATAGATAATGTATTTTGTGTCCAGTTCCTCTTTTTCCCCATGCTTGATATTAGCTTGTCTATTTACCTTTTGTAACTCACCAAAACATTTTATGAAGCAGATTATTTTATTCCACAATTTGTTGGGGTTTTTTTCCTGTTCCTTGTACTTTTCAAGCTCAAATTCTATCCCTGCTTGAAAATAAAGTACAGAAATCACCAGGGAGGCACTTGTACGTCTTTGAACAGAATCTGACCTGCAATGCAAAAATTATCTTGATTACTCTTTTCTGGCACTTCTGAAATTACTGGTTTGCTTTTATGAATTACTCCCTTAAACACCTTAGTCCTCAGTCACTGAATATCTTTTGTGTTGGGTTTCACTGCTGTGTTCAGTCTATCATTCTGACAGCAACACCACCTCGTACTAGTCAACAGTCTGGTGATTACAAAACTCACTCTGATGGAAAGAATTACGGGCATTAATCCCCTCAGGAAGGAGGATAGCTGGGTTGAAGTCTCCCACACATGTGGCGAGCAGTCCAGCAGATAACAGCTCTGCTAATGATGAAAAGAGAACCAGAACCACCACCACCTCCTGGGTTTTGAAAGCAAAGATTGACCTTTGCTCCCTTTTTGAAAGAAAGGGCTTATGATCCTAATTTCAAGAGAGCATGAATCCAAAATGCTCCCTGGAGAAAGGTGCTTAGCCCTGGAAAGAGGCAGGATTTAAGCACATTCCTACTTCAGCTACTGCGTAGAAAATGTGCAGATTCATCATCTCCTTCAAGCCTTTCTGGTTGGCATAATTTTAACAAAACACCAACAAATACTAAAGAATTTGGCTCCCCCACCTTCACGGAAACATGACCCAACTGGCCTCAGCCAGACCAGCCTTCCCTTTTGCTACAACCAGTTTGAGCCACAACCTGGATCTGCCCCTTCTGGATCTGCCAGTCTCTGCTGAAAATGCCCAGTTATCCTCTCATCACATTTCTCTTGAAATATTCGCTTAAACCATCTTTTTAGACAGCAGCTGAAGCAATAGTTTAGAAGCTACATTGGCACACCAGAAAAAGAAAGTGAAAATATGCCATCTTCCTAAGGCCACAACTTCACTTTGGGGTTACACTGTTTCCAGGCCTCATTGGTAGGCTATCAGTGGTCAGAAACAAAGTTCAGTGTTTTCACAGGATCATGGAATCCCAGAACCACAGAATATTACGAGCTGGAAGAAACCCACCAGGACCATTGAATCCCAACTCCTGGCCCAGTTCAGGACACCCCAACAATCTCCCCTGTGCCTGAGAGCATTGTCCAAACACTCCTTGAGCTCTGGCAGCTTTGGAGCCATGACCATTCCCTGGGGAGCCTGTTCCAGTGCCCAACCAGTGCCACCTCTATTACATTCAATATTTGACAAACAAAAACCTGAGCAGGCATCACCCAAGCATGTACTCATGCCTCCAATTACTTCTATTTCTCTGCTCAGACTTGTACCTCAGAAATTAGGAATGAGAACATGTGTCAGTGTATCATGTTTAATGGGAACTGTAAATTGTAGCTGTGCTTGAACATTACCCACTGGTAGAGTTTCTCTATTACAAGAAAATAAACCATAAAATAATCCAAAGCAAAATATAAACCCAATTTAAAACAAGAAACAGATGTTTATCAATAGACCTGATACTCTTTCCCCATCTCCTGAGAAGAAGCCTTTCTTTCAACATTTCTCCACGATGTGGCCAAGGCTCAAAGCCTTGTAAAATTTCTATGTCTTCTTTTACAGTTCGGGACTGGTTTTAAAAAATAAGGAAAACAAATTTAACCAACCAATTTTTTTCTTTAAACTTCAAAAAGCTGACTCAGAAGCTGCGCAATAGCTCTGATTCAGCTTTCTTAGCTGAGTCAAAGCATGTGGCCACGTGATCCAGAAAACACCGCTCTGAAGTCGGGCAAGAGCTGTTTCCAAAGGAGGAAATGCCTGTTTTCCCTTGTAATCCTTGCGCAAAATTACCTCGGTAGCACTAACAGTTATTTATTTAAACTTGATATAAGTAAATACGAGATTCACAGCACTCTTATTGTTCATCCAATGTTTCAAACCACAGTTAAATAAAAACATTTACAATTTGGCCCAATGCCAGCAAAGACAAATTCTTCTAAGTCAGTGGTAAAACCTCATTAAACATTCACCTCTTCCTCTGAAAACTCTGGCACCACACTGATCACTACCACAGCCATGAACTGAAAGACTGAGGAAGGAAAAACCAAAAATATGCTCTTTTTCCTTAGTAAAATAAAATAAACTCACCCTGAAAACATCCTGCCAACAAATTAAGAGAACGCTAGATAACTGACTATTCCTGTCAATAAACCCCTCCAAAATAATAAATGCCTGCTTTCTTAAAAAACACATGAAATAGCATCACAGAACAGCACAAAATGCCACCCTAAAATTACCTGAGTCACTTTAAATCACAGAATGCAGACATCATGTGGGCTCTCTGAGCCATTGCACAGGCAGCTGAAGTCTACAGTGTTAACAATTTTTAGATTTAAATTCTAACCAGCTAATCTGTCTCACAGTAGCTTCATGACACAGAGTTTCTCAAGACATCTGTTCAAACACCTTGATTTTCTTGCAAAGTGGGAATCTACCAAGTCTTTGGGAACAGGTATCATGAGCCATGGTGCCACTCCTATTAATTCCACTCCTCAGAGCCCCTTTTGGCACATACACAAGGCACACTTTCCTTTGCATCCCTGCACCTGAAGGCTCTGGCTTCTACACTCAAAACCTACACTTCCAGTATCATGAAATTTCAAGCTGAGTTTGACAAGCTTTAATAAATTAGTCACAGATCATCCTAAAATGTACAATAATTGATCCTCAAGCTTCATAAATATTCAGTAGGATCTGGATATGAAATCTGGAAAGCTGTTACATAATTCCTGTGAAGATAGCTGAAAGAGGGCAATATCAGAATGCCACCTGTGTAATTGAGATTAACTAAGACACAGAGCCCTTACTTAGGAAAAAAATATTTCAAAGGACCATGCAGCAGTATTTTTTTATGGCTAAGATAAGCTTTTCTCCTGTCAGGAGAAAAGTAGTAGTGATAAAATGTCTTTCTAATGAACAAAATATTTCAGGACTAATATTTTGCAAAGTGCTTCTGTCAAAGCTTCTGGAATTTTACAGGCTTCTTTCAGTTACAAAATAAAAAATAACAAATAAAACAAATACTGTAGACCACAACTTGTGGTTATAGTATTATCTGATAGGAGTCTGGTTTTTAAAGTATGGGATTAACAGTACATTTAATCAATCTTGGTAACACAGGCAGTAGACAGCAGAATTGACTGCTGTTCAGATAATAAAATGTTGCATTTTTAAATTATTGGTATTATCACTACAGTCACAACAGTATTTTCACCCTCCCTTCTCTCATTCTACTTTAACTGTATGAAAACGAGCTGGCTCTGCAGAAACACAAGGGTCCATGTCAGGAAAGCTTTTTACAAGGCTAAGAACCGCTCACTACTTTTTATATCTCAATCACTGGGTCGAAAAATTTCAGGCTTATCTGCCAAGAGTGACTATTTTAATATCTGCAGAATTACACAGCCAGTGTCTTAGAATTTTTACAGAAGGAGATGACAAGCTCTTGGAACATTGATCCTAATTTTCAGTAAATGCTGAGGCTACAGAAGACTGCAAAGAAAATAAAACAATAACATAATTTAAAATGAGAAAAGCAGTCTGATAGGTTAGGTTGGTGTCAGTCTTGCACAAAATCCTGGTATATAATCAACAGAAAAGTAAAGGATGGTGGCAAAAAGTAATGCTAAACATAGGCTTACAGAAAATAGGTCTCACTAAATAAATTTGGTATGGCTTTCTGACAAGAATATAGGTTGGACTGGATAAAAATACCCGGCAGTTTCTGACCTACTATACTTAGATCTCTGTAAGATTTAGTGCTACACAGAAGTCTGATTTAGAAGTTAGTCAACATGAAGAAAACCTGGAATCTAAAACCACCTCATAAATTATTAGAGAGGTTAAAGAAAAATATTTTAAATCCACCTTGTCAATAGTTAAAGCTGTTTTCTTAGCTCTTAAAAATCATAGCTCATTATAGTCTGGAATACTATAAAAAGCTTCTTCCCCTTTAATTTTTTGTGTGGTTGGGAAAAAATCATATGTACACACAGTTAAAGAAAAAGGGAGGAGGTATAAAGTCACTTGAAACTTTTACCCTCATAGATTGTTTTTGAGGAAAGAAAACTTCACCATTAACAGATTTCCCCAAAAAAAAAAAAAAAAATCAATGCACTTAAAAGCCATATTTTCAGCAACAACAAAAAAAGTATACTTATGAAAAATCAAAGCCAGTTCCACACACGTGTAACATCTTGCAGTACTAAACTTACCTAGGTTATACTTCTTGCATCCAGAGTCACCTGGAAACATTATAGAGGATTATTTAACACTTTTGACAAGGACAGATGTGCAGCAAATTATTATGTATAAGCTGCTCCAGGGTCTTACCATATGGCACACATAAAAGAATTCAGGGAAAGAGGAAAAACTGCATTACATTTTAGCTTGGTTGAAAGCATACACAGGTACTTATTCCAAAAGAGCTGGCACAGAGTCAGGTGCTATCCCCTGTGCAAGACTTTTTTTCCTATTGTGTGAATCTCCACTACTGATGCTTCAGGGAAGGTCCAGTGCTACTCAGTGTTTCCGCTGGTCAGTTGAAGGATTACATAAAAGACTGCAGCTGATAGAATCTGCACAGAATACCCGAAGTGGTGAAGGACAAATAAATATGAGTAAGTCAATCCTGTACCAGAGATCTGCATCATACATCACACTGAATTAATGGCAAAGACATGGCTGTATACAGCCCAGTGCAACACCCTCCACACACAAGAAACAAGGGTTGTTTCACACTTACAAGATGAGGAATTCTACTTGGAAATGGAACAAAGCAAAACAAAAAGTCTTAAGACACAGTGAATTCTCAAACACATACAGAAACCCAGCAAGCAGGAACTGGCCTCCTGAGCAAGAAAATCTCATGGATATTTAATATGCCAAAATAGACCAGGAGAGAGAATAGGCATTTGCATCAATACCTAGCCTTAGTGAGATTCTTGATGATGTATTTACCAAGTTCTACTTCCATTCTAAAGGAGAAAAGTTAATGAACATTGATGATGCCTGAAAGCCCTGTCTTAAAAAGAAAAATAATGGCTTTGTTCTCAAAATTGTTCTTATGAGCCTAAGACTCAGAACAAAAAAATTCATAGAAGCTCATAATTAGTAACACATATGAAGAATGGCACAAAAGTCATTAAATATTATTAACTAGTCATATGTACTGCTGTATTCTAAATTAATTACTCAAGGACTATCTATTAGTCATTGTGGAGAGCTTAATAAGACTATCTGACCAAGAGTGGAATGACGAACAAAAAGTGAGAAAAGATTGTATTGGATTAAACGACAGAAAATCACACAGAAGTTCTGAGATGATTAAATAAATAATTGTGGATTTTCGCCTGCAATAGTCTTCAGTTCCGACCAACTTCTCTCTGCGAGAAAAACCAAAAGGGCTCAGAAAATGGAAAGAGATCAGAGAGGAATAAGAAAAATATCAAGTCTTGATTAAACTGGATGTTTCAAGATGCTTAAGACTTCCAAAAGGTAATAAGTGGATAAAAGAGAGAAAGGCAGTAACTGTACAAAATTTGCATAGAGAAGTGCAGCTAGGTCTTCTTCTCACCCTTTGGCAAAATACTAGGCTCTACCATAGTGATCAAAGCCCTAAGGAAAACAAAGTTTTCAGTGAAACCAACTAAATGGCAACATAATCAGAGTTCATAAAAGTGAGCTACTAAAAGTAGCGCTTACATAGTTCCTGAATGCATGGCCTATTCTTTGGCCCAAACCTGGGTAACTGGATAGATCATTAGGTTTTAATATAAAATTACATCACTCACCGATCACATCCGAGTACACAAAAACTTCAAGAACAGAAGCCACTTCTTCAAGTTTCCTACGTTGGAAACGCTTTATTCTTAAAAGTTCTGGGGAGTTTTAACGATAACTTCCAGTAATACTTTCCTAATAGCACCTTCCAAAGGCCCTGATTAGTTGCCTATTGAAGAAAAAGTACTGACTTGAAACAATCTACAAATCCGTAAAGAGCTGTTAAATGCCTCTATCCACAACAAAAAAGCGCCTCTTAATCACAGGAACTAACAGATTACAGCACGTTCTCACCCCGATTTTCATCACCACCCTAAAAGCGTCAATGAACAGTGCTAAGCAGAACAAGACCATAAGCCACTTAACTGTCCAAACCAAAATGAAGAGGGAATAGAAAGGCGTCAGGCTCTGGCAACGCCTCAAGTACTGTGATACACACTACAGTAACATTACCAGCACTGTCCAAGCATCCAAGCCTATGGACCAAAAGCCTAAAACTCAACACATGGTAACACCTTAATATCTCTTTTCTTCAGACACCTCTAGCCACTTTTTCCAGCACCAGCTTAGTTTGCCAGGACAGGAAGAAACAACTACTGTTCCTATCTGCTGATCATAGTCAAACTCGCCAGGAAACATCAGAATAATGATTTTTTTGCACGCCCCAGGTCCTGCTGCTTGTCCTCCCAGCACGGAGTGGGGATGAGCCCACGGGCGGCCAGGGCAGGCCAGCCCAGCTCCCTGGCACTGCACCATGGGCACATCCTCCACACCCTCACCAGGAGAAAGGTACCGATAAGCCAGTGCTCCTGCTCCCTCCAGCCACAGGGGCTGGACAGCCACCACAGGGGATCCCACCACCCTCACAGTGCCATGTCCATGACACCGAGCACCGTGACCGGACCATCCACCTGCTGCTCCCCGGATCATCGCCACCACGGCGGGACCGTCCACCTGCTCCCTTGTGCCATCACCACCGTCACTGTAGGTGAGACGACACCGCCGAGGCCGTGCGGGAGCCCTGTACGGGGAAGTCGGGACCACCGAGGGGGAGGGTGACTGAGGGCACCCCGGGGAGGACACTCCGAGCCAGGGCCGCGGCGGGAGGGCACTGGAGGCGCCCCCGCTCCCGGCGGCCTCGATGGCNCCCGCGGCTCTCCATGCGCCCCGCAGCCCCGCGGCTCAGCAGATCCGCCCGCTCCGGCTCCGGGAATCGCTCTCTGAGGCGCCGGGAGAGCCCCGCGCGCGGCGCTGGGAGGCGGCTGCCATGGCGTGAGGGTTTAACTGGAGTTGTTCCTCAGATGAAGTTATCCGCAAGCGGCTGCTGATCGATGGCGATGGAGCTGGTGATGACAGGCGGATCAATTTGCTGGTGAAGAGTTTCATTAAGTGGTGTAATTCCGGATCTCAGGAGGAAGGGTATCTGTTGTTTTGCTTTGTTTTTTTAAGTCTTGGAACTGCTTAGCTTGCGTTTCAGTGGAAAGCAGGGCTCGATCCATTTGGAAGAGATCCGTGTTAAAATGTGCACAGCTGCTTTTCTTTGGCTCTGTGGTGTTTCCAGGACAAATGCCGAGGACTGTGCTGGGAGAGGAGGGCTACAGACGGGTCAGGAATCACTGAAGGCTGCGGGCTGTATCGTGAAATCTGCCAGCACCGCTAGAATGCCCTCAGGATTGCTGTGCCTGCTGCGTGATCCAGCCGGGAGTCCCGCTCTTATAACAGGATCATGACTCGGATATTTTAGTTGGCAGTTCTGCGTTTGTTCTGTTAGGGAAGGGAAATACTGCTGGTATTGCTGCTGCTGTCGTTGTTGTTTTTTTGGTGGGTTTTGTTTTTTTGTTTTTGTTTTTTTTTAAAGTCTAAATTAGTAAGGTACGAGTAACAGCCTTCTGTGGGGTCTCTGTTGGTAATGGTAAAAATTCTCAGAGGACACAATATTATGAGTGTGTATGCAGAGAAGCACTGCACTATTAAAATACTGCTTCGGTGGTCACAGAGCCAACCCAGCTGGAAAATTTATAAGCCCTGGGTCAAACTGCTCACTGCTTTAATACATACTTTACACTGATAAGGACACGATGGTGGAATTAATGTGTACAGTGTTTCTAACTGCACTTCCAAGAAAATTATACACTGAATCTTTGAAGTGTTTTCTTTATTGCATAATTGTTATTTAGCTGTCCCTTTAGCTACATGAAGTTTTGTTTTCTTGCTGTGTAAAGTTAGGAACTGTTTTTGTGCTGCTTGGGAGTAAACGTCTTGTCTGTTTTCAGATACAGCCAGTACCAACGGATGCTGAGTACTTTATCACAGTGTGAATTTTCAATGGGAAAAACTCTTCTGGTGTATGACATGAACCTGAGAGAGATGGAAAATTATGAAAAAATCTATAAGGATATAGGTAAACATGAGAAAATGTTACTGGTTTCTATTCAATAGTTTCTTGTACAAACGAGTTCAGGCCAGTTCTGGTGAACATAATATATACATCTGATGAGTGGTTTGGAGGTTTTTTGGGTTTGGTTTTTTTCCCACCTAGATAGCACTCATCTATGTGCTATAAGCATCTTGTAATTATATAGAATACATACAAACAAGAAATTTTTTAACCTATTGAAGTGTATATGTTTTTTAAACTGATGGAGCTAACAAGCCACCATGTCACAAACAGCTCTTTTATAGTTTAGCAGAATAGCTTATTTGCATGTATTCTTTGAATTCAGTATAATTCTATAGCTTTCTTTTTATTTTTTCTTTTTTTTTTTTTTTTTTTAAAGAAAATAGTATTGCTGCAGCCCATGAGAAGATATCTGAATGCAAAAAACAAATCCTGCAAGCAAAAAGGATTCGAAAAAATCGCCAGGGTAAGGTACCATATCTGTATTTAGAGTGGTGGTCTTCATTGCTTTGTTATCTTTTAGAATACATTGCATTGAAAATAGATTCTAAATTTTTGAAAGTGCAAGGCATCATGGTTAGTATATTCAGCCTGGTGGGTTCCACTCACCACTGAAAGTTTTGGGTGGATGACACAGGCAAGATTGAACCAGATCTCAGTGACATGCAGGATCAGGAAAACTGGAAACAGTGTCCTTTCTGAACACCTGTTTTAAAAGGTTTATTTCTTCCCTACTTTTAAAAAGTCTAAAAGATGAGCAGTTGAGAAGAAGCAAAAAATTATATTTTTTATGACAAATGAAATGCCAAAAAGAAATTTTAGAAATATAACATAAAAGATTTTAAATACACCTGTTTGATCAATGCTGTGGATAATTTTGAACTCAACTGGAAATTAAAATAACCTTAACCAGTAGGAATGTGGAAAAATTACATCTTCACAAACATAGGTCTGAAGTGTTTGCTTTTGATATGTTCTATCCAGTCTGCAGCACAAATTTTTCCAGGTGACTGAGGTAGTTGGCATATGTATGGTCCTACTATCAGGAAATGGCTGTGTTAGTTGCCTGTATAACCGTAATATTGTTCTTAAGGTGTAATAATTTTTTAAAAAATCATAAAAATTACAAAAAGTCATGCATCATTTTACACTTTTTTTCTAAAAATCTTTAATGTTCATGTGTAACATTAACACCATTTTCTGTACATATACATTTGATTGTGTCCAAACCCAATGTTTATAAATCAGACACAAAAGACTAAATGTGCAGCAATACAGAGCTATGTTAAGGTGTTTTGAGAAACATTAAAACAGTTTTTCAGGGAAAAAGAATGCTATTCTGTGGTACCTGAGTTTGGGTTCTTGAATCTGTATTTTCAGAAGTATTTAGATTAACTATTTAAATGTCTTTCAGAATATGATGCATTGGCCAAAGTTATACAGCATCACCCAGACAGACATGAAACACTGAAGTAAGTATAAAACTACATTAAATTGTAATAGAACAGCAAACTAGAAGTCACCAGACTTGACATTTCCTTGATTTCAGTTTAACTTTTCCTCACATTTATATAATTCCTTTGACACAATAAAAACTTGTGTTTCTGTGCCCTTATGAGCTTTCCTTAATCTCCCATTTCTATGGGTCAGAAGTGTTGCTAATTGTTCTGTAGTAATTTTTCCACTGTTAAGGTGAATAAATGAACTGAGATGTAAATGCACATCTGATGTCAGTTTACCCATGAGTTGCTCAGAAAAGGGAGATGGTGGGAAGTCCTTTACCTTGCACCAGCCAGATTCAGTAGTCAGTCAAAATGCTTAACACACAAGCAAGTAAGGTGGAAGGAGCAAAAGCAGGAGAAAGCTCCTAGGGTTCTTTTTTCTGTTTTCCTTCTGGTGGCTGTTCCTGCATGCCCAGTTATAAATGGCTGTGTTGTGAGCACACATAACCTGCCCTGGCATGCAGGTCAGACCCACCTATTGTCCAACTTGTCTGGCATGTAACTCACAGTGCTGCTTGTCACATTCTGGGTTTGCATCACTCTCTGTGCTTTTGGGGCAGTTGTGGGGAGATTGACTTTATTGAGCCATAGAAACATTCCAGGATTTATTGCATCTATGAGTTTTTTGTTTTTAAACTGATTAAAGATGCAGTGTGGGATTACTGTTCCCATTTAAGTGCAGCTGTGCACTTATCCTGTTCCCACTTTCAGTGAAATTGCCAAGGGAGGCTGTGTTTTCATATTCCAAAGCCTTTCACAGCAAATGGAAGTGTTTTGGTTTTGCTATTACTCTAATAATAGCATTTTTAATAGCTAAAAGCCACTGACAATGTTTCACACATTTCTTTCTTGTATGTTGTTTTTCTGTGCCTTGATTTCATTACCCCAACTTTGATTATTACAGGCAATGCTTGTGAGGTTTGACTACTTCTTACTTCATTAGTCAGCATGTGATATTTATCAAGTGAGGCTTTAGTAAAGAACTGCCAAAAATGCAGTCAATTAAGAATAGAAACAACTAAATGAGAGAAGTTGTGACTGCCCCATCCCTGGAAGTGTTCAAGGCCAGTTTGGATGGGGCTCTGAGCAATCTGGTCTAGTGAAAGATGTCCCTCCCCATGGCAGGGGACTGGAACTAGATGATCTTTATGGTCCCCTCCAACCCAAACTATTCTGTAATTCCATGATAGATGATACTGTTTGATCTTAGAGGATGCTGGGTTTTTTGGGTTTGGAAGGATTATTCTCATGTTACTTAACACATCCACGCCTAAGTTTCTTAAGCAAAGCTAGAAGGAGTGGTAAATTATAGCTGGTAAGAATGCAGTCTGTAGGAAACTATACAGAAAATGATACAATGAACCAAAGGCCACCTTTAATTGAGAATAGAGGAAGCCTCACTAACAGTGTCACACTTATCATGGAACTCTTAATCACTAAAAACACTTGAGAACTTCTTGTGAGAAGAAACAGAAAGGGTTTATTGCAAGAGTTACATTTATAGCTTTTGCAGGTTAACTGGCACAAAAGGACAAAGTTTAGAAAAATACTTTCTTTATGCTTTGAAGAGTCTGTTTCTTGGAACAGCGAGTCATATAGCACAAAAGAAGCTGTTAACAGCTTAGTCACAAGTAGTGCACAGGAGCCAATTAAGGGAGTGATAGGAGCTGAAGTATTAAACAACAGTGCCCACAGTGTAATTAGATGCAGTATCAGAAGAGCTGTTCAGAGGACCAAGAAATGAGTCTTAGAAAAGGAGATATAAAAGTAAGAAGGCTAAGCAAAGATTCTTTGGAATTTAAAGGAGTAAAATTCTAGATGTAGCTTGGATGTTACTAGAAAAAGTCTGTCATCTCTCTGTCTGCTTACACCTGACAGCACAGTGTAAACAGCAAGTGGCCAAGTGGAAGTTTTTCAGAAACTAGAAACCAACTGGTTCCAAAATCAGTGTATGAGCCTATAAGCTGTCAGCCTGATTCCATCAAAGAAAGTGGTAATGTCACACTCAGCTCTCTCAGGTGTTCCCATTGAGGTACCAAGCATGCTGGCTCAAAAAACAGACACCCTCAGGTAGCAGTAAAAAAGACCTTTTTCCGTCCACAGTGAGGTACTCAGGACTGGAGGGCTTTCTATGGTTCCCTATCCAGGCCTGTTGCAGCAGCTGTCAATGGCTTCAGGAAAAAAAGGTTGATTTCCTTGCTGACCCCTCTATGACTCTCCCTGCTAATTAATCAGGGATGATCAGCCTCAATCCACTTCACCTTTAAAGGAGGAGTTTGCTCTCATTGCATGGTGCATAAATTATGATAGGCATTAGAAATAGAAGGACCAAACTGGAGGTTTAGCTGTAAGAGTTGGTGCTCCATCCTCATTTGAAAGGTATATTATGGTACCTGCTCTTCTTAGCCTCCAAAAGGATTGTGGGGGGTCCATGGTGAATTGAAGTGAGAGCAGAAAGTTCTTCCCCCAGAGGGTGGTCAGGCATTGAACAGACTCCCCAGGAAAGTGGTCACAGCACCAATCCTGACAGAGTTCAAGGAGCATTTGGACAATGCTCTCAGGCACAGGATGTGACTCTTGGGGTATCCTGTGCAGGGCCAGGAATTGGAGTTGATGTTCCTTGTGGGTCTTTTCTGTCTCAGGATATTCTAAGACTCTACGAATCTGTTTCTTTAACTTGTATTGTAGGGTTAAGTAAAAAACATGTTGTATCAGGACTGAATTGTTACAAGTGCCCAGGGTACAACTGTATTCCAGCTTGGAGGCCTAATTTTTTGTAAAAGTCCTGAAATTACAAGTCTAGAACATAATAGTGTAACAATTACGTGAAGTGACCTTACCTCTAAATCATTTCACTTGTTTTGTTTATGTAAACAGTTTATTTTATTGTTCTTTTTCCTCTACTTAGAGCAAATCTGTTTTGCAAGAATTTTACAGAATTTTTAAGAATAGTCTGACAATCTCTTTTCAGGCAGCTAGAAGCTTTGGGAAAAGAACTGCAAAATCTTTCTCACATTAAAGAAAATGTGGAAGATAAGGTAGGTTTTTCATAGAGATGGTTATATAATAGTGGTTATAATGGTTATAATTCCTTATTAGGAATGCAATTAATGTAGAGTCTGCTCTGCATTGTTTGCTTGTGTGTGCTCTCTGTTTCCTACAACACGTATTTTATCATTCCAGTTGGAGCTGAGAAGGAAGCAGTTCCATGTTCTCCTGAGCACCATCCATGAACTTCAGCAAACCCTGGAGAGTAAGTGCTGTTCTTTGGTAATAGATATAACTGAGTTAGGTTTTAGCAGATCAAAAGGAATCACAACTTCCAGCAGGGGGGATGGCTCTGTGCAATTGAGGCTGGTGACCTCTTGCATTGGCAGAATTTTTTCCCCAGTAGTAGTCCAGAGCCTGAGGTTGCTCTGGTTTTTCTTCTACAAGCTACCCACTGTGCTATTTCCTGACTAGCTTCAGGTTAATTTGTAGGCAGCAGAATTCTTTCAAATGGGAGGATGGAGAATAGCAATTTGAGGTTTGTTTTGTTTTTTTTAACAGAAAGTATTTCTTAGAGAAAATTATTCTTGTGCTTATTTCCAAATTTAATTTTATAATTTCTATTTCAGTAATTTTGAACATGTCACTGCTATCATGGTATCATTTGAGCCTTTATTAAAAACAAATTGAAATACAAGGAAGGTAAATGACAACCTACTCAGACTGTGAATCTGTGATAGAGCAGAGACTAAAACTGTCAGACACAAGAGCTAAATTCAGGAATTAGTTGTACTCATCTTTTGTCATACAAATACTTAATATTTTCAAATCACTACTAACTTTCCATGCTCTAATACGGGTAATATTGTTTTAAATATTATTTGCTGTATATTTGCCATGTCTTTCAAAGACAGAACAATTGGTACAGCCTCTGAGCATGACCTGATTAAATGCAGAGATGGCTGTAAGAGCAGACTTTCATTCTCTAAGGCCGTCTAGATCTTCTTAAGTGGAATGAACTGTTAATCCTAGGTGCACTTTAGCAGAAGGTTACTGTTATTATGTGTTACTAACACTTGCTTAAGTATTAGTCTTGAAAATGCATTTTCATATGAACATAGAGATTACCTTTCAGGATTTTGTGAAGGAGGTAGCAGCTTAGTGCAAAGCACACCTTTAGTATAAAATAAATAAACCATTAGTAGGCAAAGAGAAAGAAGGGGTTAGAAGCAATCTTGTACCATTTGCTCCAATTGATACTATAGAATTTACCCCATATTTGCAGTAACAGCTGTTAGAAATAACATTCTTAAAAACTTGGAAGGATTTTTTTGTTTGTTTGAACATAGCATTTACAAGAATGAGATATTCAACTACTCATTTGAGGCAATCAAAATAAAATACTGAGTGGGACAAAGCTCTTCAATATAGTCTGTATATATGACCAAGCATGTTTGACTAACAGTAATATTGAATTTTAGATGATGAAAAACTTTCAGAAGCTGAGGAATCCCAAGAAACTCAGATGGAAGCAGAGGCCAAGCAGTAGATGGCATATGAAGACTGACAATACTACTTAAGAAAGTCCAAGTATCTTCACCTTCTGTTGAAATCAACAGTAAGAGAGATGAAGCTGGAAATAGTTTTCTACTGCTTCTGTGAACTTTTATACAAAAATATCTGTTTTACATATGTTTCAGGGGAAAACAGTTGCAGATGTTTGCAGACAGGCAGTCAATGTTAATCCAGAAACTTCGTAATTTGTGACAAATATTCTTTGTTTCACAAAGGATGAAGCTTTTACACTGTACTTGTGAACTAATGTGTTTGCTAAAGTTTGCTAATTAAAGGTGTTTTCACAGATTTTCCTATTTTTAGTAGGGATTGAGCTTTATAATAAGGTCTCCTCTTCTTACATGACACCAGACTGAGGGCAGTGCATCTTTTCACGAGTCCCAGCTTCCACACCCTGTTCTAGATGGGACCTAAATCTGAACTAAGTAGGCTCTAAGTTTTTCAAAGTAGCTGCCATTTTAGAACTTACTGTGACTAGACTAGAATTTGATAGTTTAATATAAAATAAATTACTTCTGTAGAATTAATGCTCATTAAGGGTTATAAAAAACCAAAAATGATATTGTACTAGCTTTAATTTTTTCCTCAAAGTGAAGCAAAGAACTGCAGTGATCCAAGCCTTACTCTGCTGTGTTTGTTGTACCACATCAATATTCATATTCTGAAATGGCACGTTTAAAACTTCAATTTAAAAGCTTTGTTCTTGAAGAACCAGGAATCTAATCCAAATACCATTTATAATCTGCTTCTGGATTTTATCTGTCAATTGACTACTATCAAAATACATCATAATTTCTGAAACAGATGGTGGAACCCTTCTTTTCTCATGATGAAAAACTGAAGCAGTAGAGCAATAATCATGATATTAAAGAATCAGAGATACTTCAGTTACTAGTAGGCAAAGTGGAATCTATCCATCCACCTGGATCATTCTGATGTCTGAGCAATCTGTTGGAAATAGGAAAAGTTTCAACCTTCCCCAAAAGAGAAGAGAATGGAATATGCTGTATGCTTTTGTAATGCAGGGAGGAAGGAACGAGGGGCAGTAGCAGGCCGTGTTCTAAAAACACTCACTAAATGAAAGCTTCCAGTGCTTTGGGTAAAGGAAAACATTTTGGATCTCATACAGACTGTGCCATAAACATACGTGGTTCAAGGGAAATAATGTTACACAGAACAGAGCTGCTGTCTCACTAGGTGACAGCTGAGGGGGATTTCCATGATTGAGACTTCAGACATTTATAACCTGGATGCTTTATAATTCCCACTCAGTGGCTGTAGATCTGTGTGGATTGGGCTGAACAGACAGATCTGAGCTTGTTTTGCTCACATTCCAAGTTTGCTAAAGGCAAGCCAGCTGAATAAAAAGTCACACAACTTCAGTAGCACAGTGCAGCCCTGTACTAATAAGCTGTCAAAAGTCTTCTAGTTCACAGCTGGTCAGCTCAGAACACAGGGGACGCTCAGGTTTGCCTGATGGAGCCTGTACAGACATGCAGTGCTTCTCATGCACTATGAATTTGGCAGGTTGAGGGGTGGCTGGGCAAACAACAAGCATTTAATAGGAGAAGTACACCATCAAAAAGTATTAAGTGTACAGGGTTTTTCCCCTCCCAACAACAGGGAATGGTAAAATATTTTGTAAAGCAGCAACACAAAATTGTTGCCAAATCAGGGAGGAGTCACTGTCATGAATGTATGAATTATGAAGATCATAAGTGACAAGGACTAAAGGACAATTTTAAAGCATATTAATTTTTTATTTTTTTTTGTGGTTGAAATGGCCTCCATGAGCTATCTGGACTGCATTTTGGTGCAGAAGAGGATTATATTCACCAGTTAAAAACAGTCTCTGTAACAGTGAAAATCTCAAATTTTTCCAGTCATTGTTTTACACAATTCTTTGGAAATTACTTGAATCAGTCAAATGTCTTACCTCAGAACTTGCACTGCTCTGTACAGAACCTGACCAGAAACCAACACCTAAGGTGCCAACACCTAAGTCTATCCCTCTGGTAAGGAATATTTACAGAGAAATAAGCTGTACACAAGAGAAGCAATACAAATGCATGGCAAAGGAATATATTCTAGTTCAAATTGCAGTGATGCAATCTTGAAATGAAATTACTGCCCTAGAAAATCAAGTTGCCCTAGTGCAATGTGGCAGCAAGAAAGTGATGTCACCAGGCCAATCAAAAAAAAAAGTAACATCAATTCATTGCAAACACAGCCTCAGTGCAACACCCAAAATATTTGCTCCTATTTTTTTCAGTATCTATACCTCTAACCTCTTGAACATTAGATTTTTACCAAAAAACAAACAAAACCAAAAGGAATTCATATACCTGGCAGTATTTAACCTGCTTTATTACTGAGACTAAGGTTCCAGCTTTGAATCTGCCCTGCATATGCTGGAAGTGTATATCTGCATGTCCTTTAATCTTCTGTTCCAGAACTTTTCTGTGTCATGTTTGCAAGGCACACATGATGGTTGCTGTTACATCCCTCTCTAGAAAGCTCTCCTCTGTTATGCTGCTTACCTGCATTGACTCTAAATATACATGTATGAAAACCTAGGTACATAAATTTAGAATCTCAACAACCACCCTATTTTAAAAAGTTGTTTCCTGAATTTTTGATTTGCCTTGACCCCATCTAAACTGAAACATTATTATATGCCTAAATCGTCCATCTCAGTGCCCTTGTCATGTGGATGCAAAAATACAAGCAGAAAGAGTTGCTGAAGTGATAAACTGACATTTTCAATGCCAGGACTTGTTTTTCTGTCCTGTCCAAATGAAAGCAGCAGAGGGAGAGTAGAACGTTGGACAGAATTGGTAACTTGGGCAGGATTTGTTAAGACAGATTTAGCAATCTTCATGAAGGGATGGAAGAAGGAGGAGAAAGAATGTCACCGTGGCACACTGTCAAATGATGGGATATCTCTGAAACCATGTTAATTTGAAGAAAGCTGCTGCCAGCAAAGAAAATTGAAAAAACCAAACAAACCCAAAGATTTATGAGCTAGAAATTATGAGTTATTTGAGATACTTGTAAGTTTTTCAGATGTCACAGCTAGCTTGTACCATGCTTTCCCTCCCTTTGCTCAAGGCTCAGGTAAATTTCCTTTTCATATGAGTTTAAAAAACTAAGAAAAAAAATTCAGAAATGCAGGCAAGTACTGTTAATTCTGCTCTGGGAACTTGTGTGGTTTTTTCTTTCTCAACTAGCTGCATTAGGGACACATCCAGTGTATGAACCATTTTATAGATCTATGTGCAACAGACCCTGGGGAAAGCAAGTTAGCAACAGAACGTGTTCTTGGGTTACTTCAGCCTTCATTTCCCAAGTCTGTTTTAATAACGATTCTTAGCACTGTTGCAGAATTCCCTCCACTTGTTAGCCCAGGGCTACACAGCCCAGGCCTGTGGGTTGCTGGGCACTGTGCAAAGGTAGAACAGAAAGGCTGTTCCTGTGTGCTGGGCACTGCCACAGCAGCCAGGAGGCAAAGCCAGGTTTGGCTTTGGCTTCTGCCCACCCTGGCCTCGTGTGATTCACCTGCCTGCTGGCAGCAGGAAAGTATCCAGCAGGAGCTGGCATGGCATGGCTGTGTGAGGTTGTTCAGTGACGTGCCAAAGGCACTCGGGGAATGGGACACCAGGACATCCCAGCCAAGGAAACTCAGCTTCCTTGGACCAAGGAGTTTCCCAAATATTCAAGAGTAATCCTAAAGCCAGGGATGCAGTATGTTGTGGGCTAGCAGAGTGATGAAGGGAAGGATGAGGGGCCTTACACCTCTATGCCAGGTGAAGTGATGGAGGGCTCGTTTCATGGAAAAAGCACCTCTGGACCGTCCTGGCCAGAGGCAGCACAGGTTGTGTTGGGCAGCCATTGCCGGCTCAGTGGCAGGAGCTGGTCTTGATCGAGGAACCCACGAGGAAGGAACTCGGGAACAGACTCGTTTTATCACACTTGTTACATTTATGTCTGTATAGCTTTTGTGAAGGGGACACAAACCCCGGCAGCTCGAGGGAGGCGCTGGCAGCGATGCCGTGGGACCGTGCCTGGCCCGCTCCGGGAGGAGGCGCCGGCAGGGGGCAGCAGAGGCCGGGCTGGGCGGGCGGTGCGCTCCCGGGATCCGTGCAGCCATCCCTGCATCCATCCGTGCATCGCACCGACACTTCCCGGGATCCCTGCAGCCATCCATGCATCCCACCGGCCCTTCCCGGGATCCCTGCATCCATCTCTGCATCCATCCGTGCATCCCACCGGCCCTTCCCGGGATCCCTGCATCCATCCATGCATCCATCCATGCATCTCATCAGCCGGTCCTGGGATCCCTGCATTCATCCCTGCATCCATCCGTGCATCCCACCGGCCCGTTCCCGGGATCCATGCATCTCACCTGCCCATTCCAGGGATTCATGCATCCCACTGGCCCTGTTCCCAGTGCTTCCCAGCCTTGGGAGCCCTTTGCAGACCTTTTGTTTTGTTTTGTTACCCTTTCCCACGCACAGCCAGTCCTACCACTGTCTGGAGGGGTGAAAACCCTAGAGAATCATAGAATATCCTGAGTTGGAGGGACCCACAATGTTCATGGAGCTCAAGTCCTGGGCCTGCACAGCACAGCCCCTGCTCACCCCCACACTTCATTTTCATTGTCTTGCCTGAACCACCCTGATTCTCAAAGCCTCCCTCTAAAATGCCCCAAAACAGAGAAAACACTGCCAAGGAGCAGAAGGTGCAATCCCAAAACCTCTGCTCTTTGGGATACTACATGATGTGACACAAATGTATCCAATACTTCATTTTCCTACTGATGATAACAGATCCCAAACCCTCTGTGCTGCCTCTCCCGTGCAAGGGCTGGAAGAGCAGTCTGACAGTGTTTGCAGCAGGAACAAAGCACCCTCTGGCATGCAAGATTCTGCTGCCTCCAACACATCCAGCCCCATCATCCTGAAACCAGGGCAAGAGTTGTTACAGACTGGGTTGCTCCGAATTTGCATCATCATGGGGAGAAACTTGGCAAAAGGTTGCTAAAAGTGTTATAATGCATGAGAGTTCCTAAAATAATTAACAGCAAAGAAATGTGTTTCTAAATTGCTTTCCCAATAAAGGGAAAATAAAAAGCAAACTACCTAAAGAACATTTTTTTTTAGTTTTGCCAGTTTGCTTACAATGAAAAGTCACCATCAAGAGAATTTAAAATGATGGTTGATCTCCAAGGAGGAAAGGCTTTGGCTCTTCTCAACACAAAAGTTTCATCAGAAGTGTATGCTGGAAATAATAGTGTGTGCTGCACGTAACAAATAGGCCCCACTAGGAGCCCATTTGGAATAGAAACAAAATATATAATTTATGATCTGGTGGGGCAAGCTGACTGCAGACACCTTCCCAAAGAACTTACATAAAATATTACTACACTTAAATCCTGTATGACCCTAAATGAAATTCACATTTACATTTGCTGCACCAAAATCCTGTGCATGAGCTCCTATTTCAAACTATGTATCTTCCCCAAAGTGCTGTATGGCTGCTAAAATCTCCCCAACAACACTAAGCTTCAAAGCTGAAAACAGAAGCCTTTGGTAGATTACCAAGCATAAGACACAAATTTAGACACAACACATGGAAACAAGCCCCACTGCCCAGTGCAGCTTCTCCCAGTTACATTAAGGAAACTTTTACAACTTAGTGGAAATTCAGATGTGAAGATGTTTTAACTTATATGAGAAAAAACATGGGGAAAAAAAAGTCTTCATTTTTTCCTTAGCACCTATTAGAGTCAGTGTCTTCTGACTCACTCTGCATGAATTCACAGAGAGCTTTCAGATCAATTCCCTTTTGCTCTGTTATTGTGGCTGCAAGAGATGGAAAGGGTCATGGAATACTGGGACCACCATACCACGTTATTAGTGTCCCCTGTGCCCAGGTGTGCTCAGCAAGGTGCAAAACTACAGTGGGGACATCTCCTGCAGTAGGAGCATCCACTACCTGCCCACACAAATGCCCTGGTGTCAGGAGACTGGTTATGCTGGAGCTTTTCCCTCGCTGGCTGACACCTGCTGGTTATTTTTCAAAGCTTGTAAATCTGTGTGAGATTTCTGCCCTTCTGACATGTCATGTTATTGAGGCGACTTGAGGAGTGATTGAAGGCAAACTCGTGGTTTTGATGACAGAAACCTTCCCTGGGAGACCTGTGCCTCAGTCAAAATGTGAGCTGCAAAACTATTTGCTGGTATGTAACAGCAGCAGGATTCATTGAAGGAATGAGAAAACTTCTGCACCTTGGGACTCTGCTTGTCAGGGGTACATATTCATACAGTTTCTTATATAGAAAAACAGGTTCTTCCCAGCACTTCAACCAGGAGTGAATCCACAACACTCAGCAAAGAAGGAAAACTTCCTCCCCTGTGTGGGCTCTGGCAATGCCTGTAAGTGCCTTGCTTGTGTACATGGGGCCCAGGGTGGCAGTGAGGGGGCACAGGAACTGTGCTGGCCAGATGGCCACTGGTCTCCAAGACCTGCCTGGGCACAAAAGCAGTGCTGAAGAGCTGGGGGAGCAGAGAGGCATATTTGGGATGTGTTTGGGTTTGACTTGCCAGTAATACACATTCAGGAGGATGGCATAAGAGTCAGCAAATCCTTCTTTGAATAGACAGATTATATTTGTATTTAGCTTGTGATAGTTTCTCTCCCTTTCTCTTCTTTACTGCCTAACCCACGAAACCTGCCAGCTGCTGCACTGAGCACACCAAGCAATGGCAAAGGATCTCAGGGCACATGGGGGAAAACCCTTGTGTAATCTTGTTCTAATATAGTAAATAGCCAGCACATTTACTGCATGTAGAGAGGTAAAAAGGGGATTTGTGCTCTGCATCATCTCTCAAGATGCAGGTAGAGACATTCCCTAAGCTTGATAGGGCTAAACCCAGACCCCAATCCTAACAAGAACACTGTGCCATCCTATACCAAATCAATGAAAGAAAACTGTTTACCTCTATTTCAGGCTTTTCACATGATGCTAATTTGCTAGGTATCATATAAGGGCTGCAGCTAGCACCCAACAAGCAAGTTTTAGGAAGGGAATCACACAGCTCCTGCAATCTGGGTAAGGAGCTGTGCAGAAAAGGGTGCATGGAGGTTGCAAAACTATTCAGATAAAACAATCAAACAAATAAAGTAAGAAAGAACAAAAACATCACAGCATGGTTAGAGACCAAAATCCTGAGGGAAGCAGCAGGGCTGTTTGGCAGCACAGCATTTCCCTGCAGTTTGGGCTGCAGGAGCAGCAGCAAGGCTGTGCTGTGCAAGCCCAGCCTTGGTGGCACAGCCAGGGACTGCAGGCTCTGCCCGGGGCTGCCTGCTCCCTGCTCCCACAGGCCCAGGCCCTGCCAGTGTTTACTTGGCCTGTGGATCCTTTGGAATCCGATGTCACAGGCTTTTCAACTGTGCCAGTTGCTGCTGTAGCCTGCTGCCAACTGATAGATGGTTTATGCCACTAACAGAGCCTGAGGAGGAGAACTGCTAAAATGCAGTGGGAATATTTACTTTCTCCTGGTAATGCAAGTAGCAAGCAGAGGATTTCAAAACCCTTGTAACCTGCATGTAGTCAGCTGCAGACCAAGCCTGGCTGGGGGCAAACAGAAACCATGGGATACAGCGCCATAGGGACAAACAGCTAGAACACAACAAATGCTCAGGGCAGAGTGCTCAAAGACAGGCTGCAGCATCAAACCACTGCACTGCCTGCAGGGAGTGACCATGGGAGGGATGAGAGCCAGCCCGCTTATTGTCTTGGAAGAGCAGAAATGAAGCAAAAAAGAAAGGAAAAGCAAAGCCAATTAACTGTGAGCTCATTGTCCATTCCTCATTCCTGTTCTCCAGGACAAGAGCTGTAGCCTCTCTATGTGCATATATGTAGGTGTATGGGTATATCTGCAAACACACACACCCCCTGCAACTGGAAACCTTGCAGATTGCTGGGTCAAAGCACATCTGAAAGCTTAAATTGATTAAATCAACACACACACATCTCAGTGACTCCCATTTTCTCTGACTGTAGCTCACAGCCTCACACCCATCACTATCACAGGTCCTCAATCAAGCCCAGACTCTGCTCTGCTGCCTCCACTCCCACGCTCCCACCAACAATAGAAGCACAGAGTCACTGTGGAGGAGTAAATACTTGGTATTATTTGTCTTGACACTTGGGGAAGCACTGGAAAGTTCAGCTACCTTGCTATTTCACGTTGCCCTGTTACCACCCATTGTCAAACCTCCTCCTCCTGTTTGCTTTGCAATGGCTCATCCCTTGGGGGAGCAGCGGGAAGGAGACTGGGCACTTGGAGCAGAGAGCTGCAATTTCACTGAGAAACAATAGCAACGGACCAAAATGTGCTGATTGCATGGGTGCCTCAGCGCAAATGAGACAAGAAACATTCCCAGTTGTGTTATTTCCAAATTGCTCCCTGCCAGTCTCTGTGCCTGTGATTAACCACGTCAGACTCAGCAGGCTGGGTTCAGCACCCCGTGCTTCTCCTGCTCATTAATTTCAGCAGCCATTCCCAGGGCGTGAAATGGCAGCACGTTGTGTTTGTTTGCTAAAAGGCTGTAAAGCTCCGTGGATGGTGTGCTGAAGCCAGAAAGACACTGAGTCACACTGAGCTGTCAGTTCCTGGGGCTCCACAGCAGCTCCTGGTGTGCTCACCAGGTCCCACACCTGCTGTGTGGATGCTGCATGTCCCCCCCATCCCCTCCTGCACCTGCTCCTCTTTGCCTTCTCTTAGCTCACATGTAAAAGTAAGGTACCTAACCTGGCCATATAGGATCATTCCACTATTTCAGCTGAAAAGACTTTTTGGAGGTCTCTAGTTCCACCTCCTGCTCAGAGGAGAGCCATCTTCATATTTAGGTGAGACTGCTCTAAGCCTGAACCTGGGTATTTGTGTGTCCCCAGGCATGAAAGTCCCACTGCCTCTATGGGTCCCAATTCCAATATTTG
Source organism: Illadopsis cleaveri (assembly GCA_013399915.1). Classification (NCBI taxonomy): domain Eukaryota; kingdom Metazoa; phylum Chordata; class Aves; order Passeriformes; family Timaliidae; genus Illadopsis; species Illadopsis cleaveri. The sequence continues at coordinate 114,021 of VXBB01019266.1, forward strand.
ACCATTGGGAAATTTTTTTAACCCCCAAAGCTAAAGCACAAGTCTGCTACTGCTCATTTAGACAAACCATTGAACAGGTTAAAAAAGCTCCTATATTGATTGTGCTCTGGTTTTCCTTGTGGCAAAATAGGAGATGAAGAGTTAGAGCTGCCCATAAGACATGAACTGAGCTCTCAGGAAATGTTATTATCTCCCTACATCAGGGCAGCCACCTCAGCTTTTCAGCAGCTAAGGGGGGAGACCAGTTACAGGATTTATCATGTCAGATTCTGCTCTCCCATCAGACTGGATGTCTGAAAACCTCACCTCGATGCTCTTCTCCCTGGAAGCAGCTTTGCCTCCAGAGTCACCTGCTGAACACTCATACTGGGCATTGTATTAGCAAGGCACACTCCTCCCACTAGCAGAGTGACACAATGAATGTATCATTTCCAATAATATTTTATTTGAAAATCTTGATGAAAAATAATTACTCATGCTCCCCATCAGAAAGGAAAAAAATTAAGAGTGGTGAATGATATTGTAGCAGTGCCTGTAATTAAGGAACTGCCAGCATTTTAATTATAAACTAATATCTTCAGTGGCTGATGATCCAGCTGTTCAGCAGACCCAATAAAAGTGAGATTGCCAGTTCCAGAGTTACAGACCAGCAATTAAGCTTTTAGGGAGGTTTTCTGTACTTTTTGCTTATTAAGCTGTGTTTCTTGTTTGTTAAAGGCTTTGGGGAAATTTTGGTAAAGTCCTTAGGTGAATGAGTAGTGAGCTTTCCTTTCACTTTCAGTGATTCCTCTGTCACAACATTGGCTGGGGACATCCCAAGGCCAGCAAGTCTCACTAGGCTTTCCCCCATCACATTAAAGCCAGCTCAGTGATGCTTTAACATTTTTCACCTTCAAATCATTGGTCCAGCTATTGTCCATTATGAACAAGGAGCTTTGCTGAACTCTTTTTAGAGGGTACCTCAAGCACCAGTGGGGATTTCTTTAGTTATTACATAAAATTTAGAACTACATTTTAAGCACTGAAACATCATTAAGCATAACAAGGCTAAGATCTCAGCAGTTTGCAATATTAAAAATACTGAAAACAGGATGAAGCTTATCCCTTCCTCAGCTTCTGCTTCTGAGCCACTGCAGAATGAAACTGTGGTTCACTTTATGTTTTTCTTCATCCAGGAATTCCAAGTGTTAAGATGCTGCAGACATGGAGTCCCTCTGGGTTGTCCCTACAAGGATTCTCACTCTCCAAGCCCAGGCTGGACCCAGCAGTGAGGCAGGTCAGGGGGGCAGAGCAGCCCCAGCACACGGCTCAGAGGCCACCAGTGATGGGCCCTGAGTGTGCAGGTGCCAGACCCCAGGATTTTGCTGGCTGCTCCCAGGACATATAGGCTACAGCAGGAAATGCTCATGGCAGCTGATGTTACCTGCCTGCAAGGTAGGAGTATGCAGCCATCTCCTGGCACCCAGCATTATGAGCTGTGCTGCCTGGCTTACACAGTTAGCCCTGCCCTTGCTACACGTGGGACAAAACCCCAGCCAGGGCATGCCCCCCTGTCCTCATCTCCCTGCCTTTTCCTGCACAGCTCTCCAGGGAGGATCACTATACTGGCTTTTCCCTCATCCCTTGCCTGGGGCCATCCCAGGGATGCTCAGACTTCCCACAGAGATGTTCACTGCATGGAAAATCACCCACACTGGCATGCACTTGTGAGAACACATTTCCATCCCGCAGGCCTGGCTCAAGGGAAATGTCCCCACAGAGCTTAGCAGAGGCAACCCTTGGGAATAAAAACCTGCTGAACGAGACATGCTGTGTCTCAATTACACAGAATCAGTATTCCCAGCATCACCAACATGAGGATGGGAAAATAAAGATGTGAAGCCTGTCAGGCAGTGAGTTTACCACAATGTACCCAGTGCAGGGGTCCCTCAGATGGACAAGGCCCCTGCTGCCACCCACAGCCTCTCCCTTGGGGCATCACACCCCCCCAGTGATCCCCACATCTGGCTGGATGGAAAGAGAAGAGCTTGGCAGGCAAGGGCAAGGCATCAACCTCAGCTACAAGAGATGCTGGGCAGAAAGTTCACTCATCCAGCTCCTTCCCACTCCTCCAGACCCTGCAACTCTGCTTCCTCCAGCAGCTGCTGCCATCCTGCCTGGGTGTGCTTGCCCTCCCCAGGCACTGTATCCCCTTCTCCTCTGGCAGCTCCCTCATAAAACAGCAGGAACAAAGCTGTGCTGGTTGCAGCAGTGCCTCAGCCTCCACAGGCACATGGGAAGATGTTTTCCACAGGTGTCTGTGGTTTCTGAAGGGAAATGCAACCTCTCCAGAGAAGATTCCTTGAAGAGTGGTAACCATTTTGGTGGAACTACCTTTACAAAGAGATGATAAAATACATACATTCCAGACAAAAGGAAGATGTCACAGAAATTTTTCCGGTATCATCAACAGTAAATGCTTTGTTCCTGCATAAAAGGTCTAGGTAGTTCTGTCACATACATGAAAAGAAGGATGCTGCAAGTTCTATGGACATAATCCCCACATTTCTTAGTGTACTACACTGTGAAGACATTAAGCCCAAGCACAGGACACTTAATAAAATCCCAACCTTCACTCTTTGCAGTGAGTCTGTTTTTTACTAGCATTGAACATCACTGCAGCAAAGCTTGAAGAAAGATCTACACTGTAAAACTTCACTATAAGGTTTTAATAATATGAAAACTAAATTCCATGGCAAATGTTAGGGCTGACTGGTGTTCTGATGTAGTTATGCAAAATCTGCTGCCAGTTCAAATTAACATATCTCATACTAGCCCTGGAATAAGAAGTGATCAGCTGAGTGATGAACAAGCCCCAGTTTCTGTCCTTGCTTATGACCTGCCTCAAGGCTAATCCTCCCTCCTTCACCACAGCTCCAAAGCTTGTGGAAAAGGTGTCAAATCATGGTTCATAAGGTTCCAACATGAAACAAAAGTATTTTTTTTTAATGGCTTAAATGTCACTAGTGCCTGCTAGAAGCTCGCATTTGAAGTGCATTTGGTGCCTGCATTCTTCTGTGGAAGGGAAAGAGACTCTTTCTCCCCCAGAAGAGCCCAGCCCTGAGCCCTGGGGCTATGTTTGTCCGTGGACAGCAGGTAACCTCACATGTTCCTGTCCAACCTGTGCAGGGCTCAATGCTGACAGCAGAGACTTACTTGTGTCTGGAGTAAACTGGAAGATTTGTGAGGTACTGGGTGCTATGACAGACCCCTGCACATTTGGTTTTAGGGCTCTCCAGCATAGGAAATCATGCTTAACAACCTGAGGTTTAGAAAAATAATTTGAAATGTTGAAAACAGGTACTTTGCATATTTTTTCTAACTGGAAAAAACCCTTGAACCCTAAAGTTGCATCTTAAAAAGACTGATGGCAAACTCTGAAGTCATTAATTTGTTCTGCACATACAGCTCTTTAGGCATCACAAGGTTCTTACCTATTTACTTCCAGCTCTTTGTTCAGACCCCTCATATTTTTAAAATCAAAATAACCAAGAATCAACCCTGTGAAAGGACTTGTTCTCCTCTCTGCTTATGTCTGCGTTGTCTGCATAGGGCTGCCTTGCAACTTGCCTTGCCCTTGGCCACCTTCTCTCCACTCACATCTGCATTTGGAGCAGAGCTCTTCTAGCATCACTTCCCAGCAGGAAGCAGAGATCCTCAGCTGCCAGTGATCCACCTGCTGCAGCCTGGCAGGTCCCTGTACTTGCTGAGTAATGACACAGAGTCCTGAGTGTAAAAGAGCAGCAAAAACCAGGAGAAAGATTGCTGCTCTTTGCCCATGCTAATTATGGATGGCACTTTTGAACACAGGCACAGTGTTAATGTCAGTAAAGCACATTTCTGCCCTGTATCTTCCCTTACTTATTCAGCACTCTTCTTAGGATACAGGAGAGAGCAACTCCTACAAGCAATGTATATATATATCTGTAGATATGTGTGAGAAATTTTTATTAAAAAGAGGATGACAGTTGCCACAGGAAATTATGAATACATGCATATATACATTCACTCAATATGCACCCTGAGCTTTTGAGACCTTTCCATTTCTTCAAGGAAATACTTTTTAAAGAAGTGTGATAGCCCCCTGTTGGATCTTGCTCAAACCAAGAGCTCAGCAGCAGAAAAGGGAGTGAACCTCAGTCCTCCTCAAGAGTTCTGATATAAGACAACATGTAACAAAAGACAAGTAAAGAGAACATTTTGTGACATGGGTATGTGAATAAGTTGTCTCCAGGTCAGCCATAGCATAGCTACTCTAATAAATATGCATTTACCCTCCCATTACTGCAAGGTAGGACATGTGGAGGGGGTAACTTTCTGTGACAACTGTGTGCATCAGCTGTCCTCTACAGGAGAGGAGAGTGGAGTTTCATATCTTCCTCACTTTCAGTGTAGCTGACAAAGATAGCAGACAGCTCCATCTGAGATCCAGTCACTGACAAATTACATTGAAAACCTAGGGCTTTTGTGTTCTTCTAAAACTCCTGTAATTGCTACATAAAAAATCAGTTTGGTGTAGGATGGTTTAATCAATCTGGCCCTGGGAAAACACAAACCAATAACTTTTGTGCAAGCTGCAGAGCAGAGTCCTTATTAAAAATTACATCAAAATCCATGTCCAGTCCAGTCTATTCACGTCAGTGCTCTCATTTTAACTGTGCTCATACACCAGAGAGTCCTGGTGGAGCTGTAGGAGGTAGATCAGAAGATTGAAGAGGTTAGATGTATTTCTTTGTTAAACAGGCCTGATGCTGTTCAAAGCTCCCATAAAAATTCAGCATGAAGATCTTCCTAAGCTCAAGGCCTTCATGATCATTCAGCCTTTAAGCAGATACAAAGAAAATTTTTCTCTGCCTCTCTCTGAATATATCCATCTCCTCAGAAGCAAGGAAAAGACTTTTATAGAGAACTTGATAAAATTCCTGAGACAGCTCATTAATTCCAGTCACTTCAGCAGTGACTTCCCAACCACTTGTGACACTCAAAGAAGTTATAGATTGGCTTAGTAATAACAAATCCTATTCATTAGCCATGTCTCTGCACTTGCATATTAATATTGTCTGGCCTTGTTAAATATAGAAGCCTATTCTCTTTAATCTGTTTTTAACAGGCATTTTCTTCCCTAAGGTTAGCCATGAAATAATTGATAATGATAGTCATCCCACCTCCACAAAGCCCATGAAATTCCTTAAACAGCCTCTCATTACTGCTGGGGAGCTGGGGCAGGCCATTTACCTCTGTAGGTACTGGGATTTACTCCTATTTTGATGGGAAATTTAGAAATTTTTGGACTGTACACTCTCTTCTCCACTTTGCAGAGACATAATTTAATCAGCAGAACTTTTATCTCCATTGCATGTGTGCATCTAAACAGGATCCAGTGGTGAGAATAGGAAATAATCACAAACAGAGCAAGGGGTTGGTGTGAAGGACTTAGCACAGTCCCTTATCCTCTCTGGAGCTCCACTTCACACAGCACAACCCAAGCAAGCATCATTCATCACACAGTTACAGGATGGTTTGGGTTGGAAGGGACCTTAAACCTCATCCAATTTCAATCTCCCTGCCTTAGGCAGGCACACATTTTACTAGACTAGGTTGCTCAAAGTCCCATCCTACCTGGTCTTGAACAATTCCAGGGATGGGGCAGCCACATCTAACTCAAGATACTCTCAAGTAACTCATAAACAGAAAGACTTGGCAGCAGTACCAGGTAAGTTGATTCCAAAGTCTCTTCTACAGGGTAAAGAGGGTTGTGGTCACTTATTTGTCTAAAATGAGAGCGGGTTGAAACCTCTCAGCTGTGTTCTATTGAGCAAGGCTTTTCGTGTAGACAGAAGTTTTGAAGGACCTTGGAAAGAGGAGGTGTGTTGAAGAAAATATCACTTTTTAAACAAAAAAATTAAAGCTTTGGAGGTTTCTGTGAAAATTATGCCTCTTGTGCTGTTAACTGCCTTAGGAACAGTGTTATACCATGAAATAAGAAATGGGATTTTTAATCTCTTTTATCAGCTTCCAAGATTAGTAGCTTTACAAGAATCTGGTAATTTCAGAAATCCATCAAAATATTTTTCCCCTCTGGCACATTAAAGGGGAAAAAAAGGAGTTTTTACTATGAGGGTAATGACTCACTAGAACAGGTTACCCAGAGAAGCTGTGGATGCCCAAATAGCAAAATATTCAAGCAAAGTGGACACACAAGAACCTCGCCCTATTTTGAGTTAATTTGGCCATTCTGACAAGACTGCAGGAAAAGAACTGAAGACAGAAGTATTACAGGGGAGCTCTCAATTATCAAGTGGCAGCCAAAACCTCCCCCTGTTACTGGCAATGCACCATAAACCAGGAGCAGTTCAAAGCCATGGCTGCTGCTAAGCTCCTGATTGTTGGTGTGGCAGTGTTTTCAATATTTATTATACTGAGGAGTTCCTGATGAACTCTTGCTGCTGTTTATAGCACAAGCCCAGGTACAGCTCATTTTCCAAGAACAGCTTTTGGCAAGATATCAGTATCTGTTGCAGCCTTTTGACAACTTATAAATATGGTTGAAAGTGCAGTCGAGCAGTTTCAGACAGTAGCGCAAGTAATTTCCCAGAGTTATCCACTAGGGCACAACCCTCCCCATCTGAACACCCGTGGAGAAGGGAGCATTCCCACAGCTCAAGTTTCTGCAGATTATTTCCATAAGGAAAAAAAGCACTTTTTTCCCTTAAGGAAAAAAAAAACCCACCAAAAAACTTTCAGTTTTTCTCTCCTCTACAGCCTTAAGTGATTTTCTGCATGCTAAAAATACACCAGAAAAATCCCAGTGTTCCTACACAGCACAATTGTGACTGTCAAGCTGAGTCCCCAGGAGCCCACAGCTGTGTGCTGGAGCACTGATGGTGAGCATTGCACTTCAGCTTTTAATTCTGCAGTGTTAGTGACTCACCTTTTGTCATCTGACTCAACACACAACACAGCCATGACAAAAGTCCCTTTCCTGCTCTTTTGGGAGTTGCTGCCCACCCTCAGTACCTGTGCTGGATGCTTGATTCACCCCACTCAGACTCTGTGAACAGTGAGTCAGGTCTTCTGTGTTTTCTGGAGCTGGCCCCTGGGGCTGCATAGACAGCTCTGGGACAGCAGAATGAGACACAGCATCATTTAAATAATTTTAATAATTTAAACGATCTAAACTTCAGTGCCAGAACAGCTGAACCTGCAGCCAGCATATTTCACCACCAGGTTGATGCAAGGCTGACATAAATGCAATCACAAGTGTGATTCATCACTTTTAGAAGCCGCTTTGCTGTTTTTCAAGAATCATGACACTCACTCAGACAAATCTTACCAAGAAATCAATTACCTCCTAGCAATTACATTTATCAGAACAGCTTTCCAGTGATGTAAATGAGCATCACCTTGCTGAAGCCATAGCAAGCACCAAGCTCACCCTCACAAGCCAGGCAAGCAGCCTGTCTCCTGTTAGGATGGATGGCAAAATATGAGCCTTGTACAGATGACAGACATTTATGGAGGATAATTATGAAGACTGCAAGTATATCAGTTACTTTGACAGGTTAATGGTTTCTTTTCAATTAGATGCACAGCCACAGGGGTGACTGCAAATAATCTGCTTGTGTCTTTCCCAGGACAGGTCCCCAGATGTACTTCATTCTGTGCCAGAGAGCAGTCCATCAAGTATGGGGAAACACTTCAAGCAAAATAAAGGCTGGGAACACCATCTGTGAAGTAAAACTTAGCTCAAGTGCCTTGTTTGTAAAGAACTATCTGGTTTATGGTGTCATCCAGCCTGACCCAAGCTGGAAGCAAGGTGGCTGTGGTACAGAGCAGTTGGTGCTACAGGGTTTGGGTCCATGGCTGCAGCAGGGAAAGGAGGAGAGATACCTGGGGAAGGGGATACTTCTGCTGGGAATGGAGGTGGCTTTGAACAGGAGATTAATTATTGCCTCTAACATACAATTTTCAGAGCTAAAAAAACCCCAAACATAAATGCTCTTTTGCTTTTGACCTCAGATATGAATACCTCATAGAATTACCTTGTCATTAAATGGAATATATTTTTAACAACCACCTAGAACTGGAGGTGTGGTTTGTTTTATCAAGCTTTCAAAGTCACTGAGGAGTGAGTTTATGAGGATCCAACTGAAGCTGCAGGTGTCAATGTACATGAAATTATGGTATCTGTAATGTGATATGAGGCCTTTCCACACAGGAATATTTTAAATGTTATTTAAAATCCTTTATGTTACTTTAAATTCTTATTTAAAAATCCCTTTTGCAGGCCCATCTGATTTTCCTATCCTTCATACCCATCAGCTGGATTTACCCAAAAATTCTATTCATTTCCAAGCAAGTTGGCCAATGGAGCAGCTTTCACTCCAGACACTACAGCTGTGTTACTGTGACCAATCATCATCCCCATGCTCCACATCCCCAGGAATTTCTATTTTGCTGTCTGCAATGAATGCTACTGAGTAAAAGAGAGCAATGAGTATTTTTAATTGGTATTTGATCCCTTGTTTCTAGGAGTAGGATGCAAAGTTGGCTGCATTTCCAGAATGGATGCTGACTCAGTGAGTTTTTCCAGTGTCCTGTAACAATCCCATTGGCAAACATCATTCCCTACACAGGCACCATGAGTGCCTGGACATGTGTGAGTGCAAAGCCTACGTGGTTTCAGCTTCTCTTTTTTAACCTAAATGAGGATAAGGAAGCATGGCATGGAAAATACCAGTTTTGCTGGGATTTAAGGCAAGAAAATCCCCCCTCATCCCCATGCTTGCCTCCAGCAATCTCAACAAGGAATTGAGCTAATTTGTTTAGTGTCAGCCGTCCTTGCTCAGAAAGAAAATATTCTTTCAAGGCATACAATTACTACACATGGCACTCATAAACAATGCCATGTTTAGCAATTTGTAGCATTAAACATTGAAAGGAATTTTCTCTGATGGAGTTTGACAATTTTGTCCAAAAAGGAAAAAATAATAATTTCTGATTAAATAAGCTGATAAGCTGCAAATAGTCTTTAATGGAAACAGATTTAAATACAAACTATAGTTCCTTCACACTGTGCTGTAAATCACAAGGGAAACATAATTCATTTGCAGCAGTTTTCAACAAGAAAACTTGGCAGTCTTTCAGCAAGTTTCATAATTGCTCTATTTTAAACTTCATCTTGAAAAAGCTCAAGATAGCTTTTAGTTTTATTGAAAGGTTAATTTCACACCTACAGAAAAATATCAGCTTTCCATTAGATCTAACAGAGTGTTACATGCAAAAATTACAGTCCCTTCCCTATGAATGTGCAAAGTTTGTTGAATTTTTAACCCACCCTGATTTTCCATTCTGTCCTGGTGGAGTCAAGGCACAACAGACATAGGGCTGGAGCAGCAGCACCAACAGCATGAAATCCCAAATCAGCCCTGGGTGAGAGCTGCAGGACAGCACCAGCTGCAGTAATTTGGGTGCCAGCTGTGCAGGGTGAGGGGCTGTGGTAGCCCACACCTGAAGAACACCCAGCACAGAAGGCAGAAGGGGACATTTCCCTGGGAAAAGGCTTGAACAATACTAATTCTTCACAGAACACTAATAGTAATTCTAATACTAATAATAATACTAATTCTTCACAGATTTATGCCAAGCTGTCTCAAAAAGCATCACAGAATCTCTGGGCTCACCTTATTGCCAGGAAAGCACAAACAAGGGGTAGGTAAAGAAGAAATTTGCTCATTCCCCTTCCCATCCCATCAGAGTATTTTCTGTTGGAGTGAAACATGCCATTGGGAGCCAGCCTGCTCCCATGCTCATCCCCCACTGGAGGGGTAAGATTAGGGCACAAACGATAAAATATTTCTGGTGGTCTGTGTGCTTGGTGCAACGTCCCATGCCACCAAGGTACACTGAGTCCATCACTCATTTAGGGTGGGGAAATGTATCCCTGGAGCCAATCCTGAAGAGCAAGAGGAGTCCCAAGAGGACACTTCTCAGCATCTAGGGTTATATACCTTGTAATTATTTTGTGACATAGCCTGAACTTCAGCCTCCTATGACTTGAGAGAGTCCCTGCAAATGCAACACTTTTGTGGTTTTGTGCCTGGCAATCTGCACTTCCCCAAAACCAGCACTTCCCCCTCTGCTTCTCAGATCCCAGCTTCCCAGCAATTAAACACTTGTAGCAGTAGTCTCAGCTACCTCTGATGGATACAGACACCTCCTGGCTCCCAGAACCATCATTCCTCCATGCAACAAGTGCCTGTGTGAGCGTGAGCGTGCACAGAGCTGGAGGGGGTGGATACAGGCAGAGAGGGGAGAGTTTGTGCAGCCTATGCACAAGAAATGCCATTAGGGAGAAGAATAGTTTTTGCCTCCAAGAAAACCATGATTCAGTCACTTCTTTATTGNCAGAAATCACTTGTCAAGGAAAGAGGAAGAGGTAGGGGATTAATTTTTCCCAATGAATCCTGGTAGCATGGCTCTGTGCAAGGCGTGTTTATCATTGCACAGTGCTCCCTGTCCTTGCTAGGGGCTCCTGCCTGAGGAACAAGGGACAGAGGGACTGTTCCCAGGGCTCAGGGGACCTGCAGAGCTGCCATCTCCCCCCACTTGACTGAGGTGCAGCACAGGGCTTCTGACACACCCAGCTGGGATCAGCATGTGGGCTGCTCCCTGCCTAATCCAATTAATCGCTATTTGCAGACAAAGGATTAATGCAACTGAAGGAACAGGTTTATTGACTGGGTATTACACCCCTGCCTGTGCTTCTCTAGGGCAGGGAAGGGAGGTGCAGGGGAGGCAGTATGGCACAGCTCAGGCAGCAGCATCAAAGCACCTTCTCCTCCAAAGCACCTTCTCCAAGTCCAGCTTGTTCAGAAACAGCTCTTGGGTTTGTGGCACTTGGAGGAAAATTTTGTTGCAAGCCTTAGATCCACAGCCTCAGAGAAATAACTGAGGGCATCCCATGCTCCAGGGTGTTGGCCTGAAAGCCAGTGAAATGCTCCTCCCTGCACCAGCAAAGCAAACCTCAGTGTGGCAGAGAAAGCCAGGCCTGCAAACAGCTCAGGGTGAATTCATCACCAGCAAGGGAATACAGCAAACAGCTTGGAGAAGCAGCTTTCAACCAGGTGTGGAGGCTGGGAGCAGCCAATTGTTCCTAAGCTGTGCTCTGGGAGAGCTGGGACCTTGCCTTTGTAAAGGCTGGGAAGGGAGGCACGGCCCTGATAAGGAACTGCCAGGCAAGAAAGTGATAAAATAACTGGCTTTCTTTGGCTGCTTGCATTCTTTTTTAAAAAAGGGCTATAATTTCTCTCCACAATTATGAGAATGAATAACGTCGATGTCTTGGATTCTGTTGTCTAGAAACAGCAAGAAAAATGTAGCTTAAGGAAGAAGTCTTTTCAAAAGTAAGGGTTCCTTTTAACATTTGCAAGTTATCAGCATTGCCAGGATCCTGGTAGCAGGTGAGCCATCCTGCAGGAGATGGATGGGCAATTGCTGAACAAAGGCTCCTGCAGTTTGGCTGAGTTAGTGGGAAGTTGGAAAAAAAAAAAAAAAAGTCCAGTCAATACTGGGAGCACCTCTAAAAGTCCCAGGTAAGAACCATCCCTCATCCCAATGGCAGATAACCTTTACATTCCTCTCTGGTATTCAGTCTCTAGCCTTTAGAATTGCTGCTTTTCCAATCTTCCTTGTGTAAATCATCACACTTCCCCTTTTTATGATATTCTAATTAAGAAAACTGTGATAACAGTAACTAATTATGTCCATAACACATTTTGAAGTGCTCTCTCCGCCTGTCAACACTCAGAATGGGAGTCTAAACTTTGGCAAGGGTCCCAGAGCCAAAAAAGGGTCTCGAGCAAGATGCCACTAACCTCCTGTCATTAATCTCAGATAAAGAAGTTCCTATGAACAACCAGCAATCAGGCTCTGGGATACTTGTTCAGCTTTTCTGCTACAGCTCAGTTACATTCTTCTAATCACTCACTCTGAAGCATGCAGTCACAGCCATTTCACTATCTGATTTTCCTGAATAAACGATAGCTGTGTGGAAGGATTGTGAATTACAATGGGCTACAAAGCAGTATTTTATCTTTTGGGAGATTCTGCACTGTGCCAATCCTTTAAAAAAAACCCAAACTACTGACAGAGCAGGGGATTTGAAGAGCTTCCCCAAATACACACAAACATGTCACGTTTTGTCACCTCAATGTTTTAGTTGCAATATCCGTGTCCCAGCTTGCAGAGCTGCTCAGTGCAGCACACGAGCACCAGAGGAAGCACAGTCTGGGGAGCCCCTCTTGCTGTGGCCAGAAAGGAGAAGTTAAAACAAGGATTTTCAAGGTTGAGGGAATACAACTGCGTTTTAGGATCATGCAACAGCAAAGTTCTTGAGCCAATTTAACAGGCTGAGAAAATAAACACACACCTCTAAATTTCAGAAGTTCCAGCAATGAGCAGGGACTCTCACACCTGCCTTGCCTGGACTTTACCAGAGGTGATGGTCAAAACACCTCATGGGAGGCACCTCGAGGTATTGCCAACACCCACCAGCCTCCTCTATCTGCAGTTCCTCCAGGTCTTCCTCCACCAGCAACATTCCTTCATGACTTCAGCCTCGTCAAACTGGGACAGCTGCCCCTGCTTTCCAGTGCCTCCCTTCCCCACCACACAGCACTGCTGGCAGCTGGAGCCCTGCAGGCATCTCTGCCTCCACAGGGGATCTTTATGTTTAAAATGATGGCAAGCACGCTCCTGTATGTCAAATAGAGGGTTCAGGTTCCCCTATAGCATCTCTGGCTAAAGATGTTTATACCATTTTCTCCCTTGGTTCAATTCCTGAGAAACGCATTTAACACACTGGATTTCATGGTGCTAAAAGAGATGTAAACTGTTTGAATGCCACAGCCCTGGGCTGTACCTGCAACATCAAAGGGAACCCACTGTGATAGACAAAGGGTGAAATCTGCAGGTATCTGGCTGTCTAAATGGTGGGGAGTGCCTCTCTAGGGAGTTTTCACGTTTTGGCCATGTCAGGCCTCTGAATTGCAGCTTTTTGCAGTGAGTAAATTGATTATGTAGATTCATGTGGTCTATAGGATCCGTGATGTGCACAGAAGGTGACATAAATACATATTACAGTGCCAACAGCTTGTTTTATTTCAACGCCTGACAGGTTACAACTGACATTGAAGAGAACAGTGATGAGCAGCCACTTTGTGAGCCCTCTCTGTAAAAGGCAATTGCATCCAACAGTGGAACTGGTGGTACAGACCTCCAAAGCTCCCAGCTAATCTCTTGTGTTGGGGCCTGGAGCAGCTCTTCACTGTGGATTCAGAGAGCAGTTGGTAATGTGTCTCGTACTCTCTTGTGCTCACTGCAATTAGGGATGGGTTACTGGTCATTTCTTTTGGAAAAACTTGTCTGTGCAACACAGCAGAGTCCTACCTCCCATTTAGAGAGCAAAATGTATTAAAAGGACTAGGCCTGGATAATGAGCCTATCAACCATGCTAATTTCATTCATGTTAGCGGGGTTAAAACCCACACAGCTATTGCCAAGCCCATGGGGGCAATTCAGTGTCTGAGAAACAGCAAGTGTGAACTCAAAGAGCAGCCCCTGGGTTGATCAGGGCAGCCCAGCCAGGAGCTGCAGGTGCTCCCCACATCTTCCATAACACACCTCCAGAACAACCCCCTGCTCTTCTGTGACATACAAGGCACCATGAAGAGCTGCAGATTCAGACCCCAAACCAGCCTGGTCAGGGTCAATGCAGACATCTCAATCAGCCCATTACACTGAATGCTGTTCTGTGTCTGCACACTGGAATCTCTGCCCACGGGCTGCAGCATTTGTGTGTAAAGTGGAGACAACACTGGGATGGAGACTGACCAACATGGGCTTGCAAAGCAACAGTGGAAATATATATTAGCCATTGCAAAAGTTGTAGAATCATTCAGGTTGAAAAAACCTCCTAAGATCATCAAGTCAAACTGTTAATTGAGCACTGCCAAGCCCACCACCAAACCATGTCCCTGAGTGCTATGTCTACTTGTCTTTTAAATTCCTCCAGGGATGGTGACTCCACCGCAGCCCTGGGGAGCCTGTTCCCACACTTCAACCCTTTTGGTGAAGATATATGTCCTAATATCCAACCTAAACCTCCCCCAGTATAACCTGAGGCTGTTTCCCCTTGACCAGTCACTTTTCATCTGAGAGAAGAGGCAGAGCCCCATCTGGCTACAAACTCCTTTCAGAGAGTTTTGGAAAGCAATGATGTTTCCCCTGAGCCTCCTTTTCTCCAGGCTGAACAAGGAGTAGTTATTCCCTGTTGACGCCACTTCACACACACAATCATCTGTCATGGGAGGTTTTATATTTCTTTTATTCTACTCCATGGCAAAGCAAAACCAAAAATATTTCCAAGCCAGAACAGCAGCCCCGTGCCCCATGTGAGTACAGCAGGTTACAAACTCTGCTCAAGGAGTTTCCAGCAGCAATGGTGGTGCAGGGCTTCCCCTGGGAAGATGGCAAATCAGGGGTTAAACCATGGCTGGGCTCACAGGGACAGTTTGGCACAGCCAGCACACAGCAAAGGTTGATTTGTTTTTACACAAAACACTGGAAGGGTTTCACACTGATCCCAGTAACAAGAACAGGAAACACTCTGTGGAGTCTCTCTCTCAGGGTAATTTCACACTAGAATGCAAGTATAAAAAATATATATAAATATATATAAAACAGTGCTCTAAAATAGTGTCAGGCTAGTGGCCTGACTGGGAAAAGAGAAGAAAAAATTAAAAGAAAAAAATCTAGGCTTCAAAAGAAATGTACTTAATGATTAAAAGAAGCTAAAGAAAAAAAGAATTGTTTTTTCCTACTAAAAAGGCCAAATAACCAATCAAAAAAATGATTCAGAACGTCTTCATTTCACAGATAGAAATTATGGTCTTACTTCTAGTGCTCTCTGCTTCTTCTGAGGAACCAGAATTTTGCAGAAAGAGACAACTCTGTGAATTCTCACTTAATAGAAAGGCAAAATGTTTGGGGATAATTAATTTCTGGGAGTTTTAACCATACAATGGGATACAACACAGCATCTGCTGCTTTGGCAAACTATTCCCTCACATTTGTTTTGATATATCAACAGCTTTATTCATTATTAAGGATTATTCACATGCCAAGGAGAGATTGGCATTTCTGAGAGATGCTCACAAAATTTCCATGAGTTTTAGCACATGCCTCCTTATTAAGTTTACACCAGAAATATGGCACCCACCATCCTCTTGTCCTTAAAAATATTTCTCTCATTCACCAGCGCATGGTTTACATCAAAACCAGAAGGCAGGAACAATTCCAGTCAATGATCTGTGAGCAGTCCCAGTGTCTGAAGCACACACATCCAGAAGTGATGAGTTGTTGATCACTTGCATTAAAAAATAAAACCCAAAAACAAACAACCCTGGAAACGCCGTGTAAATTAGCTGCTTATCGAGAAAGAGATCTGATTTGCAGCTCATCACCTGACTGTGCCAGCTCCACACTGACTGCTGCTCCCACCTTGCTGGTGGATGCACATCTCCCTGAGACTGGTGTTGCTGTGATGATGGTGCTCCCTGCCTGGGGCCAGGGATCCCCCAGCTTTGTGCACAGAGGGTTACAGAACAGGCAGAAAGATTATCAAACCATCGATAAAACCAGACCTGTCCCTGGTCTGCAATGAACTGTACTTGAAATGTGGGTGTTTCCTCACCCAGGTGCCCTTGAACTCTCCTGTCACACCCAGAGGAAAGTCCAGCTCCTCTCTACACAAGCCTCTGCCTGCTGGTTCTTCAGGACTGGGTTGGGACATAGAGGTTTTGCCCAACCACCATCCCCACACTGGCCAAAAGACAAGACAGCACCACTCTCCATAGGAAAACTCGGCCAAAAACACAGGGCAGAAGATGTAACTCTTCCCAAGGTGATAAGCAGCTGAGTTCCATAAAAGCCAGAACTGATTCAGAAAAGGCAATGAGAGATCCTCCATGAGAAAAGCACAGGGCTGACCCTTTTCACACAAGGTCCCAGAAGGTGTTAACTGCCATAATCCTCTCCCAAGAATCCTTTTTAAGCCAAAATTTCACTGATCTTTTAAAACCATATCCTCGAATATTTTCATGCATATAAAGGTCTGCTTAATGACCCTTGTAGGATAAACCCAGTAATCAATAATCCCTATATGTGAAGTGTATCTGCTGGATGCAGCATTCCCATTCCAATGGATACTGTGGTATCTCAGGCATCTATTGAGTGGCCACAGCTCCAAGCACAGCAAATTGAGCCAAGTTGCATCAGCTGTGCAGTAATGTGCTCATCTGCCCAGTGCAGCAGCTCAGCAGCTGCTGTACAGCCAATTGAGACATCTCTGCCTCTGGCACAGGAAAGAAGAAACCCTACAAAGGCACAGTTTGCGAGTTACAGCCCAAGCACACAGTTATGTCAGGCTCTAAGTTAAATCACTGCAGGCAAGGGTAATCTCCTCCCCCTGCACACCCATTGCCATATCCTCTCCCTCTACTTACAGGGTGCTCTGTTTGCATCCCCCAGCCCCAGGATGTACCTTTTATTAGGTGCCACCATTTAGCAAGCACAGCACACTCTCCCTTTCATTGGGTCAAGCACAAGAATTAACATTTATAAGCTTTCTCAGCCTTGGACACCTAAAGTATCTTTCCATGACTATATAGGGAGCCAAAGCCCTCTCCCATTTGGATCACAGCCAGCTGTAGCATGGTGGTTTTCTCATCAGAGAGCCTTAAAGTCTGCATTCAACCCTGCAGGCAGGGCTGCCCAGAGCTGAGACCCAGGGCAGTGCAGGAAAGATGCACATGCTGTTAGGGCTGTAGGGGAAATCTCTGTGTTGATGACCATTTACTGCTTTGCCACCAGTTGTTTACACAAAGGGGCATTTACTCTGAGAAGGCTCCTTTTGGAGCAGTGCTATAATATTTACACATGTGCTTTGTGTTACAAGCTGCTTTTGGCATTTTCTAGAAGACATCTCAAATGAGTTGCTTGAAGATATAATATTGCAAAGCTAAGGTTATGCATATTTATATCAGGAATAATTTACCTTTCAGAGGAAAAGGTTACAGAGTCAAGGAAAAAAGTAATATATAAGGTGGGGGTAGAATCTGCTGCGTATGAGACACAGATTTCTGCAATGATTTAATTTAGCAAAATATGTTGTACTCAAGTGTTTAAATTAGAAACCTGCTCTGAGCTGAGGAACTTTGATTAGACAAAGAGAACAGTAATCACTTGGAGCACTGCACGCAAGGGGCAAGCACCAACTCAGAATCCCTAATTTGTAACTTATTTATGCACTGCAGAGCCCACACACCTTAATGGTTTAGATATTCTGCTTCATGCCAAATGACTAAACACTCCTCATGTGAGCAGACTGTGACTTGCAGTCAGGTCATTTATCTTTCAAAAAAACAACAGAGCAATCTTGTCCTCTCTGCTTGGAGGTCTCTTGAGACACAGGCATCTGAAGGTGGCTCCATTTCAATATACATCATTTGAGAACCTGCTGTGGACAAGTTCAACTAGGCAGAAAGTTGTAAAGGTGTTTTCCCATATGCAAACTGTGATGGTTATTTTATGCTGTGAAAGAATTAACACATCACAGTGCACAGTGACCATGTGAGGGCTGCTTCTAGAAACACTGTAAGAACCCAACAACAGACCTCTATTTCTATCATAGAATGGTTTGGGTTGGAAAGGATATTAAAGATCATCTAGTTCCAGCCCTCCTGGCATGGCAGGACACTTTCCACTAAATCATATTGCTCCAAGCCCCGTCCAACCTGGTCTTAAACACTTCCAGGGGTGTGGCATCCACATCTCTGGGCAGCCTATGCCAGCACCTCATCATCCTCACAGGAAAGAACTTCGTCCTAATATCCAATCTAAACCTACTCTTTCCATTTAAAGCCATTCCCCCTTGTCCTATCACTACATACCCTTTAAATAGGTTTTGTAAAATGATATAGGGTATGTGTGGAAAGCCTGAGTCAATGAGCTGCCTACTCAAACACATCAGGAACAAAGCACCATCTCTCCTTCAGGCACTTAAACTTGGCTTTTTGAACACAGTAACAGGAGCATGGAGCTTCTGACTTGTCTTCAAATCTAGGTCTCTCTCTGGGGTCGAATTGCAGATGTTAGAGCTGTGAGCTTCTTTCCTCAGGCTCCAGCATCAGGCAATCAAAGCTGCTTGCTGTAGGACCAGAGCCCTTGCAGCAGGGAGGAGGAACTTGGGCAGCCAGTGCAGGAGAATCACAGCCTGCAGTGGGCTCCAGGATGGGGTTCATCCTCCAAACCTTCAGAAGAAACCCTCTGGAAGGGAGGTTTGAGTGTCACCATTCACAGCCTGGGCACCTCAAGTGCCCAGTGCACTCAAGAGCAGCGTCCCAGCATCCTGCACTTCTTTCTCAAGGATAATTGCCCATGGTCTTATCTGGGAGGGAGAGGAGAAATAAAAAGCTACAAACACCTTCCTGTGAGGCTGCACAGATGCTGCTGTTATTTTTGTGGCATCAGCACATACCATGCTCAGCAGCAGTTGAAATCAGTCGTGTCTGAGATCAGCAGACAGATCTTTGCCTGCTGTCTTTGCTGGTACATTAGCACTTCTCACATTAATTCATCAAATTAAGAGCCCTGCAGTAAAGGAAAGAAAACTTGTTGGGGAAAAAAAAAGCTTGTTAAATATTCCCTGCAATTTTGTTTTGGATACTTCAAGCAACAGCATCCCTACCCTGTGGTGCTGCAGTCACTCAACGGTCTCTGGGCCAAGTCTGTGTGTGGAGAGTCAGAACAGGTTGGAAGAGCCCTCATTGAGTCCAATCTCTAACCCAGCACTGCCATGTTCACCATAAAACCATGTCCCTAAGTGCCACATTCACATATTTTTTGAACACTGCCAGGAGTGGGAACTCCACCACTGCCCTGGGCAGTCTGTTCCAATGTCTCACCATCCTTCCAGTGAGGAAACACTTCCTAATATCCAGTCTAAACCTCCTCTGGAGCAACTTCAGGCTGTTTCCTCTTGTCCTGTCACTTGTTTTCTGGGAGAAGAGACTGACTGCCACCTGACTACAACCTTCTTTCAGGGATTTGTAGAGAGCAAGAAGGTTCCCCCCTGAGCCTCCTTTTGTCCAGGCTGAGTCCCCCCAACTTCTCCTCATCAAATTTGTGCTCCAGACCCTTCCCCAGCTCCATTCCCTTCTCTGGACACTCTCCAGCCCCTCAATGTCCTTCTTGTGGTGCCCAAAACTGAGCACAGGATTTGAGATGTGCCTTCGACAAGGGGACAGTCATTGCCCTGGTGCCACTGGCCACATGTCCAGGTCACTGTGAAGGCTCCCCATGACCAATGATCACAAACAGGGCTGTGCCCCTCCTTGACATCAGGTTCACACAGGGCATCTCCAGGATATCTGTTCTTGTAAAGATGAACCCTTTGTGTCTTTGGACTTGTATTTCCAGACAGGCTCCTTACAGTCCCAGCCTTCCTTACATCCCCAGGGAACCATTAACTAATGAATAATTGAAATACATGATTTTGGAGCAGGGTCTCAGAGCTCACACCACGTGAGCATTTGGCTTCTGCCACATGCAGCTGGGGGAGGTGTGGGGTGTGTGTCTGGAGAAGGAGCTGATGACTTCCATGGTAATTACCTTCAGAAAGGCACAGTTAGAACACAGCAGTGTGTCACAGGCAAAATGGCAAAGCAGCAAGGCTCTGCTATCATCGTGGCCCCCCTCCCTCCAAACTAATGGGCTAGATTACAGTGGAGGAGCTTCTGAGGAGAAAAAAAAAGGATATTTTAAAAAACCCAAAAAAGTGGTGTGTGCTAGGAAAGTCCCAAACCCTCATGAAATATTTGGCACCCTTTGGGTTCTAACAAGCAGGAAAGGAGAGAAGAGAAATATTAAGTTATGAGTAAGACTGGCTTTGTACTCTTTACACTCTCAGTGGCAGTAAAGTAGTGCTCAGCTCACAGATATTAAAAAAAGGAAAAAAAAATGATTTGCCAAGGGTCTTCCACCACAGATCCCAGTCACAGCTGCCTGTGGTGGGTGACAACCCTGCTCTCATTACCATCAATACCAGAGATAAGAGAAATGACAATTGTGAGACTAGGTTTAAGAGAGAGCCTACTAAAGTTTAGGGGACCAGTATCTGCAAGCTGGGGAAAAGCTTTGTCAGAAACAGCAGCAGCAGGGAGGGACCAGGATGTCTCCTGGCAGAGGAAGGCACTGTCACACCAGCAGAAGGATTGCCTGCTCCTTTTAGCAGCATTTTAATGCCAAAGGGCTTTTAACAAAGCCCCTCTCCAAGGCACTTAAAGCTCCTAGGATGCCACAGGATGAGAAGGAAGATCTTTTAATGCATTACTAAATAGAGGGATAAAAAACCCAAACCCCACAAGACTAGGAATAAGCTCCAGTTTTTCAACAGAAAAGGAATGTATCCAGTGATTTGTACTGCTCACTGCAGTCATAAGTGGCCTAGAAAGTAATTTAGAAGCAAAACTAAGTTTTTTAGGTAAGATAAGTCAGAACAGTGAAAATTGGAAGAGATTTCATATGTGTATGTGCACATAGAGATATTTTATATGTAGCATGTGTATGTTAGTAGTTAGATATTGTACATATTACACATATATTATAGCTTGTGTATAGATAAGTCAAAATATATTATATATATTTTTAAATAATTATATTTTATGTATGTACACAGGTCTATATAAACTAATATGCCACCCCATTTTTGCCACCTTTCCCTGGTGCCAGACTCCAGGGCAGATGTGGAGGGAGGCAGCACAGCAGCATGTGGGGCTCCACAGGAGTTGGTCAGCAGAAGCATCTTAGCAGTAAGTTAAACATTCCTTCAGAGCAAACCAAATGACAAACCAACTGCCTGGGCTCCCTACTACCCCAGAAGCCAAACTCTCCCATTCTCCCCAGGGACAGCCCCAGCCCATCTCCACCGCAGCCCCCAAAGAGCCCCTGAGGGCAGCGTTCACTTTTGAATGGCTACAGAGACCTGAGAGGTTGCAGCAATCAGTACACAACTGTTTCAATGCATTCACTTATTAGCTCAAGTTCAAGCTCTCCCCCATTACATTAACAAACTGACTGTGTGCTCCAATCGATCTCGAGGCACCTCTTGGCCCCGGGTACTCATCAGGATGCACATATCTAGCCAAGAATCTTGTTACGAAATAACTGTCAACAGCAAAATGCTCCCGGGTTGAAGCATAGCACACAGACTGATCAGGTGGCTTCCAGCTCAAGGGGACAGTCCTGCCTTTCCTAAGCTCTTGCTGCTTACAAAAAAACCCCAAAAACCCAACCCTCCCCCAAAACAACAACAACAACAGACAACAAAAAACCCCACCCCAAAACAACAACAAAAAAAATAAACACAAGACCTGCTTGGCCCTTTCTAAGGCTACCAGGAAGCAAGTTCTGTGCTCAAGTCAGCTACACAACTGCACTAGATCATGGACACCAACAATGTCCCACCTTCAGCTAATACCAGCATTTATTCTNGATTTGCCAAGGGTCTTCCACCACAGATCCCAGTCACAGCTGCCTGTGGTGGGTGACAACCCTGCTCTCATTACCATCAATACCAGAGATAAGAGAAATGACAATTGTGAGACTAGGTTTAAGAGAGAGCCTACTAAAGTTTAGGGGACCAGTATCTGCAAGCTGGGGAAAAGCTTTGTCAGAAACAGCAGCAGCAGGGAGGGACCAGGATGTCTCCTGGCAGAGGAAGGCACTGTCACACCAGCAGAAGGATTGCCTGCTCCTTTTAGCAGCATTTTAATGCCAAAGGGCTTTTAACAAAGCCCCTCTCCAAGGCACTTAAAGCTCCTAGGATGCCACAGGATGAGAAGGAAGATCTTTTAATGCATTACTAAATAGAGGGATAAAAAACCCAAACCCCACAAGACTAGGAATAAGCTCCAGTTTTTCAACAGAAAAGGAATGTATCCAGTGATTTGTACTGCTCACTGCAGTCATAAGTGGCCTAGAAAGTAATTTAGAAGCAAAACTAAGTTTTTTAGGTAAGATAAGTCAGAACAGTGAAAATTGGAAGAGATTTCATATGTGTATGTGCACATAGAGATATTTTATATGTAGCATGTGTATGTTAGTAGTTAGATATTGTACATATTACACATATATTATAGCTTGTGTATAGATAAGTCAAAATATATTATATATATTTTTAAATAATTATATTTTATGTATGTACACAGGTCTATATAAACTAATATGCCACCCCATTTTTGCCACCTTTCCCTGGTGCCAGACTCCAGGGCAGATGTGGAGGGAGGCAGCACAGCAGCATGTGGGGCTCCACAGGAGTTGGTCANAAAAATAAACACAAGACCTGCCTGGCCCTTTCTAAGGCTATCAGGATGCAAGTTCTGTGCTCAAGTCAGCTACACAACTGCACTAGATCATGGACACCAACAATGTCCCACCTTCAGCTAATACCAGCATTTATTCTCTGGTCTATTAACAGATCTCTAGTGCAAGGAGGTATTTCACATACCTGTAAGGCAGGACAAAACAGCTCTCCATCTGTTCAGCCTGGGAAAGTCAACACCCTGACCTCACTCCCAAGACCTCTGCAAAAAAATGGTGTTTTCCTTTAATCAGAATTTCTGAGCTGATTTCAAACGTGTAGCAGCTGAGACCTCCCAGTTAAATGCCTGAGGAAAAGCTGTTAAACATTTCTCAGGGCTAGACAAAAGGGGAGAACCAGAGCCAAAATGTTGTTCTGTGAGGGCCCTGGCTATAACAGGTGGGGCTGGGGGGCAGTAGGTGTGTCCAGACCGTGGCTGCCACCCATGAAAGCTACATGCCAGTTTCCTTGGGAGTCCTTTACTAATGTGTCAGATGTTTGTCAGATCCAACAACATAAGGAAAATGGCCACTTGAGATTTCAAAAGTCTCCAGTCCCTCTTAGCCTCCTCTCAAGTCCAAAGCCCACTGTCTTGGTACATCAGTGGTCTCTTTACTTTTGAGGTGAATCAAAAGGGAGGAGGTGAATCCTCCCAGACCCTACAACAGGCAGAACAAACCTGCCTCTGCTGCAACTCCAAGGTTCTGCCTGCCTGTCCCAGGGCATCAGCAGACCCCAAACACCCACCCCAACACCTCCAGCCCCACTTTGCACCCACACACTGCCCAGGCTGTGGGGCAGCCTCTCCCTCCTTGGGGGGCACCTCAGAGCACCACTGTCCTCAACCTGAGGCCAGCATCCTGGACACAACACAAGCCTGGGAGCCTCTGGATGAATTCAGTTCCATGTGGGAGAGCTTTTCTTCTGACCTTTGTCATCCTCCAACAGGGATAAGAAATCTGCAATACAGCCCAGTCTCAAGGGCTGGAATAGGTATTAGAGAAGAATTAAGCATTTATCTTTAATTTGCTGTGCTTACCCACTGTTTCCTTCACATATACTTGAGCACTCCCAGCATTGCTTGGCCTCAGGATGCATTCAGCAGAAGGCTTTAGGTGTTCATTAATTAATGCTTAATTTGTGTGGGCCTCTGCTTACAATTCTTATGCAAATCCTTATCAAATTGTGTTCTGTTTTCAGCTGAGCTGGATCCAAGCCCTAAAAAGCTAAAAGAGGAAAGACAAATTGAGGAGTATATGTGGAGGTAATCAAGCCTTTCTTGTCCTCAGAGGCTTTGCAGTAACCTTGGGTCATGTGTACTACAAGTATAAATTTAGAGGAGAAATAAAGAGTGCCTTAATGGTTCAGTCTTGCAGAATGTATAGGAGAGGTTGTTGGAAAGCAACTACCAATAAACACTTACTGGTGTGTTGGTTATTAATGTGATGTTTTTATGTAAATGCTTCTTCCCCTACAAAGAAGATAGATTTTTACCAGAGGAGAAAAAAAGAGCTTTTTCTGTATAATTTAATCACTGTGTATGTTGCCTGGTACTAACATGGCATTTGATAAAGCCACATCTAGTATGATCTGTTTTCAATTTGTGCTCTTTATTACAGTTTGTTGTAGCTACCTAATTAAAATTTGTCAGGGAAGTAATCAGCCTTATTTCTGCAGTGAGATCAGTTTAATAAGAAAGTAATTTTGCAATTTGGTTTCATTAATTAATTAGGTAAAACCCTATACACGTAGTGGTGTATAAACCCAGGGATGCCATGACACCAGCTACAGTGTCCCAAGAAAAAAGGGATATTTACCTGTGGATATTCTATCTCCAGTGTGGTTTTTGCCCCTGCCAGCTTCAGAGAAAAAAGCTGTCATATAATGCTTAACCTGAATGTGTCTGCTAGTGCAGGTTTTCTTCAAACAAACCTCAGAAGAGCATTATGTGGGGATGAAGGCAGAACAATTGGATCAAGAAAAATTCACCAACAAATGCAGGAAATGGGTCAGCATCTGTACATGGACTTCCTTCAACAGTCCCAGGTGTCAAAGTAAAGATGTCAAAGTAAACAAATCTCATACTCCTGGGAAAACAAATCAAAGAAACACTGGGAAGGCTATCTGGGCAACCACTGGAGTAGGAGGAAGGGTCTCAGGGTTGGGTTGTAGATTTTTCTGCTTGTCCTCACTGTAAGAATACTTGGACTGCCCAGCTTCATTTTCCAAACTCAAGCAGAGACCTGGCATCCATCAGTTTATCCAGCCAAAGCTGCCTTTCCAGAGAGGTCTTTTTTCAGTTTGTAGCATCGACTAATACTTAACAAGGCTCCCAGTGATCATGTGCAGCAAGACAACACTCACTAAAACCAGCTCCCATGATGCTTGCTCTCCTTTGCTCCAGTGATGCTTGAGTGCCCAGAGGCAACCAGCTTCTGTGTGTGAGAGGTTGCAGGAGTGGAAGAGCTCCTGGTATCCTGTACATCATTTATTGATCATCTCAGGACAATCAAAGGCTTGATTTTGCCCACTGATGAGCTGCTGCATCTGTTTGGGCTGCTGGTTTTACTGGAGGATGCCCATTTGAGGAGCTGCCGCCCTCTACCTTGAGATGTCCTGCCCTCTCACTGATTCCAGCAGCAGTTTCCCAGGAGCCTGTGCCATGTTTTGTGTTTCTCTACACATCAAGATCCAGCAGATAGCAGCTAAGAAAGCAGGATCATGGCAAGGGGAAAAGGAAGAGGAAATCACAAATAGAAATCGGTCCCGTGGTTCCAGGGTTTGTGCTATGGATGTCAGAAATGTGAGGCTGCCACCCACCCCTGCAAGGGGCTGCAGCTCACACTGCTGTGGAGTGAGACACATCTTGGGCATCGGGGTCCCTCCCTGCCCAGAGGCCCTCAGTACTCCAGGCCCTGTTTGAGATTCAGTGGATCTTCGACAAACAATTACACACTCATTTGTTATAAACCCAAATTTGCATTTTGGCCCAGAAGCTGTTGCATATTATTTGCTGTTTACCTTTGCTGGATGAGGACTCAGTTCTACGGAACCCTTATACAGGGGGGAGGGAATAGCAGGTGAGCAAAGTGAGGAGACAGCTTCACTGGAAACCTTGTAAACCACTAACTGCAGTAAAAGTCAATGCAGGATTAAAACCTGTCAATTCAAAAAGCCATAAACCACCACCTCTTCTGCATTTATGTTCCCTGACTGAGCTTGAAACAAAGAGATTTTATTTTTTCAAGAGACATTTCAGAGCACTCCTTTGAGGCTCACAAATTGTCACACTTTGCAGAGAACATAATTCTGGGACAAAGCTTTTCCTCTGCTCTGTGTGAGCTCCTAAGGGGTTGTACCACATAGCATCTTTCCAACACTCCTGGAGAAGTCATTCCAATACTCCTGGAGAGGTTTTCCTACCATGTAGCCATAATTCAACCACTTTCTTTGCAGGCTACAATGCAAAACTCTACCTCTCTCTGCAAAGAGACCTGCTACAACAACCACTTACTTGAGTGGATGTAGCTACTGAGAAGCTTTCATGGGCCAGGACACATGGCAGCACTGAGGTGGAGTGTGCATCACACAGGTACTTCCAAAGTGTTTGCACCCAGGGCAAGTTTAAACTTACACAAAAAAGTAACACAACACTTCCTCTGAGGGAAGGAAAACATATCTCAGACTGCAAGGTTCCCTCAGCATCCAGACTCCAGTGCCCCCGATGTGAGGTCTTACTGAAGGTACAGTAACAGCAAGACAGTTGAAAAATGTAATTCTCTTCCCTGAAAGACTCATGAAAAAGTGAACATACAGTGTATGTGGCCCTGGGCTCCCAGAAGAAAGTTCAACATGCTGAGCCCTGCCCTGACTCACCTCAAAGTCAGTGCACAGGGATGTGAGAGTTCCCCTGTGATCTGTGAGAACCCCTGAGAGATTAGACTAAAGCCAGATTTTAAAAACTTTCTAAATTCAGCAGGCCGAAGAGTTAAGGCCAAATACAAAGTAAAAAGTCATGGGGAGAAGCTGTAGGTGGGCTAATTAAAGAATGAGAATGAGCCTGCTTTCCTGAGCTGATATTTGGAAATGGAAGCTGAAGATCTGAGGCTGAAATTCTCCCTGATCCTCATTTCTCCTCTGGCAGTCATCTGAAAGCTCACGTAACTGCAGAGATGATTCAGACTTTTCAGAACAGAACTTAAAGCTTAGATCCAAAGTCTACAGAACCTCCCAAGGTTCACACCTGAATGGCACAAATCCCAACACAACCCCAAGCACACAGAGGTCAGGTCTTGACTGGCTACTCTTCATGCCACTTTCACTTCTGAGGGTATCAGATACTGACATGATGTTCCCACTTGCTGAGGCAGAGTAACCTGCAGATTTCATAAACTCAGCTGCTGCTCAACCTCTCAGCACTTGCTGGGCTCTGCTCTGAGAAATCAATGACAAACTCTCTTTGCTCCCAACAGGAGTAAGCTAGGAACAAGATAAAGCACAACAGCAGTCTTTTAAAGCAAGCTTACAGCCAGCTCCCTGAGGATGCAGCCAGACATGCTGTCTGCACCAGATCAGCTTCAAAGCCAAGAGCTGAGAGTGCTCAGGGCAGCCACAAATTGTCTGAGATAATAAAAGAGCATCTTCCACCGTCCAGGTGCAAACTTCTGCCTATTTGTAACTAAAAGAAGATGCTGAGGCTCTTCCAAGTATGTCCTTCTGCTTTGGACCATCAGGTGGGACTTTCAAGGACTGATGCAGATAGAGCCTTGCATCCCAATCACTTTATTCAGAAGCTCTTCCAGAAACCATCACAGTGCTTTGGCTTCTGTGAGAGGAGCCCAGTGTAGGCTGGAATCCAGCTCAGCTCTGCTACATGTGCTCACAAGGTGCTTGGTTTTTCTGTGCCTCTTGTTCCTTCCCTACCATTTGAATATCTTTGCTATTGAGTCGTTCAGGAATTGCTTCTTACTTTGCATTTTCACTGTGCTTAGCACAAGGGGCTTTTGATCCACCCCAGGGACTCAGGATGTTGCTCACAACACACTGAATTGGGATAAAAAGAGTTTGCACACGATGAGATGACAGAGTGAATTGATCTGATAAAAGGCTCTTAAGTGATTAATTCAAGCCATGCAAGATTTAGAAACATTTCAGCAATAACAAAAACTCTGTTAGAGCCTTAGCAATTTCAAAGAACTTTTTCTTAATTGGCTTCACAATATTTTTTCCTTTTAGTTTTTTTTCTTTGCGACAGAGGGATGTCAGGAAATTCATGCTTCCAGTATCACCAGTGGCTCCCAAACAATCTTTTCAGGGCTGTGCTGTGTTTTCTTTGCCTGAGTAATGGGAAACCTGCCCAGAGACTAACATTCAGTCCATCTTCCTACCCCAGAAAAGGAGCATCAGCTGATATTTTAGGCTTTCACAAATCTACGAGGCCAAAAAACAAGGTGACAGGGAAAGGGACTGAGTAACACCAGGGACAGTGTTAAACTGTGATACCAATGTGGGTGATCCCACTCCTGGGAGGCTTGATGGGCTCCCCATGGGAGCAGTCATCCTCAGGGCACTGGGACACCAGTCCCTCAGCAGGGGAATGAGCTGGGGGGATGTCTCTGTGTCTCTGAGCAGTCAAACAGACAGAAATGCTGCCTGCTGGCTTTGTCACTTCTTGCCACAGGCTGGATGCTGTCTGTTCTTGCAACCCACCATCACAGAAGGGCCTTTGCTAATAAGAGGTTTTATTTGTAGTAGGACCAGTTGTGAATGTTTAGCCTCCAGATGAGGCCATGTCCTGGCTGAGGTCCAAATCCAGCACCTTACCTGCTGAGCTTCATTTCAAAACCCACCACACCCACTTGCATTTCTTCTTTCAGCTCCATCCCACACTGCACAGAGACCTTCCTTCTCCAAACAGCTGGCTGGTCTTCCACTGTAGTCTTTCCTTCACATCAAACTCCATTGCAAAACATCATCTTAGCTCCTGAAAACACTAAGAGCCTTTTTATGTGAAGGAGTTAAATCTCATTACTCAGCTGGCATTAATTTCCCTCTTTTAACACTAGAGGGTTTGATCCCTTCCTGTTAAAAATTCATGCACCAAAGCTAAATCATTCTTGTCTTCTCCTTTTGAGCCAAGGAAGAAGAAAAAACTAAAAAGGCTGCAACATTTTGCTGGCTCGTTCATCTTGGTAGAGTCTTATTAAATCCTTACAGAGGCTGTTCTCTTCCTGTGGCATGAGACTGCTTTTTATGTCTCCAAGGGATGTCACAGTGGGATAAATGTTGGCTCTGAGCCAGGACTTTGTAGGTAGGAATCAACCCAAATATTAGGATGATGAGCATTTAATACTGAGGCTCTGGCCCTAACCAATATCACTCAGTTCCAATACAAACAATTCATTGGCCACCCTTATTTCCCACCATCCCTGGTCTGGACCATCTCTTATCTGGTTTCTGCTTTTCACAGTTTCATGGAACAGCAGATTCAGCTGGCTGGCATGTTTGGGTCATTCCCCAGGTCATACAAGCACAGCACTGCCAAAGATGCCCTGCAAATGCAGGACTTAAATTCCTTCCATTGTGATCTCTAAACAAAGAGAGCAGTTGGAGGAGGAAATAAAAGTAAACAAATGCTCCCTTCAGCAGCGTTAATGATGGGGTGGAAACCACACAGACTAAAATCAATCTTTACCTAAGACAGCAACAGATTTTGTGGTCATTGCCTGTTGTGAAACCCATCACTGGTGGTGCCCTGCTCAGGGCTGAAGCCCCCTGGGGTGACTGGGAGAGCCTGGGGGAGTTGGGCAGCCCTGCCTCGAGGGATGGGGCTGCACATCCTGGCAGCTTTCTCTCCATCATCTCCCACACTATTACTGGGAGAGGGTGGAGAGGTCTGGGAGAGCATGGGCTGCCTTTCCCTGGCATTAAACTGGGCTAGGGGCTGCCCCCAGCTGTTAACTGGTCTGGGACCCAGCAGGAGCCAGTCACTCACCCTCACAAAGCATGAATGTCATGGGCACAAACCCCTGAGCACAGACTTCGTGGAGTGTTTCAAGAGAGGAGTAAGTTCAGCCAGGTTTGGACACAACTTTATTCCATTTAAAAGGGACCAGCACAGGGTATCCAGGCACACAGTGGTATCTCTTGTGTAGCTCACACTTTCCTCATATAGTGCCAAGCCATTTCTTCTTTAAAATCACAGATCATTTTGTGGTTTTCACATTTTTGATCTCCTGCAGCAGGTCAGACATTAGAGTGAGACTGACTAACAAGATCATGAAATCTTCAAAATTAATTTTGTTCTCTGACTCCTCATCCAAAGAAGAAATTATTTCCTGGTATTTTGGTTTGTTTTCTTGGCCCTATGGAGGATTTTAAATGGAAAAAAAAAAAAAAGAAAAGGCATGAAGTTCCTTTTTTATTGCATCATTAGAAAAAAGAAAAAGACATCTACCTTTGTAAATATTAATGTATTTTTAATTTTCCTATTCAGGTTGGTATGTCCACATTCATATTAGTTTTTCAAAAGGTATCCGAAGAAATTCAAACAGAAATATTATTGCAATCAGAAAGGAGAACAACCAGTCCTCAAAGTTTCCATCAGAATCCAGAATACATCCTTTAAAAGACATCTAATCATGACTGAAAATCTGACAATGATGATGACATAGCTGGTAACTGCTAGGAAAAAAAGGGAGTCCTGTGTCTTGATAAAACTGGGAGGAGGAAACAACCAACCAGCCCTCTTAAATTTAATATTCAAATGTATACAAATACATATTTCGAAGGTCTCAGAAACTGTTGATTTTACAGGCATAACTTTTGCACTGCTACTCTTGGTCCTCTTGGGCATTCCTGTTGGAATGGATTATTAAAATTTGGTAACATATCTATTATTTATATTTCCTTACTAAAAAAACCTTGCTAGAGTTCCAGGGTAGTTTTTGAGCTTAATAATATCCAAACAATCTCAGGATCCCAAGCTTAATTGCTTCCAGTGATACTTTCAATCCATTTTCAATAAGCTCCCTGGTTTCTAATTTGGTGCCAATTTCCCCATCCCAACCAGTCATGTGATTTTGTTATTTTTGGAAGTAAAGGTATTACCTCTCTGATTTACTTATTTGAGCTCTTTTTTATTAGTCCTATATAGCTTTTCCTACCACTTGATAATTTTTTTTTTCTTTATAATTTAGGGAGGAAAAAAAAAAAAAGTCCTGCAGGAAGTTTACAGCCATAAGTGCTGCTATGGAGGTTCTTCCCCACACCCAGCCAGGTGGGTGAGGGCTTTCTGCCCCTCTCCCCCAGGAACCCCACCAGTGACCACAGTGAACATGGCTCTGTGGCACAGGGCTGGCTCTCAGTCCTGGCTCAGTGCTCTGGCAAACCACCAAACACCACATTAACTGCCATGGGTTTATTCTCTTCATAAATCCAGCCTCTTGTCATCATCCAAGGGTTTTAATTTGGTTGGTTGGGGGTTTTTTTGCAATTGTCCTGTTTTCTTTAAACAAATTCACACAGGCATCAGTCGTGGTTAATTGCTGTCCCCCTCCTTTGCCCTGGGTTAGACATAGGCTCAACATAAAGCAACTTAGTCACAGAATATGTTTGTACCAAATCCCTGAGGCCTCACTTGGGATTACCCCATGGACTGATGCTGGCCAAGCTGCAGGACAGAGCCTGAGCTGCCATTCCTGCACCCAAAGTGCCCAGCCAGGGCTGTCCCAGTGCCACCCACTCAGCAGAGCCCCTCACCTGTATGAAATGCCCAAACTGGGATTGCAGTAAGCTCTTGGTTTCAGCTTTGCTGAGCTTGCTCTCGGGATCAGCATAGTTGTTATACACCAAAGCTGCTGTAGCAAAAGCCTTTTCAAGGTCTGAGCCTTTTTTTAGAGCTGGAGGGAGGAAAAGTTTATTAAAAAAAAAAAAAAAAAAAAGACTTTTGAGATATAATTGAAAGGAATCTGTTAGAACCATCCTGGGTGGGTGGAAATCTGTGTTGTTTCATTAAAGTTAATGAGACTGAAACTGTTTATACCCACAGAGGATCTGGCCCAGATTTTATTTGGAGTGGGCCAGCAACATGCCTCATATCCCATTCAATCACACCCTGAAGGAAGCTTTCCTTCAGAGTTAGGGCTGTGACACAGCATGGGGCTTGAGACCCACCTGGTCTATCCTGACCCTGGGCATCCAGGAAGGACCTGCCACACCATGGGGACAGGCCATGGTGAACATCTCCTGGATGCATTTGGACTCCCAGAGACCTGCATCAGGGAAAACACAGCCCATTTGGAAGCCTGGCTGCACAGGAATGTCCATGTCTGAGCATCAGTGCTGCACTTCAGCATTTGGCATACTTGGGACTTGGGCTGGATTCATTCCCCTGACTCGTGCATGACTCTGAAAGACTGCATGCTCACCAGCCTCTGTTAGCAGAGGTTACACAGGTGATTCATGTTGTGATTTTTTAATGAAAAGGCAAGCACAAGACATGTGCAACACAGGAGCACATGGCACAGGGACCCATGAGACCCTCTTGACTTGCATCAGCTGAGGACCTGCACAGCCTCTGCAAGCCCTGTGACACCGGCAGAACTTTCTGCATGTCGGCTGCATGAAAGACCTGACCCCCAAAGGGGCAATGAAGGGGTCCCCTTACCTTTTACTGATGCCAGCTGCTTGGCTATGGGTACGCTGGAGCTGAGAAAGCAGAGAGGCACAATTATCACTCAGTAAATTGTGTTGAGTATTTAACTTCTCCATGAGTGAGCTTGCTCATTTCTGTTTTATTTTATCCCCCAGGAACTCAGGGCTTCCCAAGGTGGAGTGTCTTTGCTTCACAGTGGAAAGGAAAATGGCCTCTACAAGCAGCACAAGAACATCACACAGCTTCTAATCCCTCACCTAAGTGAGTAGCCTGGAGCTGTTACTAAAGCTGAGTATTAATTTTAAGTGAGGGACATTGAAACACACTTCATGTAATTTCTTCATCAACATGAAAGAGGTCCCAGAGATTTCTCAGTTTAATACCCATTCCCAGGAAAGTAGAGAGGGGTCTGCCATCCCCTCACCAGCAATCTCAGTTTGGAGCAGGCACATAGCTTTTATTTCCAGCAGGACCCAGATTCATGAGAAGCACCTCCCTGCTTCCAATCAAAACCTAAAACCTGCTTACCTTGTGCTGAATAGCTAGAAACTAATTACAGAGTGTGATAGAGACAAACACACCTAGATAATCAGTTTCAAGACAAATGGCAGATCACCCAGATGCCATAACAAAGATGACTTACCCCTTGGGCATGCCTGCAGCAGCTGGAGGGCCTTGTTTGGTGGAAGCAGGAGCTGGCTGACTGACTGAGTACTGCTTTGTGCTGGGAACACTTGTTCTGCAGCCACACATCTCGAGGCCAGCGTGTTTGTGATCTCCAAGCAACAGGAGTAATAGCAGCAGGTGGATTGAAGCTCTGCGCCGTGGAAGCAGCCTGCTTGTAGCCATGCCTATCAATAATGTAAACACTACCTGGGAATCGTGGAGCCAGGTAAATACACCAGTCTGCTGCAGCCCCTGGAAGGCACTGCTGGGCTGGCAAGAAGTGGGGCTTGTATTTTACAGGGGAATTTGACAGAAACAAACCAAACTCATAATGGAACCTGGATCCTCTTAGACCTGTGGGGGTGTAACTTTGCATCAGTAATAACTTCAACACTGCATCCATTCATCTATACAAATTATAATTTTAATGAGACACTTTCCCCGTGTGGGATAATGTAACTTGCCCCAAGCTATAAAGTGAGTTATTCCTACAGCCAGAGTCAGAATCCAAGCATTTCCTAGTTCCTGATCCAGCATTTATCCTAGGTGAGCACACTCCTACTCTAATATTTATTCTATTTCCCTGTCACAGTGCAGAGAGACCTGCTCTGCCTCCAAACCACTTCCAAAGCAGCATCCAGCAGGAAGCCTCTGCTGTGGTTCCCACCCGAACAGAGAGTGCCTGCTTCCAAAAGCAGCACGGAGCCATATGGCAGAGCAGTCGCACATTAGCAGCACTGGAAGGGCTCCAATGAACTTTGTTATTTATTGGCATGGATATCCCTATTAGAAAACACAGCTTGTCACACTGCCTATCTCCATGCACGGGCTCCTCTCTGAGGATCTTTTGCCTAGAGGTGTCTAGACAGGATAACTTCAGCTTAGAAGACCAAGCAGCCACTTAATTTCCAGGGTGGTCTGTTAATAGGTAGTGACTTCAACTACCTCATCCAGCTCATCATTCCTAGTGAAAAGATACAATACTGATGTTAAAACTATCCATGATGAGACTTTATGTAACGGGACACACAAAGGAGACTGCAACAGATGGCCTAGAGAATTAAAATGTTTTCCTCATTTAGCAGAAGCTAAATTACTGAAGGCTAATGAATAAGGATGTTCACCACCTTACCGTTCCTGGATTTTAATTATCTTAAAAAGCATGGGAAAAGAGAACCTTTAATTTTCCATCTAAGAGTGTCATTACTCAAACAATTCAGAGCCTTTTTCTGAGAGGTTTAAGCTGTCTTAGATCTCTAGTGCATTCTTTACGACTGGCTCATGAATAAAACAG
Organism: Illadopsis cleaveri; assembly: GCA_013399915.1. Lineage (NCBI taxonomy): Eukaryota > Metazoa > Chordata > Aves > Passeriformes > Timaliidae > Illadopsis > Illadopsis cleaveri. The sequence continues at coordinate 148,155 of VXBB01019266.1, forward strand.
AGCCTGTAATTGCAATGACGAAGCCAAAACACATATAATCAATGCTCATTATTCCATCAATTAACACACTAAAATTAAACAAGAATTCAGGCTTAGTAATCTGCCATCGGCTAAAAAAAAAAAAAAAAGAGTCTTGATATCATGTTGAAGTGATAATTCCCTTTCACATCTGTTGAACCATACGACGAGGCATGAAAAGCATCACATCCCGGTTAATATGTGGAATGAGGATGTTTGGTCTTAGCGTCCAAGGTAAAAAATGAGAGTGAGAAACAGACTCAGTTGCCTGTTTATCAGTGGCAGGCAGTACTGTGAGCGGGCTGGCAAACCCAGCCCTCTGTGTTTTGGGATCTTTCCACCGTAGATCAGATTTCAGCTCACAGTTGTTTTAATCTCACCGACTTTTGAGAGCCTGAGCTCTAGAACAGGTGATTTGCTTTGGTGGGGCAGTAGCAAGTTCAAACAAACCTGAGGTTCATTATCCCTCTAGGATACACTAATTAGTGTACGCAGGAGCGTTTGTGCCTGACAGATAAAGGGTAGCATGAGGATAACCCTTGCCTTTGCAGATGATCAGCTTTGAAGACGTGAGATTTTGGCTGTGTGTGTTGCTCGAGTATTCTGGTCAGCAAGGTGTGTGTGGAGCCAGGCCATCTGCTCTGTAGCTATTTTGGTACACACTATTTATGTTTGAAATACCCAGGTGCCTTTATCGGTCAACTTTTAGCGTGTTTCACACGTTAACAATCCTGTCTGCACAAAATACGCAACCTGCCACTTCAAACTGCAAAATCTTTACAGGCAGTTCACTTAAAATAATTGCCACAGCAAAAAGTCACAGCCTCTGCTTCACTTTTGGTACTTTCCTGGAGTTTTCCCCTCCCTTTTTTAAGGAAATGCTTTCTGCATTTCAGGAAGGCTGATGTTGTGAAACGTGTGTGTGTGAGAGAGCCCTGACTCCCTTAGAGATGAGCCTGGGCGGGGCAGGGGAGAGAGAGCCTGCCCACAGTGGGAACAGGCACAAGGGGTCCCATGAAACAGGAGACACACTCATGTCTCCTGGCCTCGGAGGCTTCATTTCACCAGCCAACCCTTCAGGAGCTGCAGGAGAAGAGCTGTTAACTTGCACCCAGGTAGGTAACAGCTTGAACTCTTTACCCAGAGAAGCTGTGGCTGTCCCATTCAAGGCCAGGTTGGACAGGGCTTTGAGCAACCTGGTCTGGTGGAAGGTGTCCCTGCCCATGGCAGAGGGGATGGAAACAGATGATCTTTAATCCTGAAAATACTATTGGCAAGTCATTTTCCCTCTGAGAAATGTTTTACTATAGGACATTAAGACTTCAGATGAGCAGCTATATTCTTAAAAACCCAGAATCTTATTAAAGAGGGACAGAACAATAAAAATGTAAGACCAGAAACTAAATGCAACAAACAGGATGCCCCCAACTGAATTACTAAAGTTTCCTATCAAAATGCTAAGGTCTTCACAATAATGATAGATGGCATTGACAAATGATGGGATAATCAGCACCAGATATTAACAGCAAAATACAAATTATCACTGATATCAGAGAATTCCAAAAGGAAAAGCTCTTGGGTTTAGCAGAAGTAGGGAATAAAAAGAAATCCTAAAAAAGAATATTTAAGTTAGGAGAGCATGAGCTAAGTAGACCATCCATTCATACACAGGACTCAAATCTTTCTTAAAACCAGTGGACAAAGGGCTAAATGCTTGTTACATGATATGGCATAATATGAGAAAATTTTTTTCAGAAAAGATTAAATAATACGTGGCAGTTTTTACTCAGTAGTTTTTAATCTGTCTGTCATATTAACTGTGAAACTCTGGAGATACTGTCAGGAGCAGACTACAGGGAAGTGCAATGCATGTTGATACCACTGCCTTCTTCATCAGCATATCACAGTTTCAGCCAAGATTGACAGCCTGGATTGCTCTTTCAATTTGAGAGCATATAAAGATTGAAAATAATTAACCTAATCAGGTCAGGCAATTGCAGCATGAATTCATGCAACAAGAGCACAAACTTTCTCCAAGTCTTAGCCATCACTGAGGCTCTGTTATGTGCAGCTCAATGGCCACACTGAAGGAGATTTGGTCATCAGGAAAAGTATCACACACACAAAAACCCCAACCCCACCTAGCCAGAGCAGAGCCCTGTGGGCTGTGTTTGCATCTGAACTCATCCTTGTTTCCTTGACGTGCTGGGCAGAAGTGAAGCAGGCTGCAGAGTCAGTGATACCCAAGAATTACCCTCCCTGCCCTCCTCAGCACCTTCCCATGGAGGCACTGATGCTCCAGCTCTGGAAAGTGCATTCCCCCCCTAGCCAAGAACAATGGGGGAAATCCCAAACCAGCAGGTGAATGTGCCCCTTCCTTGGCCTCTGAGGCACCTGGAGAGAAAGTCCTGTGCTGCCCCCTCACCACCACACTCACCAGATGTACCTGCCTCTCCTGCATAGCTTCACACTTGATAATGCAAACATGCTCCTAACTTGGGTAGCTGAGAAATGGGCTATAAAGAGAAACACATGGGAAAACAGGAGGGACAGCACAGAAGATCAAGGAACATGTTTTTTCTCTCCCAGGCTGACCTAGTTATTTAACTAACTGGCAGAGATACTCACTAATGATGAAGTAGGAAAGCAACGAGGCTGCCAGCAGCAGTTTCACAAAGGATGCTCAAGTTTACTTTGCTATTTGTCTTAAATCCAGGTAACATGTCTTTTCCATCAGTTGCTCAACCCTCGGCTACGCAGTCACCATCCCCAGCTGAAATACACTTTCAATTTCTCAACAACTGCAAAAGGATGTGATAAGATTCAAATCCAGAGGAAGACAGAGGAAACATTCAAATACATTTTTCAAATACACAACACAGATAAGCGCATACATCATTTTTGTTTTCACTTTTGCTGCTGCCATACTTTGTTAATCTGAGAACCTATGGATGAAGAGATTTTTCTTCCCTCCTAAGTCAGAGTGAAGATTACAGTCCCCAAAGGGTAACAACTGGCTCAACTGTTCTGTACAGCAGCAAGGAGCTGGGGTACCTGTGAAGATCTGGCCAGCTGGGTAAAGCAAGTCCAAGACTTCCACGAAAACATGTGCCTCTCACATTACTTTTTGTTAACTCTTCCACCAGTTCTGCCCTTCATGGGGAAACCTTAGACCTGGAGTTATACAAATAGTACCCAAAATATGACATAAGCTTAATTCTGTTCCCAGCCCTGTATTAGAAACTGCCCTTTCTCCAGTGGTGTGAACTCCAGAAAACTGCAGTCCTGTGCTCACATGGTTAGACAAGAATTCCATCTGGTTTGAAAAGCAGGAATAAACCAAAGCAAAACTCATTTCTATCCCTCAGCATTGGATAGAAAAGTTTAGGAATGGTGCCCTGCTGATTTGGGTGGAAAAGTTCATGAAGAGAAAGCGAGTTGACACAAAAACCATTTCTAGTGGACAAGTTTAGATATGGGAGCTTAAGTTTGGGATATTCCTCATCAACTAATAGAAAGGGAATTCAAAAGAACAACAATGGCAATTAAAAAAAAGAGTAGAAGCAGGACTATGTGGGAGGGAGTATGAAGAGCACACATCTCATCACAACCCTTGCCACACAAACAGTTTTCACTTTCTCCTAACTTGATGTCTAACTTTTTTCCAAACTTAAAAGAAGAAAAACCAACCAACCAACAACCAATCCAACTCCCCAAACAAATAAACAAAACCCCAAACAAACAACCCCAAAACCCAAAAAACCCCAAACAAACTAACTAAGAGCCAAAATAACATTTTTCATTAACCCAGAAAATTGTATTTTGCCCTCTTTTGGAATAGGAGAACATTTAGACATTCCAGATTGTTTTCTCTACAACTCACATATAGCTTTCCAGCAATCTTCAGAACTGGCACGGTTAGTGCAATACTGGGCTAGTCCTACTGCCAGTGGAAAGAGAGGTAAAGAGGCAGGCAGGTATTAAACTGCACACTTTTAATTTTTTTAAAAAACTTGTGATACTGACCTTTAATGCCAGGTGTCTGCAGAAGTGTCGTACTCCACTGTACATTACAACAATCCCCACAAAAGTGTTGGAAAACAGTAAGAATATGACCAATACGGTCAGGCACAGGAATAGTTATTTTTCTTTAATAGTTCTCTTCCTTATTTGGCAGTGACATTTCAATATTAACATACTCTGAAAACATGCATTGTATGCAATAACTTTATTAGGGTCAAATAGATATCACAATATAGATTCATCCACTGAGTAGCCATAAATTGGTTACAACAATCATAGAAGAGACTAAGCTGTTTGCTAAGATGCTTTCAACATTACAGCTCATACAATAAGATTATATACTGATACACTTTGATCTAGAAATGCAGATGATCAGTTTTGATTAGTACATTGTGCTTCAGGCTTTCACTTGTCTCAATGCATCCCATATGCTGTAGTGAGGGAGGGTTGAATTTCCCAGGGAGGAATCCAAACAGGCTACAAGTCTGGCTCTGGCTCTTTTAGGAAGAGTTCCTCTGAGCCTGGGTTATTTGGTCAATCCAGTTACATTCTCCATTAGCACCAAGCTAGCACTCAGAGCAGCAACCTAACAGAGGGATATCTAACAATCTCGAAACAGCACGGACAGAAAGGTTTTCTTCTCATAAGAGGGCATAAAGGAGTATTTATGCTTTGTAAGGTCACAAAAATACGTGCGGTTTTCATGTTGCTCTATCAAGCAACAGGGTGTTTTCACATGATTTTGTATACTGATATCTGCACCTCTGTTATCTTAGTTAAATAAATACCTTTGTAAACATATAACACAGTTACTTGGTCCTTATTCTCCACAGCTCACATTAAAAGATTCACAAAACATCCATAGAAATAGTGATTTATAGAAGGAATACTTAGCTGAGTTAAATGGAATAAACATTGGTCAAGTACCATATATACTACTGAATGCCATTTCAAGGAAAAACAGTTTAGTTACAAAGCATTCAGAACTTGGGTAAGCCATATATTCAACTCTGCAAAATATATAAAAGATGCATACTTCTTTTGAACAGACATTTAACAAAATGTAGTGGCAGAAGTCGAGAAGTTCCATTTACACAGTCCAGACATTTGGTAGTATGAAACGGCTTATCCATGCACTAAATTACAGATGGATGACTCAGTTAACTGAAATAATAGTAAAATCTTCTGAAACAAAAAGGTATAACCAAAACAAATGCTCTGAAGAGTCACAGACAGGCAATTTTGAAAATTTAGGTGCAATGTTACATGCATGGATATACAGAATAATCTGTAGAAATCATAGTAAAACACTTCCGTTTTTCACCAAAATGCAGAAGGAAATTCAATTGTTTAATGCATATTAAATACTACAGACTTGAGGCTACAAAAAGCTTCTACCATCTTAACACATACAAAACTACCATAAAGTTATCTCTACAGTATGTACTACAACAACAACTCCAGGTCACCGGCGAGGAGCACATCCCCTGTGTCTGGCTAGTCAGGGAAAGAAAGGCCAACTCCAGCCCCTTGACCACCTCCCATCTGCCAAGGGAGGTGGGCTTAGACCTTCAATGGACATCAAACACCATGTTGTAGTATTAATTTATGTAGAACCCTTAAAAATCTGGTGCCACTGAAACTTGAGACTTGTTAAACTCTCTACTTGCGAGGGATGCAAGAGTTTGCGCTGCGCGAACCCTAAATTTGATTAGCGAAGGAGGTTGGCCCGCTCTGCCCATAGCTCTGGGACTGGCCATATTCACCCACCTGGCCATAGGAGCCTGGCTGGTTGTAGCCACCAGCTGGCCCGTAGCTGTCTTGGTTGTAGCCACCTTGGTTGTAGCCACTGGGCTGCTTCTCCATGGTGTCCGCAGCGTGCCGCTGGCCTGAGGAATGCCAGCCCGTCTCCTTAAACACAAACCAAATGTTGCCTGCCCAGAGGATAAAGTTCAAGTAGCCAAAGACCTGGGTGGGAAGAAGAGGAGTTCGTCACCAGCAACCACAGTCTCACAGCTCCACCTAATGTTATGGACCCTGCAAAAGTCCTGGGAGAAGCCAAAGCTGCTCCCAGCCCCTCCTTCCCAAGGACAAGAGGAAATGGCCTCAAGTTGTGCAAGAGGAGGCTCAGATTGTTTATTAGAAAAAAATCTCTTCACTGAAATTATTGTCAAGCACTGGAACAGGCTGCCCAGGGAAGTGGTGGGGTCACCATCTGTGGGGTGAGTGTAGATGCGGCACTTGGAGACATGGTTTAGTGATGGACTTGGCCTAGTGGTTGGACTCTATAATCGTAGAGATCTTTTCCAACCAACCCAAATGATTCTATGATTCTATGATTCTCCCAAAACCCACTGGAAAATTTTCTCAGCTTTGAAGAAAATTCCCGAATTCACCTCCCTCAGCTGTAGTTCAGAAGGTGTCTGCTTTGCTTTTTGTTGCCAAAAAAAAAGGTTGAGTTTTTAGACCAAGTTTTTTTTTGTTTGAAAACATAATCTAGTTTAAAGAAATTGTGAAAAGATAAAATTGAAAGAAACTAATTAAAAAGAGAGATCTTGATTGGTCAGGTGGCCTAGAGGGATTTTTTGTGTTTGCTTTTTTTTTAACATGCTGAAGTCCAATTTTATGTTGGTTTTTTTTGAGGCTTTTTAGAGGAATCTTTAAGGTAAAACCTTTACTTCCTAAAGGAGCACACAGACCCCTTTGCAAAAGAGTTGCAGTGAGTAAGTTAAAAGCAGAGGGGCAACCAATGCTCTTGGACAGAGACTTTGCCTTTTCCCCATCCCAACCCTGCATACTCATCCTGCTGCTGCTCCATGGCAGAGCTGCTGTGAGTCACAGCCTGCCTTTCCCTGCAGCAAGGCTGCACTTCCAATTAAATCATGTCAGCTACCTGGTTTACACCAGTCAATTTAGGTCAATAGACGGGTAAAAGATGAAAATACATTGCAAGGTAAGGGTGAACAGCAGCAATCAAAGTCACTTACAACCGAAGTGTTGAGGCTTGACATAACAGGGCTGCGAACAGGCAAGCATTTGTTGGACTGCTGTTTGCAGGCAGACATCAGCAGCAGCACTTCATCAGGGTCAGTTGCAACCTTTACATCTGACAGTCCTTTAGCCCAAGCAGATGAGCTCACTAGCCACAAGAATGAGAAGACCACTGTAACAATGAAATCCTAAAAGACAAATTAGTTAGAAGCATTATACTGGTGTGCCCATTGAAAAGGAAAAAATATTAAAAATCACCAGAAAACCGAAAGCTTGTGTCAGAGGAGAGAAATACCAAGAGCTTGTTACTTAGTGGAAGGTTGTGTTACTGTCAACACCCACAGAGCTAATTTTCAGAAGTGCTTGACATGCCTAATGGGGCAGAGCCCCTTGGTTGACATTTGCACCTCTGGCCTTGAGGAAAGACTCCCTCAAACACGTGGCTGGTACCCAGGATGCTGAGCTGCCTTGAAAATGTGGCTCTTCACAGCACCAGGCTGATGCATTGAGATGAATTACAAAATACACATGCCTGTAAAGAAGCTGGGCCCTTCTGAAGGCTGGGTCTTGCCCTGGTTACTCCTACAGACAGTGAGGGTGGGTTTCCAATACGAAGTGTTTCTATCTCAGGGAAAACCTGAAATTGGCTAATTCTCAGGTACCAGATGAGGAGTTTTCTCACCAGCCACAGGTAAGGCCAAATGTCCCTGCTGCATAAGCCATGCAGCCACTAATTACCATGAGTGAACAAGTAAACAGCAAAACTTGCCAAGCAGAGACTCCCCCCTGGCCCAGTAAAGCACTGGTTCCGAATTCCCATCCACGTGGAAAGAGGGGAGAAGGTGGGGTGGTCCCTCCAGGTTCTAGCAGCTCTGCTCTGATCCACTCTGCTCACTTTCCCCTCGAAAGACTCTCAGGAGCATGCACAGGCATAAACTTCTCCTTGTCTTAGCCAGAACAAGTGGCCAAGTGACACTGTTGTTGTGTGGGTTTGGGGGGAAAGGAGGGAGGAGGTGTGATTTTTCAAGCTTTCTTGTGTCTTGCTAAAACAGAGGAGCCTTTCTGCTGTCATATTTCATCCCATCTGTCAGCCCACAACAGATGGCAGAGGTGCCAAAGTCTAACATACCACTAACTGCATCGCTGCGTCTTGATATCCCACCTCCCATGGGGCTGCTTCCCCTTCCCCCTTGCAGAATAAAGGTGTGCATGGAAGGAAGGGAAAACACTCATTAAGAAGCCAGTGTTTCAGGTTGCTTCTCAAAGAAATAAGCAATCCCTAGGAAACACCATTCTCATCTACAAGCACACCTGACATTTGGGGAAGGAGCTCTCCGTGGCACCACAGGGCTGAGCCTCGGTCACGACGGAAGAGGCACCAGTCGATAAAGCTGCTGCACAAGCGAGCCATGAACAAAGGATGTCTCCACTGACGCAGATGGGATTAAATTAACTGTGCTTGGATGCTTTCCCAAAGGATACATCCTTCTCTTTTAACAATTTGTTTTCTGAAGGCCTATGTCTGCCACCGAGCTCTGAGTTCCTCTGACCTCCTTCAAGCTGCCCAAATGGGCTCTCTTGAAGAGCGTGAAGCCCAGGAGCTGACAACTCCCTTAACACCACTCCGTGTGGGCAGAGGCATATAGCCCAGAGTAATTCTTCTCAGGGAGATTTCCAGCAAAAGAAATTACTGTATCTCATATGTCTTCGCAGTGAATGAGAAACAGATTCCTAGAGGCAACAGTTCAGTTGCAAACATTTCCTAAAAATTCCAGCTGGTAGAAACACGAGATGTCTGCTGAGCTGTGGATGATGATGGGAGATGCTCTTTATTTGCTGTGAGGTTTGACATGCTATCAACCCAGATGCCAAGCCCCCATGCAGTTTTGGACTGACACAAGAGATGGGGAGACAGCAGAGTTTTGGGGAATGTATTTTCCAAATTACAAGCAACCCTCTCCCAGTGCCACCACACTGGGGGTAAATTAAATCCAGCTCTGTAATATGTGCACCGGCAGTGCCAATTAAAGAAATGCATAACAGCAGGTAGAAATTTGATGCAAACAGAGACAAACTGACTAAAACTAATGCAACACAGGAGATCAAACTTTCTAAAAAGAGAGAAATTTAAAAGTGAGCAAATATCTTGAAGCAGGTGACATCAGCAGGGGTACAGACCTGCTATTGAGCTCACAGGCCCATGTTGGTGAGGCTCATTGCACATATTACTGCCATCTGCATGAGCCCCTCAGTCTGACTGCTGGTATAGCCCAAGGCTGGAAGTCCTAGAACATCCCATGGCACTGTGCAGTTGAGGGGATGGCCCTAAAGGCACTAAGTACTTAAAGTCATTTCTCAGGTCTTGTCTTCCTCATCACACCCCACGCTCCAGCCTTCTCCTGACTTCCTCTGCTCCCGGGTGCCAGGGTGTTCACAAAGCCTAAACCTCTGCCCTCGCCTCTACAAACTCCCCTATTTCAGAGCAGGTCAGAGCCTTGGGGAAAGAGTTCTTGCTCCTGAGGTGCCAGGATTAGCTCTTGTATAGAGGAACTCCCAAAAACTGTGAAGTCTGGCTGGGTGCAGGAAACACACTGAACCAGAAGTGAAAGATGGCACAGTGGGACTCGAAAAGGAAAACACGCAGCCTGTCCACCAGCTGGCCAACAGCTGGCCAAGGAGACAGGACAGAAAGGCTAAAGGAACACTGGGATTTTTTCAGTAGGTGTTCTCATCAAGGCTACATGGCCAGACTCAGGCTCTCAGAGGACTTTTTCTGCCTCCTCTGTACAATCCAAGAAGCAAAATGTATGATTCTATGACTAGAGTGAATTTGCACCTTCCTATTTATTTTGAATCTCGGCGAACCTTCAGCTTTGGCTGGAACTTGAACCTCTCTTGTTTTCAAGTGGGTTTGCATTTCTGGCTTTGGCTCTGTGAACATTTTCACAGCTCTGAGTGGAACAGAGTTACAAGATAATGACATGCTGAAAATAAAACTGAATTTCAAGCTAAGCTGTTCTGTGGCTCAATGTCTATCTGGGGAATTTCTCCTTGGTAATTAAGGCCAGAGTGCCTGCATACTAAAACAAATCTTGAATTTCAATGTTTAATATCCCTATAGCATGGGTGAGTCTTTTTTTCCTTTGGAACAAAGTAATTTTTTGTAGTTGCTCTCTTAAAGTGGTGTCTACAGATCTCTTCAGTGTGTATTGTACGATTACACTGCACTCCTAATTGCCAAAGTTCTCTCTGAGATCTCAGCTGAGATACTTCGCTCTGCCTACAGATGCCTTTGGGAAAGAAGGAAAATAGGAACATGTAAAGAAAAGAAAAAACCGAAATTTAAAATACTCTGAATATACAAGGAGGGATTTTTTAAGATCCTGAAGTATGTGGGGGAAAAAAAAAAATCTTGCTGCCTTTTTCAAGCTGAAACTTGTTATTACTGAGTTTGCCAAAAATGCCTACTTGGAACAATTTTAGATATTACACATTTTAGAATAGAACTGTGAATGCCTTTTCATAACAATTGAAACATTTCTCCTTGCTTTCAAGCTACTTACTGGCTTTTGCAAAATGCCCCTCTTTGAAAGGGAGAGTCACTCACAGTCACTTAAGCCTCCTGAGCAGTTTTGGATTGCCCAGTGTCTGGCCCAACTTCACCCAACCAAGAGCCTCTGTAGAAGCTGCTCATTCACTCAGAAAAGGGATGTGTTTCATCTGCTCCAAGCTGGTCAGTGGCTTCATCAGCCCCTGAAGGCTGTGACACACATGTCCCTGCATGCCCTCTGTGCCCTGCTCTCCCTCCCAGCCAAGTCTGGCAGGATGGTCTTGGGCTGTCATGGCTGGAAACAGGCAAAACCTCAGCTCTGGCCTGGCCAGAGTGCTCCTGGCATCCCTCCTCCCTCACAGCTGCTGCCTTGTAACTGGCTTCCATGCAGGGCTCATGCTACAAAACCTTTCTATTTGGAAAAAACCTCTCATGCATTTACAGCCTCCAAGGGAGCAACTCCTTAGAGGCTGAGGTCCATAAACTGTCCTAGTCAGAGCCTGTCTAGCACTGCCAACAGGTTTCATGGCCAGCCACGAAGCAGCAGAGGGAGATTTCTTTACCCAGCAGAGGCAAACTACTCAGAGGATTTGTTTCACAGTCACAACCATCCTAAAAATTCAAGAACTACCCCAGCCAGAGCCACAGCCCTGGTCCCAGCTGGGAAAGCGGCCAAGAGCAGATTGCCGCAGGCAGCAAACGCCTTCCTACAGTGGCATTTTAGCTCTTTTCTGGTTTGAACGAGGTCCCACCCCAGATTTTCTGCCGAATGAAGCTTTGAAAGAATTACATGCTTCTTGCAATACTCTAAGGCCTTGCAAGCTTGCTTCTGGCAGGGAAGTGCAGAGCCTTTTGGGAGGCACCAGCATGTACAGCAAAGTCACCCTCGGTCGTGCTTTAAAAGGAGATGACAAGAGCAGGCTGAAACAGTTCTTTGAAACGCAAAGAAATATTCAGGTTCTTCCTAATTTCATTTTTCAACTGTTAAAGATTCAGTCTTTGTTTTTATAGATAGCTCTTTATTCTTTTCCTCTCTATTTTCTAGACAACTGGACACTGGTGAGGAAGTACAACGTTTAATCAAAGAGGTGTCCAAAGGGCAGATCAGGGTGTACTTAACTCACTCGATCTGCAACATATGTAAGAAACAAAATGCCTTTCTGCATAAAATGATTATTCATGGAACTCCAGATGCAAAGGAAAGATCTCACCTTCTTAAGATATAAGCATCTTTATGCACCATAAGAAAGAGATTATCAAGTAATCACTATAAAAATGACATATTTCTTTTCAGGGCTATGTCAGTCACCTTTCTTGGCTGAATAATTTTATGCTTTTATATTAATTGACTGAAATATTAATGAAGTGATTTACATTTATACATGAATGCATGTGGTTTCTCATGGCCAAGCTTTAACTTCCCAGAGACAAACCTGAAGGCACACAGGGGTGTCAGCATGTGGATTTTAAATGGAGCACATATGAGGTAAAGAAACCATAGGAAAAGTCTGAGTGATGGGGACTGATACACATTGACTGTGATTATTCTTTCTTTTCTGAGAGACATATGGAAGCATCCTATCCCTGATCCCCTAAACTGTCAGCACAGCTGGGTTGGTTTCTCTTTGCTTGAAAGAAGCTCCAACGTACAGACCTGAAGCAGAGTATCAACACTGGGCTGGCAGTGCCAGGGTGCAGCTCATCTCTGCTCTCATCACAAACCAGCAGTGCCTCCCCAGGTATGTGGTGTTAAACAAGTGGAAACCAGCTTAGGTTGGTTTGGTCTGAGAGATGGGGTCATACTGAAAACTGGTGGAATTTTCTACAGCTCATCCTTTAAAATCTAAGTCACCACCTCCAATTAACTTCTTTTAAAAGTTTCTGGCTCTTGAGCACTAATCAGTCACTTGAGAAGCTGCCTTGCCCTCACTGTACCCACTAAGGTGAGACCCCAGCTCCTCACTGCACACATGCACCATGTGGGAGTTTGCACTGGAATGAAAACCACAGCTGTGTCAGAAACACACAGCATGTTTCTATGAGGCACTGAATCCCTGGTAACCTGCTCCTTGCTTCTTCAGACACTGGGAATCCAAGGGCCTCTCTTAGGTTCAGCTGTCTGTAAGAACCCCCTCAGATGATCCCTGAGGGAGTCAGCAAGGGAAGAAGAGGGCACATAGTGCAAGGACTCACTGCTGCCAGCCCTGTGGGAATGGATGAGTAACACAGCCAGGGCCCTGTGTGACCAAAATGAAGACTTTTATCCCCAAAACCTAACAAGCAACATTAGCAACAGAAATGGTTTACTGCAAAGTGAATAAACACACCACTGCCATCCAGACAGACAGGGAAGGAGTTAACTGCTTCTCCCACTGGAAATATTTCCTTGCTATCATGCCTCACTCCACACTGAACACTATAATATTTTTTCACAGTTATAGTGATGCTTCGCTGAGATCTCAGCACATGCAGTTCGTTTCCCTATATCTGTATAAACAAAGTAAACTTGAAACATTTGTGACTGAAATTTTCCCTGCAAGTTTCTTGTGATTTAATGGTCATTAAATTCCTCATAATCGTATCTTCTCCACCCAGTCAGGCTTCTGCAATTTGGTAATGCATTGATGATGTTCTGACTGCCTGTGCAGGGGCTTTTTGAAAAAATATTATAAAATTTCTAGTAAAAGGGGTTTTTTCCTCTCTCGACTTCTCCTGTCATACTCATTTTTCAAATTCCTAAAATTTGTCAGGAGAAAAGGCAGCTCTGAGAGGGTGCTGCTTAAAGGCAGATGTCATCCCAGACTGAGAAAACATGAAGCCAAGATGAAGTACAAAGCTTAAAACAGGAATGGTTTAAACTATGAAACTATGATCAGGCACTGCAGCAGAAGCAAGGATGGATGAAACTATCATCTTCAAACTCTTCACTAAAAGAGAAAGAAATGGTACTCTGGATAAGGTGCCTGATGCACTGATCTTGCCTGGTGATGAAACAGAATGAGGGCTGCCCTGCCTGCTGCACCAACACGTGCTGCACCACAGATTTCTGCTGCACTTTTCTTTGGAAGGAACAATCTCAGGGATGAGACATACTCACACATCTGATCTGATACATGTCACTTCAGAGCAGCATCTGCCTGGAGCTGGAGGATACATTGCCTGCCTCCTTCACAGAGCGCATGACATCCCTTAGGTGAGCACTGCAGCCCTGAGAAGCTGGTTTTCACTCCAAGTTTTCTTTTTCCTTGACCACTGGATTCCTCCTGGTTACAGCTGCCAGCTTTTTCTCTGGCTGGGGCTCTGCATTTTCTCTACAACTCTACTGCACAGAGGCGCTCACACCAGTCCTCAGCCAGGCTGCAATCATTGCACTGGACAGCGTCCAGGGAGACCAGCAAGGATGTGCTCCAGGGAAAAAAGGTGGTTTTTTTTCTAAAAATAGCAAATACAACACAGCTTGCAGTGCATGGGAGTTGCAGGAGCATTTAGCTGGGGAAGATGGGATTCTCCTCCTGTCAGGCATAACCTGACCATAACCCTCAGCCATTCCCAGGATCACTCACCAGCAGGAGCTGTTTTTGCTGTAGGACAAACTCAAAAGCATCTTTACATTCTGAAAAAATAAGGTCATTTAGCCTTGATTTAAATAGTGGGAAACTGAAAACAGAGGCTTTGGTAACAGACACTGGTTAAATTTAACCTGTAGATTCAATTACAATCCATTACACAGAACAAATTAAGTCAATGTGACGTTAATGCTGTAACGGATTGTGCCATGCATCCTGTGACAGACACGACTGCAGCAGCTGTTTCAGGAAAGTCCTGGACAAAGGCAAGTGGCCACATCATAATTTGACATATTAATACTACGGTTTCTCCTTCCTTTTTCTATTGCTACAGAAGATAATGTGGTTGGTCAAAAGAATTATTTTCTGCAAGAAAATTAAGATGGAAGAATTCTGTAACAAATCCTTTGATGAGACAGTTTGAAATGTGATCTTACTTGATACCAAGAAGAAGCAAGGCATTTTATCTATTTATCTTTTCTGCAGGGACCCCTATATTTTGCCTGTTCTTTGACCCTTACAGTTCCTCACCACTTTCTAGGGGAGGAAAGGTCCCAATGTGTTGGTTTGGCACAGCCTGGTTTGTGGTAGAAGGAGAAGGCCACAGGGTTTCTGTGAGAAGCTTCTGGAAGCTCCCACCATGTCCAACAGAGCCCATCTCTGATGGCTCTGAAGATGGACGCGCTGCTGGCCCAGTTAGAGAGGTTGGTAACGCCTCTCTGATGACATTTATGAAGAAAACCAAAACATCGCACGTGCAGTTTTTTCCAGGAGTGGCGAAGCGCCGCTGCCGGGGCCGTCTCTGTGTGGCCACAGCGAGCCTTGCCCGCCCGGCCGGCCCTGGGCAGCCCCGCAGAGGGGCCGGGGCGGCGGCGGNTCTCGAGTGACAAACTGACCAGAACTCCCAGGCCCTGTCTCCCCGTGCTGTCGGTGGGAAGGAGGGAGGGGATGTGGGGGGGAAGAAAAAAAGGTGTTTTAAAGACTGACTTTACTTCACATTATCCTCCTCTGACTCTGTTAATAAATTTACTTTATGCCATTCAATTTAAACCTGTTTTGCCCTCAAGAGTGTTTTTCTCCCAGTCCTTTTCTCAACTCATGAATCCTTTGTTAATTTTTTTTCCCCCTCTCCCCTGTCCAACTGTAGCAGAAGAGTGCAAGCGAACGAGTCTTGTGGGTGCCTGGCGTTTGGCCAGTGTCAAACCATGACACGCAAGAACCCCCAAATGAAGAGGAATCATTTACTTTGATATAGAAGGAGAACTTTTTTGGTAAAAATTCATCCGTTTTGAATTATGCAAACTCAAAAAACCAGTTCACATCTCCCTGCAGCAGGAAAATCTTTCCCTCAGACCTCAAAGATGCTAAGTTTACTTCCTACAGTTTAATCTTTTGCTGGCTGTTATTGTAGCTACTTCCTTTAATAGATTCAGTATTTCTGCACCGGCAATTTTTTTTTCCGTTATATATTCCTGATGCTCTTTACTGGTCGCTTTTACCACTTAAGTCTCAGCAAAATGTCTGGTTTCTGTCAGTCATAAACTTTAGAATTTTCTGAAGTCCAGAACTAACTTTCCTTTCCTAGGTCCTTGATAAACTCTCCCCACTTTCACACTAAAACTTCAGAGAAGTATTTTCCCTCCCTTAGTAACCTTCTCCTTGCAGTCACAAGAGAGAGAATTGTCCATGGAAGGGGGAATGTGAGGGAACTCTACAGCCCAAAGATGCAGAGACCTGACCCAAATTCAGGTGAGGGTCAGCACCCAGTGCTTAGCAGCCCAGCAAGACCATGGGGTGCGCTGTGCGCCACGATGCACTGACAGGCAACAGACACCTGGACCAAAACAGCCCTCACTGGCTTTACAGTCTCAATTTATGAGAAAATATATGCACAGCAGCACTTGCTTTTTATCATAAGCCTCCAGAAATCAGTAAAAAGAAAAATAAAGTCATGAATAGCCACAGCTTGATGGGTGCAGACAGTGATAACTGGAAGGCTCATAAACCAGTGTGGAGACACAAACATGCTGGGAGATCAGTGTCATGCTAGGAAAACAGCCACACAATTCTCCAAAGCAAAATAATTTGGCTTAACTCTGCAGTAATTAAGCAATTAAGCAATAAGCAATCCCCATCACTAGGCTTTGATCAGGGGCATGGCTTCATCTGTCTGCTAGGACAATGCCTAAGATCTCCTCTTCCCTTTTTTCCCCACCAATGAAGCTCTGCTATCACAGACACAGGGCTGAGATCCCAATCCTGCTACCACTCAGCTACATGTTCATTATCTGTGTGATCATCATCACTGCGGGCAATAGGAGAGAAGCACAGAATTTCACAAGTACATACAGGACTAAACCCCTCCTGCATTACAGCCTCCATTACCTTTGGTGATAAAATATTAAATCACCATTAAGATAAAAAAGCAGGTGAATGCAGAGACGCTTTGGGCAGCAGGACACCTGGATCTCCCAAACCACGCCAAAAACCTCAACAACGAAAAAAACAAGAGGTGAAGACCTATGCCTGAAAACACTGCAAATGCCTGTAAACACTTACAATTAAAGGCCCTCTGTTGTTTTCACGGTACTTGTTCTGGAAGAAGATATAAACCACGGTGGCAGCCAGCGAGTAGAGGAAGGCGAAGACCGCGATGGTGACGAAGAACTCTGCCGAGGAGGAGAAGTCCCCTATCAAGGCAAGCGTTTCCCGGCGTTTGCCTTCACAAGTGGGAGCCTCAAAATTCACTTGATGCAACCTGGAAAACATCCCATAGAGCAGCAGGTGAAGTAGAGAAAATGGAAGCTGTCACCTGAATAAAGATAAGTACATTTGCTCTCACTCCTGATGCGCATTGACCCCTGTGAATAACTGGCAGCTGTGGGCTCTGCTCCTCAGAGCTGCTTGTACATTTGAGGTTGCTTCCCTGTGAGTGCCAAAGTGACCCTGAGCACATTAACACATCTTTTAATCAATCCCAGAGAAAAGTTTATGTTCCAGTGGTTTGGTACAGCCCTCCCCATCCTCTCTGGGGTTTTGCCATGGCAACAACTGAAAAAGAACAACATGAGAAACAATTTGATTCTCAAATTCTTACAATCCAGGCAGCAGAAAACAGGTCCTCAGTACTAAGCCCATGGGATACCTGTGTTTGGATGTTCACAAATTCCTTGCAGAAGATTGTCTAGTGCAGAGCTACCTATGGCTGTTAGCCCATAGGGCTGCAAGCCACACAGTGCTTCTGCATTAAAGGCTTTTAAAATCAAGCTGCAGCAGAAATACACAGCTTGGATCAAAGAAAAAGTCTGCATGCCCTGGTTTAAACAACCTAAGCCCTAACTTTATACTCACACACTGTTCATCAGTGACTGAGCTAATAGATTTATAGTTCTGTCTGGAAGCTCCTGTCAGAGTCTTTTTTTCTGTAATAATTTTAATTTCTGATTCAGAAAAAGGAAGAGGATACATGGAGGGGTCATTTTGGCAGGTGCTGTTGCATGGCCCAGGTTCACATCTGGGTATGTGGAGCCCAATGAGGGATCACGTTCTGCTCTGCACAGGGTGAGTGGAGGGGACGAAGCCAGCAGCAATGAAAGAACTGATGATCTGGTGCTGAGAACGGATTAGGCCTTCTGGGAGACATTCCTCTGCTCAAGGGCAATTAATGTGCAACAATAAGCCAATGGCAGCAGTAGCCATAACTATATTTGGCTAAATAAAAAGTTAATTCCCCACAGGAAAACAAAGTACCCACAGCAGAAATCACAGAAGACGGATTAATGGACATTGGAGGACTGGATGACTTTTTGCTTTTGCTGGTCCTGATTAAATGTACCCAAACATGTAGGCAGAACCTTTTCATCAGCGGTTGACGAGCAACGGCAGTTATTTGCCCCAGAGATTCTATTCCCAGTCATTGCCGTAGTGGTGGTATGAAAACAAAAACTAAGTCTGCCCAATTGCAGAGATGAGCAGTGACTGAATTGCCTTTCCAGTGTAAAGCCAGCAAAGCCTGATGAAATCTGAACACATGAGAGAGATCCTAATGCTCATGTTTCCTGACTTCACTGTTCCCTGGCATCACCGCACACACACTTTTAATCAGGGTTTATTGTTCTTTTCTAAAATTGGGGGATAAAAGGAGAAGTAAGGTTTCCTAGTGCCTGTCATGCAAATTTTGCAGTCTAGAGAGAAAATGGTATTATTTTAATCATCACCACGACAATGGAAAGATTTGAAATGCGTGATTTGCATGGTCTAAAAAGGAAGCTTTTTCTGCTTTCCTTTTACAGCTGTGTGTTGGTTTTGCCCAGCCTGGCTTTTGGTAGCAGGGGGGCCACAGAGGTGGCTTCTGTGAGAAGCTGCTGGAAGCTTCCACCATGTCCAGCAGAGCCAGTCCCTGATGGCTCTGAAGATGGACACGCTGCTGGCCAAAACTGGGCCAGTGAGAGAGGCTGGTAACACCTCTGTGATAGCAGATTTAAGAAGAAAATCAAAACAAAGGGCACACGGTTTTTCTTCTAGCCAGTGAAGAAGAGAATGTGAGAACATGTGAGGGAAACAACATGGAGACACCAAGGTCAGTGGAGAAGGAAGGGATANGTGTCAGTGAGAAGGTGGGAGGGGCTGGGGGGTAAAAGGTGTTTTAAGGGCATATTTTATTTCTCATCTGATTCTGTTAGTAATAAATTCACTTTGCAACTTAAGTTGAGCTTGTTTTGTCCTTGCAGTGTTTCCTCCCAGTCCTTATCTCAACTCATGAACCCTATGGTAATTTTTTTTCCTTCTTCTGCCCAGCTGTGGCAGGGCAGGGTGAGCAAACAGCTTTTGTGGGTGCCTGGCATTGGGTCAGTGTCAAACCACAACAAGCTGCTTGGGTGCTGTATGGACATAGAATGAAACCGTGTTTCAAAGCACCTTGAGAACTGTGGAAGGCTCTGTGGGGCTCTGGATCAGTAAGAAATGTGGCCCATCCCTCCTTTCCCAGGGGAATGCAGTGCTGTGCAGCCACAGGCTTCCTCACAGTCCTCATCGGGGCTCGAGGCCAGGTTCAAGCCAGGTTTCACATCTCACCCAGCCCACAAAGTTGCAGGAAGGACACCAGCAATGGTGTGCAGAGCCAGAGGTGGCCACCCCTGTCTGCTTTCACCCACCAGCAGACCAAGGGTCTCCTTGTCAGCCCAGACTTTGCAACCCTAGGTCAAGGCTAGGAGGCTTTGCATTGGCTGGTTGTTGTTGTTGGTCCAAACTTCCAGATTTCTGGTTCTTCAGTAACTCATGACATCTGCTGTGTTTGAAGGGCCACACTCAGGTACCACAAATGCTGTTTTAGGGTCCTGCTGCAGGATGTGGGATCTGTTTCTCCAGCTGAGCCCAGCAAAAGCCAGGGTTTACTGCAGTGGAGGGAGCTCTGTGGTCTTGCTACCACATCCCCTCACATCACTTGCACAAGCACTGTGAAATTGGGCTGAGATACACTAAATACAATCCAAGTGCTTTGGGAAAAATAAAAAGAAGAACAAGGCAATTCTGCATGCATTTTATTGTGTACAACATGTCTTTATAGTGGAGGTTTCTTCCCCTCCCCAGGAGCCCTGAAACTCAGACTGGACAACACGTGGTGTTGCAAGTAGCAGCTCAAACTCCTGTGCATACCAAAGAGGAAATAACTTAGGGAATATTTCTATCAAGATTCAGACTTGGAGTTGCTGCCCACTTCTGCCCCCTCTGACTGTCTACTGTCAACACAGCCCAGTCTCATCATCAACAACCAGCCTTTACAAAACATGATAAAACAACTGAGACCATCTTCCTTTTCTGTTCTCTGTTTTCCTGACTGCACCTTAGTTCTGAATCATAAGCCAGAAAAAAAATGTTCATATATTAACATCACACTTGTACCTTCCCAGCAGTGCTTTTGTGGCCAGGCACCTGTCAGGGATATGAGATCAGAGAAACCTTCTTCCATCAAGTTATTTTTATTCACTTGCTTTTCTTTTTAGATTTCCTTGGCCTCTAAGAGGATGTGCAGTAATTGGTGCCTCTTGTGGCCACCTCACCTCTGTCAAAACAACCGAGATCTCTGTTGTGCAAAGGGCCCCAAAATAGACCATGATTCAGACCTGGGAAGAGGAGCTGTGACAGGGAAGAGAAGTGAGCGAGCCAAGCCCTGTGGTGGTTAGGGTGGATGCTGCCTTTACATGATACATATGAAAAGGTTCTTTAAGGCAGGGGAGGATCAGTGACAGAAAATCCAGTTTCACTAATCAAAACCTTTTTGATCTGGAATGGCATCTCCAAGAGAAAACGGATTTTTTTTTTGCCACTGATGTTGCTGAGTCAGCCTTTCGGGGGGCAGGATGGTTTGGTGATGACTCACAAAACATTAATTGCCTCTGCCTCCCACTTTTGATATAATTCTACCTGTTCTGTCTCTTACTTCCTCTGACTTACTCTTCTTTCATCTTCTCTTATCTCTTTTTGTTTACACCCCACCTTTTCCTTCAAGTCACCCTTGGCCAGTGTCTTCCTTCTGCTGCTTTTCCAATTTCCAGCACCACCCCTCCATTCTACCTTTGACTCTCCATTTGCTAAACAAAATCAGAAGCCCCAAGAGTGACCCTTTGCAATAACCCCCTTTGCACTTTGTTAACATTCGTTAGGCTGCGTTAAAAGGAATTATTTTCACTGATTGATGGGCAATGCAAATAAGGAACACAACGGTAATGAATTTAATGAGGAAAATCTTTCCCCTGTAAGTTGTTCGAGGTTTTTTTTTTTTTTTGCCTTGTACTGCTCTGGGTATTGCTATTAATTTGGAAATAAAGCTTCTGACTTTGGAATGTGACCTTGCACCCCACACTCAGCAGAGCTGCACTAAGGTCATCCTCGCTGCCCATTGTCACCAGCACCATCCCCTTTGTTAACAGCAACTGCCATGGCCAAGCCATCCAGGCCCAAATTCCCTCAAATTCACTTCAATCTGAAGCAAGTCCACCAAAAGCAGTCAAGTTTCACTGATGAAGTCACAGTAATTAAGGACTTCTGAGTTTTCTTCCACCACTTGGCAAACTTTCCATTGCTGTGGGAAATATGATGACAAGACAGCTGTATTGTCTGGCTTGACAAGATCAAAAGAGGGCAGGAATGTTTTACAGTGAAAAAAGGGATTTTTACATTGTTCCAGTATAGCGAAGAGCAGTTACATTTTCAGATGCTAATTACCCTCGCTCTGAAAACAATACATGAAGCCAGACACAGTGAACAAAGCTACAGCTGTTATGTGTGCATGGGGGAGCAAAAGTTGCGCTCTCTCCATGTGAATGTGAAGTTGCCTTTTCTTCCTGAACTTCCTCAGTACAATATTCAAGCCACAGCTCTCTTCCAATCATAGCCCACCGTTTTCTTGAGCAGCTTACTTCCCCTGATGATTCTTGAGCATGAAAATGGCCACAGCCAACTGCCCCAAAGACCTGTCTCACTCCACCAGCACACAGAAAAGCCCAAGCAGAAGGGTGAGTGATCCAATCTTGTCTGATTCATACCCTTCAACAAGGCACACAGGGCTTAGACTTGAAGCCAACAGAACATGCAATTAACACAACAATGTGCTCAAATGTTATTGATGAACTAGCATAAATTTCCCCTCTTGGGCTTTGATCAGTGTGTGGATTAATAAATAACAGATAAAGTTCTGCCTCCAAAAATTCTCAATGGGGGTTAGTGTTTCTCTGTTTCTTTACTAGGATCTAGTGAAAAACAGGCAAAAAAAGCACTCTGTTTTCGTAGGTTGTCCTATTTTCTGAAAATAGCATCTTGTAATCCACCCTCCAACCTGTCTACAACATGCTGGAACAAAATGTGCAACACCCACACACGTGCTTGCAAAAACCCTGAGATCTATTATCTTTTCATTGGGCTGTATTTCCCCCCAACTTGTTTCTGGTAGTCAAACTGTCAATTGTCTTTGCTGTCTGCAAATCCCTGAGAGAAATACATTGCTAGAAATGAGTTACTGCAGTAGTGCTTGTGGAGGGGTTTCTTGGGAAATGTTTATCTTGGCTGATAATCTCCAAAATGAGGGGAAAATGAAATTTCAAAATACAGCAGTGAAATGCTGACATGCACAGAGCCCCTCAGCAAGTCAAACTGCTCTGTTGAGGCACAAAAACGTGACAAGGGTTTACATCTTCCTTTCTCTGGGATACAGAGTAAAGGCATTTCTTTTAGTAAGCCCTGAAAACACTGGAATTCCCTCATTTCAGAGGACTATGCTGGTGAGCTTTGACACGGCTGCCTCCAGCCAGCCAGTCCCTGGGCAAATGTACCTTTTTAAGGTGCCAAATATGGATTTTTTTGTAAGTTTAGTGGAAGAATACAAATAAATGGGAGTTTTTCCTCACATAACAGAGCTCATCATTCCTGTAAAACTCCTCTAGAGATATTACCTACATTAATAAAAGCACTTAGAAAGTCATCTCTAATAGTCAGGTCAAATCAGAAGTCTGCCTGCAAATAAAACGTCTTTTCTTTAAGGAAATTGGGGTCCACTGACTCTTTCAACACTCTTCCCAGCCTGTTCTTCTCACTGGAAAGAACACTTCCCCCAGTGTTGGGCATTCCTGAATGTTTGGTGTTAAGTCCTGGCTATCTGCAAGGCTGCTCACACAGCAAGAACAGGCTTTCTTCCAGTCTTCAGGAGGCTGGATGGAGTGAGCTCTACAGTTTTCTCATCCTCCTCCTCCCCCCAGATCTGCTGTGCAAGGACAAGCTTCTGAGTGGGGGGACCCTTCAGCATCAAAACCATTATCCAGCAATTCCCATAGGATCTGAATCTTTGCACCCAGGCATCCAGCAGCTGCTGAAGTTAATCTCAGGCAGACAGCCGGTTAATACCACATTTGAACACCCTGAAGTCATGTTAATGGCTGAAGTTCTCTCCAGCCCTTCAAAGACAGATAGCTGAGATGTTATTCAAGCCCTGGTCCACTGTGGGGATGAGATGGGTTTGTCCCTCAGCAGGACAGCAGCTACCATGGAGGTGATTGCTCCCTGGCCCTTTTGCACCTGTGCTATTCTGCTAAAATCACACACTTCTACCCTTTTGCTAACAATGACAAGACTCTTTCTCACCCCAAGCTGCTCTCACAGCTCTTTTCTCAAGATGAAGAAATTACTGCTTATTCATGTATTCCCATCCCTTACCTTTTCATTGCTCATCTGCCATGATGCATGTCTCACATCCCGCAGCCTTTCAAAACTGAGATGCTTATCCATCCTTCCTAACCATCCCAGCAGTTTTCCATATCTCAGTCTACCAGCTGCCTCAAAAAACAACATCCTTCCAGACTCCCCAGCACCCAAAGGTGCCTTCAGTATCCTCCTCCCCTATAGAGCAGCAGCACATTTGTTCCCACCATGTCCCTGCCCCTACAAAATTGGTTCATTTTTCTCTGGAGACAGAAAGCAAAATTAAAATTTGCCATCTGACTCAGCAATCCAAGCCTGGTCTTTTGTTTCTTTCCTTTCTAGAGGGAGAAAGAATAGAGTTGGCTGATCAAACAGTATTTGAAAATACTTCACTTTGAACTTCTGGCCGCTCGATAAAACCTCTCCACTTATTACAAAAAAATTAATTCCAAAGCCCCCATCACTCTAGAATTATTCAACAGTACCAGTAATTTCACACAAATACATATACCATCTTGCAAATATTTATTCCTAGCTCCTACCCTGGATATTTGAACATCCTAAAGATCTCTCCTTTGTCACAGCTGACTTTAGTGGCTTTTACCCATCCAAATCCATGTCCAGAGCAGCATGACCAAAAAAACCCCCAGAAGGTGTTGCCAGGAAGCTAACCAGGAAAGCTGTAGCAACCTACACTCTTTTCTGGTTTATTTCCAGTCAAAATAATATGAAATATTTCTCTCCTAATACTTTCAATTTCTTAGTTCGCCAGGTTCCCAGCCCTCACTGGCACATAGCTGTGCTGCAGATGTTTGGCCAGCACTATTTTCCTACAGTACTGGTTTATCAGCACAAGCTGCCAGGCACAGCTGCTGTCCCAGCACACCACACTGTGTGCTGCACTGGGACAGGGACAATTCCCCCAGTGCAGGCAGCTCAGAGCAGGTTCACCACGATACCTTCCCAGAGCTGGGCACCACATGGGTCCCTCTGCTCCATCCCTCTACCCCTCAATTCATTTCTCTGGTTAAGACAGTGAGTCTGAGACCCCCTGAGGTGCTCAGGCCTCCAGGAAGAGAAGCTACACAGCCCTTTTGACGATGGGTCTGAAGGCATTGAGAAGGCACCAGTGCCATACTCCCAGCTTGAGGGGCTATGAGCTTACCCCCCTGCAGGACCTGCTCCCAGTGACTGCATGCACAAAGCTCCTGGGAAACAGCCTGCACACACTGCTGGGGAAGAAACATCTGGACTGGTGCCAGGAATGAGCTTCCCCAGACTGTGCACGTAGCAGGAATGCAAACCCTACTACTCCACCGTAGCACCAAAAAGCCAACAAGAAAGGCTCATTATAGAACACATGCTGCCGGGAGTGCTCGGAAAGCTGAGTGGGTGATCCCAACCCCACTTCCAAGCCTTTATCCAAGACCCAGATTTATCTCCCAAGAGAATTTCACAGCTCTTCTCAGGAACACATGCTGTGTAAGCAGAGCACAGTGCTCAAAGACATGCTCCACCAGTCTTTACAGCCCAAATACCTTCCCAGATTGGGAACTTAAATTCTTTGTGGTACAGACTAGTGGCATTTTACTCTGATTTCCCTCCACCGAGCTATTTTCTTGGGACAAACTGCTTTCTAGTCTCTGGGAAACTTTGCTACTATCTCTGAAGGAAGGTAACCCTTAATTATCTTTGAAAAAAGTCATCAGGCTCATGGAACAAGGCAAATTATAGGACCTGGAAATGCCACTGGCATACATTTGCATCACTACATAAACAACTACCCAATGTTACCTGGTTCCATCATGAGATCCTGGCTGAACCCATAGCTCTCACGTCCCTCCTGCTGCCCTCTCCTCTGGACAGACACAGGAAACAGCTTCCAAACTAAGAAGCTCCTGTCAGAGCCAAACAAAGGCTTCCATTTGGAGGAAGATCGACAGGAATCTAAACATGTACAGATAAAACACTGTAACAAAACACAAGCAGTAGAAACTATAAAGAAAAGGCCTAAAAAAGTCATTGAATATAAGAAGACCACTTCTGAGAAGTGGATGTGTCAAATCCCTGGTCAGTGTTTCTGCTTGGAGCAATGTGGGACTGCTGATCCTGCAATCAACACATTCTGCAGCTGCTCACACCACCTCCAGTTCACCTTCCCTTCCACCTTCAAATGAGCCATGAACTCCATGTAAAAGTATTCCAAATTCTTGGGCATCACCTGGTGTTCAGCCAGAACCACCTGAAAGCATAAATGCCTCACCCTGTGACAAGCAGTGTTCACATACATTTTCATCCAGATCTACAGACCCTGAAAGCAGCAATTTCACCCCCAGGCCAACTGATATAAATACAAGAGCAATTACAGAAGATGCAGCAACATTTACTCCTCTGTGTTGTATTTCAATATTACTTTGTATTTAACTCTAATTTTCTCAAGTATATTGTCCTAATGTACTTAAAGCAATCAAATTAAGTTCTCTGTAGAGTTTTATGGGATGACTCCAATGAAACTCCCAATCACAGTATGTACATTTGGAAGGATATGACAAATCCTTTCCTCAGGGAGCTGCTGGGCTCCAGCACAGGCTGAGCAGTGCACCAGGCAGGAGTCAGGCAGACTTGTGGGTCTGCTAATGGACCTGCAGACAAACTGCCAGCACCTTCACACCTTGAATAGCCCAGGAGGTGTGAATCCAGACAGGACAGGCACTGAGTGGGGCTGTGCTGCATGGGGTTGGATGCACACCCTCTCCAGAGTCTACTGAATGAAAGATACTGCATTTATCTCCTGGCAAATAAATTAACATAGAATCCAGGTGTGAGAGGAGACCAAAGACATCCCATGTATCCCATTTCCCACAGTTCTGGGGAAATCTTCAGGGCCCCTGCACATCAAATGCCCATTTTGGAGCATGGAGAAGAGGAAGGGCACGTGTTTGATTGCCCCCCAGCTGGGCCACCATGTGCCATCCAGGATATGGGATCAAATGCCAAACAAGGCAAAGCCAAAGCTGCTTTGATTGCTTCTGTACTGACAGCATGAAAATGTGTAAAAATAAAATTGCAAGGGAATTTGCCTAAAGTCTGACTTTTAGAAAAAGCCTTTGTGGCAGGCAGAGATAAAACACCATCACTGCACAATACTGCAGAGACTATTCATGAATATATATTAAAAATTCAAATTGTGAAAAAGCTGCATATATTAACAAATCCAAAATCAACTTCCACTTTAAGAACAAATTTGGCCTAAAGAATTAATGAAGAATTTTTCTGGCACTAAAACAGTGTTAACCATAAAATACAGCCTCTGTGAAGAAAAATCAGCCAGTCTGGATCAACTGGACCATCCAAATTCACAAAAAATCTAGTTTTTGAGTGCCAAAAGAAAAGCTCTGCAATTTAACAAAGTTTTAAGAAAGTGTTCTCCCTTATCTGCAGCAGATACCATCTCTAGAAAGTTTCTACCACTTTCCTTCTGCCTCCAGCTGTGTGCCCATGAGCTCTGTGTTCTTGCAATGTTTGTACATGGACAAGGAGACAAGAACTGACCAGTCTGAAGAGCTGTCAAGCTAGACAAGCCTCCTCCCAGTTCAGCATTCAAAGATATGTTTGTTTCAAGTTTTAGGGGATTAAAAACTATAGAGTAGAAGCAGGAGAATACTGATGATAGCAGCCACTGAGATGACCACAACATGTGGAGAAGTCATCTTGTCTGCAGAACTGCTGCCCCATCACAAAAAATACTGCCTGAACCCATCAGCTTGTCCTTGGTTGTGCAATTAACTGGAGACTTCATGGTTTTACAAATCTTCCTCCTCTGACCTCCTCAAGCACTGAATTGCTGTTCACAGCCCAACAAACCAGCAGCAGGAACAAGCAGAGACTCTGCCACCCTTGGGCTGCACCTTCCCGGCTGTTTACAAAACAGTTTGACCCAGAAGCCAAGCCATCCAGACCAGCCATGAAATTGTGGGGGTGGTGGGTGGTCTCTTGCTTCAACAACACAGTCTTGATGAGAACCACATGCACAGGGTCAGCCTCAAAGAGAAGCTGAAGATGTGATTTTATCAGACTTCTGGCAATTTTCTATAGATCTCATGCAGGAACAAAGGGTAACTCAAAGCATCTCTGGTCCCTCACTTGTGAGAAAAGGGCATTTGACTTTATCCACAGTTCCAAAGGTGCAAACTGGCAGTAACAACCAATCTTTGCCAATCTTGAAGATTTCTACAAAGTGGAAGACATTTTGAAGACTCTAACTGGGGTCAGGAGGAGACCCTCAAAACTAGAAAAGTCACAAAGTCATCCTTATTTTTATCCATTTTAATCAAACCAGCAATAATTCCATCAAACTCTGACAACAGGAATCACATTGTACATTTGACTCATGGACAGCTGTTACTGCAGACCATAGCTCTCCAAGTAAAAAAGCCCATTTTCTCCCATTCTACTGTTCTCTTTTTCTAAAGCCAGTATTTCAGAGTCAGTGTGGTCCTTGAAGACTTGTGGACATTGGAGAACACTGATTTGCAGTTTTCAATTACTTCACTAATCTGCAGCCATGCACAAGCAAGCAAAAATCACATCAGGGCTCTGAACGATGGGAAGTATCTCTAATCATTATAGCCAGTTATAAAAATGGGAAAAATTCTTTCCTATTACAAACTATGTTCATTCAAAGCTGAAGAGAAAAGTACTTATTCTGCAGACCTGGATCACCATTTCCCCATCCCAGGAGACAATCTAAGAGCAAACAGCTCTAACTAAACCAAAAGCTCATTGATCAGTGCTCAGTTTGGCTTTGCAAGCTCCATGTTCAGATTGCTTCCAGACTTGCTTCAGTACAGAGACTTGACCAAGGTCTCTGTTGCCTTCCCTGCCAGGGAAGTCCTGGGGCCATACTTTAAATAGCTCACAAAGTTCTTGCATTCATGTCACAATGGCATAAAATCTTTTAACTGGCTTTCCATTGGGAAAAAAGGAAAAAAAAAAGAAAAAAGATTTTCAAAAATGATACTGCAGTTTTCTGTTTAGCGTATAAATAACCAGAATGTAAAAATGTAAAAATCACAACTCAGAAAATAGGGTCTATTTCCTAGTTAAAAAATGTATCTTAATGCTTCAGTTTGCCTCTTAAAGTCACATTAAATATGAAGATACTTTCTGAAGGTATCACAATGAGGGATATTTGTAACCTGAAGGATTTCCTGAATTTTACTCAGCAGGATGCAACTTTATCTTTCTCATTCACTCAATTTCCACTTTCCACTAACTGTAGTTAAAATGTAGAAGTTCTGGTTAAGCAAATTATTCATTAAGAGGCCAAAATTAGGTGTAAAAGGCACTGCTGAGATCAGATTTTGAAATAGCTGTGGAAGAAAATTAAAGCCCTGACTGTGCCCTCAGTGGCCATCCCACATAGCCAGTTTATATAACAGGGATATTGGTGAAAATCTCCAGCTTAGCTGATTATTATTGAACACTTTTCCTCATCAGTTCAGCTATTAACCCCAGATCTGTAGTGCTGGATGAGGCTGTCACAGTTTGCCAAGAAAAGGGACTAAACTAATGCAGCATTCATGGACCAGTCTACTGCAGATCCAGAAGGGACCACTGTGACACAGCTTGTGGTCTTCTAAACTCCATCCAAAGCGCCAAGTTTTGTTCTAAGAAGTTCCAGAGTGGAGATTTATCCCTTCATTAAGGTGGAATGGGCCATGCAAAGTTTAACCAGCACCTCTCAGCTTCCCAGGAACTCTGCCAAATCCACCTGGGAACTGGGGCATCTACATTTTGGCACAGGTTACACCTGCAGCCAGTGCACAACTCCTGCTGGCTTGCCTTTGCTCCTGTCTATGCACAGGAGGTTTATGGGGCCACAGTTTGGTTTTGCAGAAGGGGCATCTTCTGTAAGATGAAGACATCCAAAATAAACACAAACCTTAAGGAGTTTCACTGACTCTGTGACTTTATTCCTTCCTATCTCCAACCTCCCAAAAAGTCTGGGAACAGAGCCCACCACAGTTGCCTGAAGTCAGGACTGCAGGCAACTACTTAGTTGAAAGAATTTCTATTTATCAGCAGCTCTCAGTCTCCCAGCCATCACAGACATTTATAATCTTTCAGCCAGAATGTTTTTCACTGAATTCTGAAGCAAGATTTACTACAAATGGATGACAAAAAATAGAAGGATAGCACACACTGGCACAGAAATGTGCTAACATTAGCAGAAGCCTTTCCAAAGAAAGATAGATGCAAAGCTCAAAAAGTTAGATGCCTTCTCCTTAATTATCATTTGTAGCTTCTAAGTAGGCAATTTAGATCTGGCTGTCATATTTCAAATGGAAGACTAGACTACCCATCGCATGCAGATGAGGTGAACACTTTCAAGGGTGCTCAATGGGAATGTCTTTATTCAAATAAGATGCTTAAAGTGAATGAAAAGCTCCCATAAAACACAATTTCCTTTTCCTTCAGAAGGAAAAATCACTTGAAGAGATATCTTTACTAGCACACTGAAAAGATACTAATAGGTGATTTAATAATAAAATGGAAAACATTTGTTTTGGTCACTGCTGTGATACAAAGATGTGCAAAGACATATTTTTATCAGGGTCTCACGTTAGCACCACCAAGAAATCCTACTCTGTCCTTCTAGTAACTGTGGCTCAGTGCTCCTAACACCTCTGCTTACACTTCACCTAACCACTGGCTTAGGTGAGACTGTTTAAAATTTAACAATGTCATCCTCCAGGCCAATATTTTCCAAGTAGTTTTCAGGATGAATGCCCCAAGAAAAGACAAGAGATACTCCAAATTAATTCTGAATCATAGCATTTAACTTGGGGATATACTGTGCATGTAGGCTTGCATTAAAGCACCTCCAAAAGCTACAGGCCAAGAGATTTTAGTCCTGGCTCTGCCTCAGCACTTAACAGGCAGCACACTTAGGGGCTTGTATTGAGATAGTTTTCCCTTCCCAGTGCCCTGCAGACCTGTCCAGAACGACAGTTCTGCTCATGGTGTTGAGCCTCCCACAAGCCACAGACCCCATCAGCATCACCCATAGCCAGGGTCTGGCACAGCATTCCTCCCTTGGCCAGGACAGGGCAGAACCACAAAGAGCAGCTGATGGCATCAGCACAGAGTACCTCTCCCAGCACATCATCATCACAAGAGCACTTCTGAGATGCAAAAGTTCATTTAAATCAGAAGATGAAGAAGCCCAAATGTTTCAGTGCAGCTCTGCAGTTGCAAGTAAAACATCAAGTTTGTGATACGAATAATTATGTAGCAAAAAATCTTCAGTACAGCCTTAGTAAGTTGAGCAAACAAAAATACTTGCTTCTAGGAGGACTGATGAGAAAAGCATCTTAAAATAGTGAATACCAGTAACAAATATGTACACAGTAGGTGTACTGTTCAATCACTTATCGTCAAAGTAAACCCAAGGAAAAACAAAGCACATGATAAAAATGTTGTTGGGATCACAGAAAATAATAAACAAATAGGACCTTCCCTAGGACTCTTATTACAAACAAAACATATTGCTTCAAGGCACTTGGATAAGTGACAAATCCAGTCTGAAAGGGTGATGGACTGTGAGAGTAACAAATAATCCCAAGATGCCGAATTTTTTTTTTCCACCCCTCAAAGAGTCATTGCCTGGGTGAGGGTCAAGTTAATGAACCTCTTAATGTGTGCCAGATTTGCAGTAGACTCTGTACCAAGCACAGATCCTAAGGCTAGAGAAAAACTGCTACTCTAGGCCAGAGAAATTTATTCTGTATTTGAACTTGTAAAACTTTCAAAATGCATATACAGGTATCCAGAAATATGGCTGATTGATTTGTGCCTTAAAACACGAGGGAGGAAGGAAGAAATGTTTTGTGATAAAACTAGAATCAGGCCGAAATGAGAAAAAACCTCAGGTGAGTATTTGAAACACCTTTATAAATATCAGATTAGGCACAGAAGAGTCTGGCATGATCTGTAGAAAAGTGTGGCAGAGCTCCAGGAGACACTTGTTAGAGGATATTAGGGTTTAGACTTCAGGTTAATTTCCACATTACAGGGTAACTACAGGGTCATGGACATGGGCTGCAGGAAGCTTAAATGAATCAGTGTAATTGTGGGTGGAAAAGCATACATCTCATCTCCTGTTCCAGGAGAGATAGTGGAGCCAAATTTGGGGTCAATAATGTCAATATTGACACTGGGGGGGGACTCTGCAGTGTTTATTGCACCCCAGTGGCATGAGCTCAGAGCAGAAGCTCAGATGGGAATGGCTCAGCCTCCTCACACTCCTGACACAACCACCCTGCACAGGCACTGTCACAGGGGCTTTTCTCCCAGGGATCCTGTCTCCCAGCTGTGCAAAAGCACCACTGCACCAGAGTAGTCTGGTAGTGTCTGGTGATTATGTGTCTACACTTTTATGCTTTTCCTCACTTCCCCTTTTTCAAAGGGCAAATTAATCCAGGTCCAGAACTAACTAAGAAAGTGATTCCAGCAGAAATGAGAAGCAGCCACCTTTGTGAAAAAGGTTTCTTTGAGTTTTCCTTTTAGTGCTCCACAATTTCCTGCTACCAGAGTTACAACAGCAGTAAGACAACACAGGAGCCAAGCGTAGCTGCCAAATAGCCATAACTTTAAAAAACCCCAAGAAATAATTAATATTAGTCTAAAGATACATTTCAAAACTTTCTGTCTAGTTGTACTAATTATTTCTCTTGGACTCATTTTTATTTCTTGCTGGAGACTTTTGCAATTTGTAGGTTGGGGCTGAGAAAAATCTCAATAAGCAGGTGTGAAGATGCTCCTTTGTTTTGAGAGCATGTGGAACTACCTGCTGTGGAGTGCAGTGCTGCTTCAGTGCATTCAGGACTGGTGTGGGGCCACACAAATCATCCCCACAGGACATCAGCCCTGGTTTTGCCCTCCTGCATCCTCCTTTTCTTTAGCTCATGTGATTGGCCCCAGAAGCATGTGGTCACAAGTGCAATGCCCATCCTTTCAGTCTGGAAAACTCCCTCTCGATTATGATCTAGCTTTAATAGGAATGTTTTCAGGTTCCTTCAGTCTCACTTCCAAAACATCTGTGCCTTCTTGCTTTGCCAAGCTGTCCTGTTCAGCCTTACCACTTTGTTTACCAGCTTAAAGCTCTCCACACTCGTCATCTCCTGGCCAAGGTCTAGCAGTTCATCTTTTGGAGAAGAAAATAAAACCTCAAATTCACAGCAACAGAAATGAAAGCAGCTGGTAGCACGACTTTCTTTGTTTCAAGTCATGCTGGAAGGTGCAGCTCATAAAGAACAGCACTCAGGTATTTTGACTGCTTCAGTGTCACTGCTGACAGCCCCAACAGCAGCGGGGTGTCAGATGCTCAGCAGCTTCTCTCCTTCCACCTACACCTCCCCCGCCTGACAGCCAATAATCAGGACTGTGAAGGCACTTGAAAGGAAAATGCCATGGGAAGATGGACCTGAATGCAAGACAACTGGTGGGAAATTCATCCTACCTAACAATGCCTACAAGCCCATGCAGGGAGATGAGCCTCAGCCTCAGGAGCACAGTCTTGATTAGAGAGCCTCAACTTTTCTGAGCAGCTTTTTCCAAGTGTATTCACTGCTCTGAGATGTTACCTTTCCCAGCTAATCTCACTTCTGTTTTTAGAGCATATCATCTCCATTCTGTGGAAGGAGCACTGGAGAAAAGCAAAAATAGCAAACACATGAGAAAGTCACAGGAATATTTTAATAAAACACTGAGAGGACACCAAGTTCCAAAGGTAGCACTGGGCCAGATTTTCCAGGCACCCATCTGCTGCCTCATGTAATCTCCACATCTCTGGACACTTTTTGCATATACCTCAGGTTTGCAAACAAAATCCCAAATTGCACAAAATCTGAGTATATTCATGCTTCTCCTGTAACAGCAGCTAAGTGTCATCTCCTTTCTCACCTGCACATTTCAGGTATATCTGTATCACCACCCCATTGTGTGTGCCATGCATCTCATCTGTGCATGCTGAGTTCTAGGGCCAGCCACAGCCTCAGCTGGATCCCTCCTGCAGATAAACTTTATTTTGCATCATCTCTGCAACATGCTGGAATGTTACATTACCCATCAATTACTTCCAGTTTTCTAATAAGTAAAACTGTGGGAAATTGCAGATCCAGCCACTTCTTTCTAGAAACAATGGTCGATGTGCCTGGTGAAACACCAGGAGATACTTGATGGCTACTTCTCTCTGTTTTATTAACTTTTAAAATAAAATACTATTCTATATTCATGCAAACTAAAAGCACTTCACTACAGGGTGTATTTGTAATGAATGTTGGAGAAATGACCTATTTGGAAGTGTATCAAATTACAAACTCACATAACTCAATTTTCAGGATCTCTCCTATGCATACTAAGCAGAAATCAAAGAAAACATGGACATGTTCAAGACAAAAAATAAACATTTGTAATACCAGGAAATGTGACTTTTCTGAGTAATAAATGTATGTCAAGCAAGAACAACATTTCAAGGAATGAAATTCAGTTCCCACTGTTTGGAATTTGCTGTATCTTAGAGCATGTTAAAGAAATAGATGCTTTCAAGTCAGGTCTGTGCATAGCAATCATAAGCAAAACAGCATGTGATTTCCCAAGGAAGAAAAATAATTTTAGAGTCATAGTGTACTAGACTTGAGATTGAATTATGCATTCTTTTCTTAATCATCTCAATTCCTTGAAGAAATCACTTATACAAAAGTGAGTGGTTTCTGCAGTGGACTTGACATATCTAAAGAACAGAAGACTGTAGATGCTCTTTTGAAGTAGGATCTTAAATGGCATGAACATTATATATATATATATATGTATAACTACACTACAGTTTTCGGATGTACTTAAAAAACATAAAAAAACGATAAAAACTGTTTTCCTAAATCACTAGGTTTAAAGCATTCAGACACCAAGAGATGCAAACAGGCAATTAGTAAAATTTTCAAAAAGCATTTCAAAATTATGGTTCAAACTCATTTTGGTTTTTTGCTTCCCCCTCCCTTGAAGTAGCTATTTCAGATCCTTGCTACTGCAGTGGATGGGAAACCTCCCTCATTTCCAGCTTAAGTTAATGGCTACACTACAGTTTTTCATCTTGGGATGACGTGTCATTTCATTTTCCACTCCCCAAGCCTTCCTGGCCTCCACAGGGCTCTGGAATCTCTCTTCTCAGCTGAGCTGTCATTCCCAGCAGTTGTCATGGCCCCATCCACACCAGGTCTACCCAAATCCATTCCTCCTGCACACCAGAGGGAAATTCTGGAGCCCCAGACTGGTGCTAAACTGAAAGCTGCCATAAACGCAGGAAGCCTGGGTGAAGCCGGGGCAGCCCCAGCCCCCGAGTGCCGAACCGCGCGAGCCAGCCGGGGTTACCTGAAGGGGTAGGCAAAGGCTATGTCAATGCTGAGGTCACTCTCTGACTTGTTTGCACAGTCCACACTGAGGCGCAGCTCTCCAGAGTACCCGCCGCATGTTGCAAATGCAAAGATTGCAAAAAGCTGTCAAAAACAAACAACATTTTTAATTTCATTTTGTTTCAGCGACCACCACAAGCAGATCCATGCAGTAGCTCTAGCTGCAGCACCAGCCCCCTCGGGTCAGGTTATCCATCATTCCTTGCATTTAAAGCATTGCCATATATTATTCCTGCACCCTTCCCAGAAGCAAAGAACCGTGACACATGAAGCTCTGTTGCCACACAGACAGACACATCACCATTTGTCCATGCCAGGCATCTCAGCTCTTCCCCCCTGTTTCGAATCCCATTTGAGATTCACAACCCAAGCAGTTATTTAAATCACCCCACTGACAGGTGAGATTGGACATGAAGAGAAGGATGAATATGGACTGAACGTAATGAGCAATTCTTAACCCAAACAAAACACTGGCAGAAGTATTTAAAAGGTGCAACCAGAAGTAGCAATAGCAGACCCAGACAGTTCACACAGCTGCCATCCCATCTGTGGCAAAACAGAGAACTGAGCTGCCCCTCTCCCAGTTTATGTATGACTTGGAAAAAAAACCACAGTGTTTTTTAAAATTACTTTTCCTAAATTACTACCACAATCCGAAGTGGACACAGAGGTGAAGTAAACTGACTGCAAAGCAGAGAGGAATTCCAGCCTTTGGCTGAAGTCAGGCAAAATAGGAAGGAACAAAGACCTTGGGTGGTTCTGATGCAAACCTATACCACATCTTAATCTTTCAGGAGAAAAATAATGAAGGAGGGAGCATGCAGGGCAGAGACACATCAGCTTTTATATCAAGGGTTCAAAGAAAGGAACTGGAAGCAGACATAGGTATCTTCAAACATCAGTGACGTAGGCTTACTTGGAAGACCTTTAGTAGAAGTGGGGACAGTTTATTTATGCAGTTGTAATTTAAATTAAAGGACATGTTAGATTTTGTTGATTGCAGCACTATAGCTCTGAAGTAACTCCATTAGCTTTAACAGAGTTACTGTGAGAGCTACAGAGGAGCATATAAGGGAGATGGCAAGCAAATGCCCAATCCCAGCCACAACTAAATAAGCTAAAATCAGCAACCCAGAGGAAACGGAGAGTATACACATCTCAGAAAGGAACCATGTTTTTGGACACTGAAAAATTATGCAGCAAGCAGATGTAATGGCAAAATAACAGACTGGAAATATAATAAATAGAAAAACTAGATCTTTTCCTGCTGCACAAGGTTTTGCAAAACATGCCATTAATCTTAGTTCTCCCAATTTGCAGCATAAACAAAGTCCCAAGTTTCACCAGCCTCCCTGCAATTCAGCTTTGCATGTGCACCTTTTCCCCAGAGAGTGACAGATTATTGGGGTGACACCTGAGCACTGGGGCAGGTAGGCCCTCCCTGGGTGCAGTGATGTGCTGAGTATGATGGAGCACAGGGAATAACAGGAGAATGATGCAAGTTTCCACCTTGCCTCTCACTTCCAAAATGATCCAGGCATATCATACATGGGGGATAGATTTGCAAAGGTATTTAGGTACCTAATGACAAGAAAAGCCAATAAAAACTTTGAACCAATTCTTGCTGAGCTTACTGCAAAAGAGGAAAGCTGAACTTCACTATGAATTGACTTGTTAAATATGTGCCACAAAATAAATATTTTCACTACAACTTAAATAGTGTTCCTTCATCCTAAATGAGACACTTCCCCTGTACACACAAGAAGTTTCTGCCCTTACATGTAGCACAGCACTGAAAATCAGCATTAATCATCTCAGGTTAATTTGTGAGGCAATGTCAGAAAACAATATATTAAGGAGAACAGGAGAGAACGCTGACCTGCTTTCTGGAGTAATTAACAGAGTTGCAAATGCAAATTTGCAGGTTTTGCAGGTACATAGGGCTGGAGATTAACAGTGATATATAAAGAGGGAACTTGAAAGCCTGCGGTGTGAGACCTGCCATAAAGGAAGAGCCATCACCTCTCAGCTACCACTCTCAGCAAGGGGACAAGCAGAGGAAAGAGGTGCAGTTGAAATGCATCTCCTTTAATCACACATTAGAAATCAGCATAATGGGAGTCACCATGTTTTTTCACCAAGGGCACAGAGCCATGACCAGAAACACAGCCCAGGCCATTCCTTCCCAGGATGCATCTCCTCCAGAATCCCCAGTTTTTCGTCTCCCCTATTGGGAACATCTCTGACAGCAGACTCACACCTGGACCCTTGGACCTTCAGATCAAATCCAGCCTTTATTCACCCTTTAGCCCCACAACCAGCTCTTAACCAGAAGCTTTTCAGGAAACCCCTTCAGGGACAACCACCAGCTCCCACCCTTACCCAGCTCACACTCTGCTCCAAGCACCAGGCAGCACCCACAAGGCCGGTGGGAAAAGGAAAAGGACCATGCCACAGGGTTTTCTACCAAACTTCAGCAATGCCTCAGCCAACACAAGCTTGGCTGGATCAGATGCTGCTGATGGCTGGGATCACCCAGCCAGTCCCCACAGCTGCATGCTGAGGACATGAAGCACCTTTAAGAAGCATATTTACAGTTTCCATCAAGGGAGTGCAGAGTGAGGGCTGTAAATCAATTTCCCTGGGGGTATCTTGGCCAAGCAGTAGCATAATGTTCTCCTCCTACCTCTGCACTTCCCCTTCCCCCCCACCCCAAATTGTGCTGCTTTATGTTGTCAGAGGAGTGCCCAGAGCAATAAGCCAAGAATTACTAGCTGGTTTTTTGTGCACACAGTAATTCTGTGGCCATTTCAGGAAAACTGTAAACACCACTGTATTTTATTATAGCAGGATTTGTGTAAATGGCAGTTGTAAACCCCATAATGGGAGCTTTATGGACCAGATTCAATAAAACTTCCATCTGTGAGATAATTTCATTGAATCTAGCTGCTCTGAAATTGAAAAGTTTATGGACAAAGGGAAAGTGTTTCCCCATTTTCCTATTTACTCTTTGCCTATAAATCCACACTCAGCACTATGCTTATCTGCAAGGTGTGCCTGCATCCTGCTTCCCCCCTTCACATGAGATAAATCTCCCCATGCACAGTTACCTCTGGTTATCCCATGGCTGCTGCCTGCCAAGGCTCAGGTCCAACAGCCACTCCTGTGCCTGGCTTCCCTGGAGCAGGAATGGGAGCAATGTGGTGCCCTTGAGGCAACAAATCCTTGCTGCCCTGGCTGTGCCAGGCTAGTCCTGCCCACAGGAGCGGGAGCAGGGCAAACTCTGCTTTGTCCTGTGCTCCCCATCCCTCCTGCAGCTGCAGCTACTGCCTTGCCATTGTTATACACTGGGGAGGTTGGTGCCTTCACATGTGCCTGGAGCCTCGCAGGGAAATGGAAAATGCCTGGTCCACATTCCATGTGGGATAACACATCAACCATCCCACGAGTTCATTGTATGCTATGGAGGCAGTTACTAACCCACCCAGGGCCACAGACTGAAGGGAGGGAGAGGAAGAAACATTATTTGTGCTTCTCAGCACAGAATGGAGCAATGCACATCTCACGTGTCCAGTCTAGCCTGGCTGGAAGATCATCCTTCTTCCTCATGCTGTCAGACACAATGTTGATGTGCTGGTCTTGCATTGATTGACATTTAGTGAAGAGGCAATGAGTTTCTGCAAAGTGTTTAACACCATTCCCAGATCCTGTTTTGGTGAAATTCCCTCTTTGACCTCCAGCCTTGGCCCGGACTATAGGTATATTTTTGTAAAGAAGTATAATCCCACAGTATAATTTAACCAACAGAAATTATCCATATTATGGTACAGTGCAACAACAAACCACCCTTCCCTGTCAAATCAGACAAGCATGTTTTAAAGAACAGTTGGGTCTCTAGCACTTCGAGAAAAAACAGCAATGTAATACCCAGCAGAGCACAACACTGCTTCTCACACCAGCACAGGGCAGGGAAAGGTTCATCATATGATTTATGGGATCACCTCCCTTCTTCCAGTGCCAGGTTTCAATGCAATGGCAGTGAATCCTGCAATTCAGCATTCAGGTGCTGCCATTTATCCAGGCTCAAGGCTGTTTCCTTCATCTCCTGACCCAGTGGCCAGGGGCTTGGGGTGTGTGATGCCCTGAGAGAGCCCAAGTCCCAGCTGTGAATTAAACAGCTGGTGGTGCCTCAGCATGTGACCCTGGACATCACTCATCCCACCACAGAAGGGAAAAATAGGATTATTTCCTATCACTTCTCCCTGTTTGGCTTTGAGACAATTCCCCTCAGTGCCTGCTGAGCAACAGGCTCGCTCTGCACACCAGGAGAAGGCAGAACAGTTCCTGACAAGGCAAGTTAAAAGCTTATGTGGCGCATGTTACAGCTGAAACATCCTGGTAGGAAGACAACACTGTCATTTAAAATTGATGAAACTTCTATATAAATCACTTGCTTTTTCTGGGAGCACGTCTGCCCTGTGCAGCAGCCTGCTGGCTGACAGGATGAAGCCATGCTGGGGATGCACCTCAAAACTATCCTGCTGCAAAGGAGAAGACCTGCTCTGCTTGAGGGCTCTTTGGTGGGTCCTCCAGGAGGGCAAGATCTTAAAGTGTTAGTCTTGCCTGGAGCTGTGGCGGCCAAAAACAGGCTGTGGGGGATGCAGTTCACTGTGTGGTTTAGTCTCCAATGCTTTCTCTTGGCACTGAGGAAGGAAAATGGGAACGAACCTGCTGGATGCTTTCCCAAAGAGGTCCCCCCAGTCCCCTACTCCTGCCCTAACACTGGAAAGCTGAGAGGAACTCCTGACACTTTTAAAGAGCACCCTGAAGTATTCAGAACGCCTGCACTATTATTAGTCATTTTACATCTTCAGAGTGTTTTAAAAGCAGACCTATTTTTCTGGCATAATTTCTGGATCTGAGACCTCCCTTTCTCCATACCACCATAACAGAGAGACTGCAAAACCTTTGCCAAATGTTCCATTGCCTTACATTTCCCACCGTGGCCAAGAGCATGTGTGGAGCGAGGAGGGAGCACATTGCCCTGAGGGCTCTGGAGACATCCCCCCGCAGCCGGCATCGCTCACCCTGCAGAGCATCTCGTTAAACTGAGATTATTTATTTATAGGGCAGAACCAGTAATTGAACATTATTATTAAGGCTGTAAAGGGAAGGTTGGAAGGCACTAAATGACTGTACGGGAAACATTTACTGCAGAACTGATGGCCCAAAATATGTCACCAGTGAAGGATTAGGAAGCACTCTCTCCTCTGGGTCTCTGCCTGTTTCTTTTTTAAAATCTGGCATTTTTCCTGCACGAATCTGAGCTGCAGACTTCCTGGAATCACTTCTCCTACATACAAGCCTTTGTGCACTGGAGATTATCAGATTATTGACTTTGGGATTCCTAATTATATCAACTTGACTGGTTGATGAATTGGAGGTGGATAGCATCGCAGCCGACGCAGTTCAGGGTGGGGTGATAACTAGCTGGAGTCATTTTCCTTCAACAGCTACACAGGGAGAAAGCTGAAATATATTCTGCTCCTGCTGAGAAACAAACCCTAAAGCCACAGTTCACTGATTGCTGGGATTTAGTGTCCCCACCTTCTAAATAAACAGCAGCATTGCTAAGAAGGCTCCTGTGCCAGCCCAGCCCTGGTCTGTGAGGAGCGAAAAACCCAGGGATGAGGGAGCAGCTCGAAGTTTGGGCATGAAGAACCACATGTGCCACTGTCATCCACCTGGAGGAGACCAATCTGCTCCACGACTTCCCCACAGGGCTGTGGGGTCTTCATGAAGCCATCTACAGCAGCAAACTTCTGTCTGGCATTTTAGAGCACCCACAGAAGAGCAGCCCTTGATGCCACCAGCTGGATGGAAAGACCTGACCCCAGAGCAGGCAGGAACCCCACAGCATCCTCTGTTTAAAGCACAACGCTTCATCTAATGCTTAGCTTTTTTTTTTTATTAAAAAAAATGCAACAACTTGATTTGATTCTTAATGGAAAGATTTATGGAAATGAAATTGGAGTATTTTTAGTGAGTAAAGATCATTTTATAATAACTTGGTTATACAATACTTTAATCCCAAGGAGACAATTTTCTCTCTTTTGCTTGGAAGAAAACCTTTATCTTTTTCATTCCTCTTCCATTGATTATTCTAAAAATCCCATTTAGCTCCACCAAATAATGGTATGGTAGTCTTTTCTCATTATATTTCAATAGAATAAAGCCCAACTGTATATGACAGGATAAGATAGCCATTCTTTGGGGTAAAGAACATTGTTCCTCCGGATGGACAGACAGAATCTGTGTAATGCCTTTCCTATTTATTAAGTTCAAAATGTAATGCAAGCTGTTTCATCCAGTATTTAATGGGTCAGCCACAAAGTTGAAAGCTAATGCTCAGGTTGGCTACATGATTGGAAGAGTTAACAGGCAGAAAATAGAGACACATATAGAGCATCTCTTCTTGGACTCAGTGAAAAGCTGTACAAAGGTACTTACACAAGCTAGGCAGAGCTGCCAAGCTCTCCCAGCACCTCTAACCATTAGTCAAAGGTTTGAGGTAAGCATTTACAAGGACCTGAGGGTTTTTAAAATTTCTTGCATAAATTGCTTTCAGCACATGGACATTGACACATTGGTGGCGTGTCTTCCATGAAACGAAAGACACCGATGGGTTCTGCAAACAGGCTTAGGAGTCCCTGGGGTAATTACTGGGTGTACATGCTTCACTTGGGATGTAGCACAGACATACTTGCAGCCTGCAGCCCTTTTCCCCTCTGGCTGTAGAACAGTCTGGAAGTTATGGCTCTTCCCCTGTAGCCTCCACAGCTTCCCCTTTGTGCCCTCTTCATTTAAGGACACAGCAGCACAAGTTGGACAGACATGTTTTGATTTGTACATATAATCCCTGAATGACTCATGCTGTGACATATGTCACTGCAGCAGAGATGTGCTCCTTTTTGGGCCTGAGAGCTTTTCTAGTCCTAGACTTCCAGCAAAAAAAAACCCCAAAACAACCATGGCAGTCTCTACCAGGATCCACATTGTGACAGTGCCCAGAGCATCACCCTCGCCCAGAGTCCTAGAAAGCAGCCACTCCCAGTCTGTGTCCCCTTCCCCTTGTCTCATGAGCTGCTTTGGTACCAACCACATGTATCTCACCGTGGGCAAAACCACAGAAAGCCACGGTGAGATATGAGAGCTTTTCTAATAGGTCACGTCAATTCTTATTTTAGTAACAGGTAATGTGCAACAACCCAGCAAACACTCAGGTTAATGCAAAAATATAACTGTTTCTGCTCCCTCCAGAAAACAACAGGTTTTGTGCAGACTTTATGGCCTGATTATATGGGATTTATTGTGTAACAAGTGTAAACATTTAATTATAAAATAAAAAAGGTTGGATGGCTGCTTCTTTCCTCTTTTGCTTGGTGGGTTCAAAAGCATCTGGGCTTAAAATGGCCCATAATGTAATACAAATGCATACAGAGCACGATCCAAGTTATTACTGAGTAGGATTTACTCCCTCTAATAATCACAGGGATTTACATTATGGCTGAGTGACATGCACACATGGGAAGCACTCTGTGAAGGGAAAGTGCCCCGAACTTAATGTCTTTAAATCCCAGCTGGCAATACAGGCACAAGGACTCAACCACAACCGAGGCCACATCACACTGCAGCACTGGATGACAGGGACCAAAAATCCAGCTTGCAAAAGCAGCCTTGCACACAGTGTGCACAACATCTGCCCTGGGCTGGGGCTGGAACAAGGCACTTCTCCCAGCCAGGGAGCCCAGCTCCATTCCCAGCTCTGCCAGCACCACCACCAGGCACCACTGTCCCTCAGCAACATTCCCTGATGGCTCCTGGAGCTGCTTCCTCGCCTAATTTGTGCCTTTGTTCTTCCCATTAGCTTCAGCTCCTTTCCCAGCACTACTCCGTGGAGCTGGGCTCCTGAGGAGAATTTTCCTGCTATGGTGACAGATGCATGCAGTGGAACTGAGAGGCAGGAGCACTCCTCTGACCAGAAAATGCTCTGACAGCAGGGTCCCCGCAGTGTGGCACAGTGAGGGGGCTGCAACCAAACCCTCCCCGGGTCAGCACTGACGGAAAATGATTATTACAGGAAAGGCTCTTGTCCTTCAATCACACTGTATTATTTATGACCTAATGATTGCCCATTGACTAGCAGGGATTATACATTCCTGAAGATGTTTCTGGGTGAATGAAAGGGCATTAACCTCATTATTATCACGTCCATGCTCATCAGAGGCCATTAGTCGCTTCCTCTCAGCTCCCTAGGCTCCAGTGTAACTATCTGGTGTCATCTGCTGCCTGTCACCTGCTGTCCCACACACCTGCCCTGTCTCTGTCTCCAAACATGGGGCCCATTGCCTCATCTCAAACCAGTTTTGGATGGAAAAATCCACTGGAGCTGGCTTTGACCTCAACACCCACCTCTGTGCAAAAGGCTGGAATAAGAATTTGCTCCTGGCTAAATATCAGCCCACATGGTAAAAATAATTTATTTTTTAATAATTAAGATGATGGGCTATAAATGAACATTTGCTTTGCTGAGCTCTGGGAATTCATAGGGAACATTTTGAGCAAGAAACATTTTTTTAAATTAAAACCTCCCTCTCCTCTTCTTTTCTGCCACTCTTCTCATACTCTTGTCCCCGGAGATGGTATTGCTCTCCTTCCCACACTTAAATCATAAAAAGCAACACCTAAACACAACATATTTAGGAAATGCTAACAACATTGTCCTTATCTCACTAGCTCTGAAACACTTCATCTGGACAGGTTAAGTTGTCCTGTTCCCCCACATCCTCCCCCTTGCTGTGCTGCTCCACACCTCTTGCCTGTCTCCTTTTTGTTCACACCCCTTAATTCACGTTCTCTGAAATCTGTACCCATATCTGCCTCCAAACACAAAGAGAAAAAACTTTTCAAAAATCTTGCCTGAATGTTCTCCATTTCCTTCATGGTTCAAAATACTTAATTCTGAGACAATCAGTCAGCCTTCCCTTTCTCTCAGCTGCCAGCAGCAGCTGCTAATCTTCTGTGCCACTTCCCAACATACTTCAAATCCTTCCAGACCCCAAAAAAGAAACAGACACTTGTACAAAACCAATAATGCATCAATATGTTTTTGGCCATTGCAATCTTTACATCTGCACTGCTGGAGATGAATATCCAGCTTTTTTTTTTCTAATCTGTAGACTCTGGCTTGTGGAATAAAGCCAAGATCACTAAAATAAGGAAGCAGAGAAAACACAAACAGAATGGAAAAAGCAATTGAACACGCTATAAACTTAGAATCAGGTGAAAGCTAATTATGGCCATGCTCACTGAAAAGATAAGGACACGGTGAGGGAGATAGACTTATTAATTATTTGTGTTATGGTAGCACTTAGAAGCCCCAATCCTTTATCTGGGACTAGCTGTACTATACACGACAAACACTTAGATATATCTTTGGTTACTGG
The DNA here is from genome assembly GCA_013399915.1 of Illadopsis cleaveri. Lineage (NCBI taxonomy): Eukaryota > Metazoa > Chordata > Aves > Passeriformes > Timaliidae > Illadopsis > Illadopsis cleaveri. The sequence continues at coordinate 192,469 of VXBB01019266.1, forward strand.
TACAGAGTTTTAAGGAAAATGTGCAAATGCTCTCCTCCTTCGCTTCAGCAGCTTCTGGTTTGTTAATGCTTTTAAAGGAACCTGAATCCACCATCAGACTCATTCTGAGCAGCTCACAGGATGGTCTCACTGGTCAAAGAACAAATAATTCAGCATGAAGGCAGCCTGCACTGAGGGCTGAATTAGGCAAACCCCAGGAAACCCCCCAAAGTGGGCATGAGCTGCATCCATCGCCATCCACATCCCCCGGTATGGGGGACAGAACGCTCACTGTTGCCAACAGAGACGTTTCATCCTCAATGACTCTGTGCAACTTTGATTGCTTTTCTAATTAAGATACATTTTATGGTAATCTACCAAGCCCCTTAGACTAAATCACTCACTTAATCTGTTGTTAGTGCCCATATGTTTACAGCTTTACAGCCTGCTGCAGCATATTTGCTTTGCCACGGCTGGGGAGTTTCGGTGACAGATGAGCCACTGCAGAGCTGTTCAGGTGGCACAGGGCTCTCCTACCCACCCAGCTTGTGCATGGACAGATGGACAGAGAGCCCTGACACATACACAGCGCTTTGGAAAAGAGAGGAGAGAGAAGGCACAGCACTGCAGATACCCCATGCTGATCACCTGTCTCTTCCTCTGTCTCTACAGACAGGCTTAGCACATCTTTTTCATTTTCTTTTCTTTCCTCTCCTTGCCCTTTTTTTTTTCCTCCAAAACAAGAGATGGCACATGACAGGAGAGAACTGCTGAAGAGTTTCACAGTACTGTCACGTCTCTGGCCCCTGAGCTCATTTACCAAAGAGTTTCACTGCAGGTGCAAGGGCTCTTTGAAACCTTTTTGTCACATCTGCAAACTAAGGACAGGCAGAGCCAGACCCTCCATCTACACTGGACACTGAAGGAAATAAAGGTTGAGTAAACTCCATGGTTCTACAGGGGGGTGTGTCCCCAGCCCCAAAACACTCATGGGTCCTTCCAGCTTCTTCAGGGCTGGCACTGTGCCACCACGTGTCCCCTGGGCTCTCCAGCAAGCCTGCCTCCTGTGCATGGACACACGGCCGCAGCGCTGACAGGCAGCAGCTTCATCTCTTCATCCCACATCAGGCTGCCCACACTGGCTCTGGATGAAGGAGCAGGGATGCACTGAACAGAAACGTGGCCCTTCCCTGTTCCCAATCCATGGCACAGCTCACAAATGCCTGCATCCCACAGTGGTACCTCAAGTTCAGGACGGATCCAGAGACCCAAGTTCTGCTGAGACCAGCTGGGCTGAGTCTCCAGCCCACCCTGCACAAATGAGTCTAATTCACAATGTTTGAAACTACTTATGCTCAGCTTGCTGAGGGAAAGAGAGCCCACAAGCACAATCAGGAAAAAACAAACTTCTGGTTAGGTTGTCATCTACCATCCTACTTTCGCGGAAAAATTCCCTGGAAAAAAATGGTCATATAATTCTACAGGAATTCTTAATAAAGAGTAACATGAAGAATAAAGTACCACCTGCCATCACCAGCACTGATAGGCAGCTGCTACGCAGTATCAATACAAATACCTTTCCCCCTGTAGAGTTTCTATTGATCTGAACAGGATCAACAGAGGTGAGGAAAGAACTCATTACGTCTTCCAAGGACTTGGCTAAAAAAAGAGTATCAGACATCCAGAAGGAGACAGATATTTAAGAAATCAATCTTTTAAAGGGTTTATGGAATTTCTCTAGGAATTGTTTGAGCTGCTAGAGGAGCAGCCAGGAAGACAGATCTCAAAGGAAATTAAGCTCCTGGGATCCAAACACCCCTAAAATAATGTTTCTAACCCCTTTCAAACCCTGATGCACCTCCTAGCAGGGTACAGTGATGCTTCCATCCCATTGGCACAAATCTCAAATTTTCAGTCCCAAGACTTGCAAAGCACCATGCTATGAACCTGTCCCTGCAGTTGCACCAAGCCTAATTTGCACATCAGCCTGAAGTCATGTTGCAGAGTGGGTATCACACTCCTGGGGAGGTGATGGAGGCTGCTCCAAGGTCTGAGAGCTGAGTGGTGGTTGGTGGTACTGGGCTGGGGAGCTGCTGCTCCCAGACCTGCTACCACCAAGTCGCTGGAGATGAAGGATCACCACATGTTGCAGCATGAGGATAGGCAAAAGGACAGAGACAAAACCCCATGGCCACTGAAGACTTCTGTATGTATGACATGATGAGAAGGGCAAGCTCTCCTGTCCCCACGAGTTTGTGTCAGCCATACCCTGTAGAGATGTAGGGCTGACGACAGCCAAAAGCTCCTCCACCAAGAGAAAGTCTTGCAACAATACACTTAGCCACATTTTCACTTTGTGCCTTAAGTCCCTTGGCTGCTGGCAACCTGCCCTCAGGGACAGGGATGAGACTTTCCTCTGACTGCAGTCAAACCAGCCATTTCAAGCCACTTTTCCTGCTTCAAAGCTATTAGGATGAGATCAACTGCCTTCCTTAATAAACCACAACCTGGCTTCAGGGCAGTCTGGCACCCCTGCTATGAGGAGTTATGTGGCACAGAAAAACCAGGCCTTTAGTTTTGCAGGGTAGGAGCAGGAACTGTACTTTTCAGCCCCCTTCCCTCCTGGGTCATGCAAATGTTCTCTGACCATCACCCTGCTCACCTCAAGGACTGCACTGAGCCAGATACCAGGGGTGAGCAAAGTTAGAAATGCCCAATGCTGTCCTCAGGCAAGCAGCATTATGCTTAGAAAGTGTTTGAGATGTGCATTGCTCAGACACCCATGCCCTCCACACCTGAGGAGCTAAAGGACTGTGAAAAAGGCAATTATTTTTATGTACCTTGTTCTCTAACATGGTGGCACACGGCACATTTTGTGTACCATGTCTTCTGTGCCAAGCACACACATTCAAGCCATGCAGCTGCTCTAAATATATATGGTCCTTATGAAACAGCAATCACATAAACACCAGAAAGCCTCTGAACTGAGTGCCTATTAACTACATTTTCAGGAACAAAGCACATGGGCTTGCCTGTGGAATGCCCTGGCTGCCTATGGGATGCTGTGTACCAGCATCAGCTCAGCCCAGCCAGGGCACAGACCCAGCAGAGCCCATGAGCCACTGCTGAGGGGCACACCACCAAATATTCCCATCAGCTGCTCTTCAAGCAGGTGAGAAGGTACATGAACTATTACATAAAAATTGAAAAAGATGGGGGAATGGGTAATTAAAGCTGTCCAAAAGCTTAAAATGACTAAGCAGTTATTGCCAATCTAAAATTTCTCTCAGATTGTAGAAGAGTTTAGCTTGGGTTTACACAAGATCCTTACCTTCTCCTGTGGGTTTAATAAACTCAGTTACAGTTTAACATCTAACATCTCCTTCTAACATCTTATTAAAGTACACTTCATATATCTATTAGCATACCCTGGTATCATGAGAGTAGCAGACTATTCTAGGTTTAATCTGTTGATTTGCTGAGCTGATACATACTCTAACATGTTCTCATAGCAGCTCCAACTTGTGCTACAGCTGGAGTTCTAAAGACTTCTGGAGCACCAAAGCTATTGACTCCCATGGATACGGTTCAAGTATGAGAGAATTAAAGTGTCAATAAATTAACCAATATAATGCTGTAAACTTAAGTATTAGGTAGCCTGAAAGTATTAAAGCTAAACATCTTGTTTTCCTCAGCCTACTATTACAGTCCCTGACTTGTGCTGCCTGGAAGGCTCACCAGGAGCTATGATGGGAAGAGAGAAAAAACTGCACCTCGCTGTTATTCACAGGTAACAAGGAGGTCTCCAAGTTAACCAAGAGGGCTGAGGAATGAGGCTGCTGAGCTGTAAAAGCAAAGGCAGGGAGCAGAAGGTAAGAGCAACAGTCTATTGACCTGTACTAATGATGTTACACTCTGAAAAGTAAGCTATTTTGTTAATTAAAGATTTCTTCATTTCATTAACATATTTTCATGAGGAGCATGTTGCTGCCAAGCTGTCATACTTTAGATTGATCTAAGGTAATAGGCAGTCAGATTTCATACTCCAGTTTGATCAATATTAAATAGCTCTTACTGATTTTTTTCTATCAAATATTGCAGCATTATTTTGGAGGCACTTTTGATTTAAAATGCCAGAAGGGACACAATAAATAAGAATTCCTTTTCCCTTTAATCATCATTATCCATATTTCTGCAGTAAAATGAAGTGCAAAACAAGTTTTCAAAGCAGGCATCCCTCTCTGCAAAGCCAAATACAAACTGAAAATATTTCAACATATCTAAAAATCACAGAACAGTTTGGCTCAGCATGAGACTACAAAGATACCAAGCCTAAACACAATTTTGTGAGCTTCACGATTCCTGAAAAACCCCACTTCTCCCCCAACCAGTACAGTTACACAAACAAATAGAGATGCATATAACTTACCGGAGCAAATATCACCATACACATTTACAAAAGGATTTATAATCCAACTTGCGTCTCCTGAAATAAAGCAAGGTTTGTCTCATACTAAAAATAAAGGCTCCCAAAAGCTTCTCACAGGAGAGAGAGAGAGAGAGAGAGAGAGGGAGGGAGAGAGAGAGAGAGGGAGCAAGCGAGCATCAGCTCCTTGCCTCGCTTTTTATGAAGCAAATAAGGAGAGCAAGAAAATCAATGCTGAGAGAAAGTGAGATGATATACCAATCAGGCAGCAGCCTCAGACTTGTTTGCAGAGGGATGGCAAAATGCTCATATTATCACACTGACTACACACTGCCTGAGTGGAGAAACCGTTTCCCCTCGCCGAGGGGCTGATTGCTTTGTTGTGGTGCAGGTACCACCATGGTGGGCTAGGAGATGTAGCCCCTTCCCACCCACTGCTAATGAAGCATTGCTTTGGCCCTTGTGTGTGCCCCATAGAAAAGAATCAGCTCATGATTTTGGGCTGAAGTTGAAAAAAACTTGAAGATCTTCCAAACTGTCATTGGAGCAGTGCTTCTTCATTGTGGGGTTTGGGGGCTGTTTGGACTCTGTTATATTTGGAGATGCCTTTCACTGCACCTCAAACAGCTGCCCTGCAGCTGCAGCAAGGAGCCCATCCAGAAAGGGGAAAAAGACTTCTCAAGTCTCCCATACCTTCATGTGTGCTGAGCTCACTCTGTGCTTGCACAGCACTAGACCTCCAAAGCACCCTCCTGGAATGTGAGCTTTTGGACAAAAGCTTTTTGTGTATCAGAGAAAACCAGTGGGAAACCCATGGGTTGCCTTGCACCAAGAGGGAAAATTTTTGTGCTATTAATCCACCCAACCAAAACCTCTGCTGTGCAGAATGTGTGTTGGGAGCAGGAGGATGTATCAGGGCATGAGCTCAGGCACCTGTTTGTGAGCCGGACACATCGGTGGCAGTCAAACACCATTTCTTTGGGAAGGTGCCACATTTGCTGCCCCCAGCAGATACACACAGACACAAACCCCACACCTTGTCACAGCAAACTTCCTCACAAGAGGGGTTTCAGGCCAGCCCCACATCTCTGCTCTGTGTTCAGGACATCAGTACATTAAGAGCAGGAACAGATCCATGGATCCCTCTTAGAAAGGTGTCTGCTCTGCACTTACCACTCAGTGCAACCAAGACTAAACCATACTGTGCTGTTTATTGATCAGTGCTGAGCTGATCACTGTTTTACCCTCTTTTCTACCCACAGCATCAAACATTTACAAATACAAGTAACACAAGGCAAATTTCCCTTTTATTAGCAGACAGAAGTTACATGCTGGTATACTGTCACCTGCGGAGTGACAACAGTTCTCTGCACTGCACAATTGGAGCACAATCGCTTTTCCCCAGCGGCTTGAGATTTACCACAAGTGCTGGAATTCACAGGGAAAATCCTGAAGACAAGCAAGGAGGCTGAATTCATCTGATAATACAGTTTATCTGTTGGGGGCTGGCACTTCTAGCACAATCCAGGCACAGAGGAGGCTCTGACAACCCTTTATGAGCATAGTACTCCAGGCCCCTTTCCCACAACAGCCAGGCTGACAGATGTCACTGCTGTCGATGTGGCCCTGCATTGCCAGCAGATACAGCCTGATGCTGGTGGATGCTGTAATGAGGAAATGCTGTGATGCTCAGAGAGTTCCTCAGGCTGAAGCACTGCTCTGCTGCGTGGTGCATTTTAGCATACACAAAAACACTCACCAGCTACCTGCACACTGCCTGAGCCCCAGCCACAAAGATTAAACACAAGAGCAACTCTGGTCTGCAGAACTGGGCAGCATTTTCCTCCCCCTGCACTGTGAGCAGCCCTTTGATGCCTTATAAATGCAGGCAGGAGCTGCACTCTGCAGTCACGTTCACGCTCCACGTGGTCAAAGGTGACCAAGGACCACACAAAACTTACCACCCACTGCATCAGCACAAAGAGTGATGCTGGCTCTCCCGCAGCCCTGGGAGCTCTTCTCCAGCCTGTGGGTGCACATTGGTGGAGGATGGCAGGAGGATACTCAGCTTGCCTCAGCTCCCCAGCTGATGCATCTCACTGCTCCTGGCCTTCTTCACTGCATTCAGTTCTCCAGCTGGCACTCAAATGCGCTGTATCTCATGGTGACCAGCCTCTTGCTGCAAGGTGTGACAGTAAGTGAAATGCAGTAACACCTCTCATTTCATTTTCCAGTCAGAAAATTTATTTTCCCTTCCCACAGCTAACAACTGCTTACTTAAACTCACTAGAGTCTTCTGAAAACTTTGAAAAACATACACTGAAAGAATTTTGCTGAGCTGAGAGTTGCCACGTCTCAGCCCTCGAAAATATGTGTGCGCCTGGGCACCTGTGTGGGATGCAAGGATGCAGCTTTAGCCAGAGCACAGTGGGTTGCAGCAGAGGAGGACCAGTCCTGTCACACACCTCCTCCAAACAACGCTGTAACACAGCTCCACATGATACAGAAACCAAGGGCTGCTTTTTTCCCTAACAGGTAACACACTGTGAATGCTGCGGATCAGTTCTAACTCTGCTGAAAGTGAATGTGCTGGTGTTTGCTGACAAGGCAAAACACTTGTCAGGCTGCAGCAGACCTTGCAGCACTGCAGCCAGGTCCTTTCTCCAGCTTTATTAGATTCCTTTTCAAAAATTCATCTGAAATACTGGATGGGGCACTCAGCATCACCAAGCACAAGAAGAGGTGCTGCCAACACCAGCACTGCTATGCCATGTCTCTGTGCTGTATCAGAGCTTTTCACTTCTGATTTTTGAGTTGGGAGTTTCAAAGCAAACTAAAAAAGTTCCTGGGATTGAAGCCCCAAAATACTTAAGGTATTACTGAAAAGCAGTATACATCTAACAGATTTACATCAACTTTGTGCAAGGTTCATAGCCAGTGCTGCTGAAAGGGATGCAGTGACACCAGCAACAGGAGAGGCAGCAGCCTGGGGAGAGACATCCCCGGACACAGCAGGACTCAGGGGAGGCATTTGCATGAGGACAGCTCACAATTACAGAAGTTGGAAAAGACCCCTGAGATCACTGAGTCCAACTTAATACAGCACTGCCAAGTCCACCACTAAACCACATCCCTAAGCAGCACACACACATTGTTTGAACACTTCCAGGGACAGAAGGTCCACCACCTCTCTGGGCAGCCTATTCCAATGTTTGACTACCCTTTCAGTGAAGAAACTTTTCCTAACATCTGGCTCCCCACCACTCTTTGCTGTCTCTTCCCACCATCCTCCAACCCACCATGAAATGTCCAACACCCACACAGCAGAAGCCCAAAGGCACTAACAATCCTCAGACCCTCTTATTGCTCCATTGCTTTATTCTTAACATGCTTGTTCACATTACCCCAGAACCCCTGTTCTTGCCTGCTCCTGTGTGTGTGTGCAGACTTAGACACCTCTAAAATCACATACTGCACTATGGAGATGGAGTTTCATCAGTCTAGTCAGGAGCACCTGACCTGGAGCTTTCCCACACCAGGGTCCTCAGCTCTGCCCAAGGCTGGATTGCTCCTTTGCCATGCCCAGGTAAAGCCAAGAACAGGCAGCACCACCAAAGGCCCTTTGGACCATGCTACTGCATTGGTGGCCACTCCACCTTTGGAAAAGTTAATAATATTAAACTGTCCACCCCACCTGTGCTGCAGAGAAAGCATGACTCAAGACAGCAGTCTCCAAGTAGGCTGGAGTCTGGCAGAAGGGCTGGAGCTCCAGCTGGGAGAGGATAATCAGCCTACCTGGAGCCACTGCTGTAAACAGCCCACCAGTACAGGTGGTATATTAAGATAGGCTGCCTGTTTGCCAACAGAGATTTTCACATTTCCCTCCCAATCTTTATTTAAATTTGGGAAGACAGAAAATTAACAAAATCTGAGATCTATAACTGGAAACCATTTGTTTTTCTTGTGGAAATGGAACGTTTCCTAATGAACTTCCCCTCCCCCTGTGCCACTCAGATCCGGATGCAAATATTGCTGCGAGTTTATCAATCTGCGGCTTGTTTCACGCAGTTTGCAATGCTAATGAGTAAACCAATTTTGACATATTATGTAAGCCAGTTTCTGAAACAGAGATTCTTGGCAGGCCAAATGTAAACACAGACACCCTCTTGCATCCAATTTAAATGAGCATGTTGCTGAAAGCACTAAGGGCTTGATTCTGTTGACTTATTCCTGATTTACTCCTATGATAAAAAAAAAGCCGGGAGGGGGAGAAGAAAAAGAAAACTAACAAAATACCCCTTCAATTCCATTACTAGTGCAGCAGCAATTTGCAAAATGGATCTAATTTTGTAACAAGGAAATATGCTGGAATAAGCTAATACAGGGTGGTGACTCGGGCACTGCGTGAGCATCAGCACAGCACACGCCCGGGAGCACACATGCCATTCCAGATGGAACTGAAGGGAGAGATGACAGCTCTCCTCTCCCTCATCCCCCCAAGCCAAAATTAGGTCCAGGTAGTGGCCCACGGCTTGGACCAGCCCCAGAAGGTGACTCCTTCCAGCCTCTTGCTTTTCCTCCAGAGCTTTGCAGAAGAATGATGCTGCCTATAAGGCAGCAGACACAGCTCAAGAGCAGCACCAGCTGTTTTGAGCTGCCCCTGTCCCTCACACAAGGGCGAGTAGGAACCCAGAACACGAGGGAATATTTGTTTCAGCACACAATATAAGCTTGCACTTCACCAGTGCATGTCAAGACCCCATGCACTACTCACTACCTTGTCCACCTGGCTCAAACCTGGCAACAGCCCCAACACCAGAAAGTCAGACACTGTGATTAATGGATTATATCCACCTCTTAAAGACTAGCACGAGAAAAACATGCTGCAAAGTACCCACTTTGGATGGCAGACTGCAACAACCAGCAGAACAACTCCCGGTGACACAGGGATGAGCTGAAAGTCACAGGCTCAGAGGTAAGGGCAGGGGAAAAAAAAAAAAAAAAAGAGAAGGGATACGTTTCTAAAAGCACCTAATAAAAAAAGGCTCTACCAGAGAGATGAACAGGATTTTATTAAAGTGAGGAAGGGCCGAAATCAAATCTTTCATTTGCACTTTTCCCAGTACCATCTGGAGCATTTGCATCTGCCAAAAGCACGGTGCATCTCTTCGACTAGTGGAACTAAATGGGATAGAGGCAAACCTGGAGGTGGCCTTTGCCCTACTATCAGCTCTGGGCACCTCCACAGTGCTTTAAAGCTGAAACATGTGTGTGAAGTTGAACTGTGATGCTCCTGCCATGACAGAGTAGAAGCACTGAAATCAGAGACATGCTGTGCTGTGAGGTTGCTGCCACAGAATGTATTTATTGTGTGTCAGAGATCCCAACAGGCACCAGAGCTGCAAAATACCACCTCACATTAAATTACCTGCACAACATCACAACCAGGACACCATTTATACCTGGATCTTTTACATTACAAGGTAAAGGAGAGCAAAAGGAAGAATACTTTTAATCTCCAAGCAAATATCCCATCCTGAGCTCTCAATGGTGAAAGTAAACCTGAGAGTTCTTCCCTTTGTGCTGTGCTGCACTTTCAAGCTATGATCATAAGCAGCCAAATGCCACACATTTGTTGGCTCATTAAGTTTCACCCTGCAAGTTTAACAACTGTGTATTTCTAAAGTAATTCACATCTTTATGCTATAAGAGAAAACTTACTGCTGTCTAGACACTGAGGGGAAAAAAAAAAAAAGAAAGGACAGTGCTTGAAAGGAGGTCAGCAGACAAGGCAGCATCACTGGGGATGTGAACAACAGGGACATGAGATCCCTGTACAGCCCCAGCATTGCAGGGCACAAATCCTGGCACTGCAGGGCTGCAGAAGGGCAGCAAAGACTGGGAAGAGAAGATGCCCTGCAGATCTGAGGGACCTCACTGATTTCTGTCGCAGTCCAGCTCTTTGCCAGCCAACAAACACTCCCACTACTCACACTGCCATCCCAGCATGGAGCCCAAGGTGGGAGTGAAGCCCAGAATCACATCACAGCATGCGCTCCCATCCCAGCAGGGAGATGAGGGCAGCAAGTGCAGACTGATGTGCCATAGCACCTCCCTCCATCCCTCCTGCTTATCTACACCTGGCACATTATAGTAACAGACAGGAAAATGGGGATTTAATTCCTAACATCTCATTTTTTACTGTAATTTTAAATGATTTGGAATAACTCCTGTGGTTAGAAGTCCACCTGTTTTTCAGAGTTAGTCAATTTGGAAAGCCCTCATTGTCCATTCAAGCATCCCCTGGATTCCTCATGCTTAGAACTATTACTGCCATTCCCTCATTTCTTGTGCTTTCTGCATTTTTTTTTAACATTGTCCCATTTCTGCATGTCTTAAACACCAGATACTAAAACCATATAAAGAACAATCAGAAGGCCAAATGGATACTGACTGGATGATGAAAACAGCACAAAATAAAAGAGAATCGGATTATTTTCTGTTATAATTTTTATAGCTATTTAACAGGAAGAATGGAAAAATCTAATTACTGTCAACTGTAAGTTCTCAGCTACCCAGCCAGCAGCGTGCTGTTATTAAACTACTGCATAATTGCCTCTTTTACTCTGCTTCCCACAGAAGTTGTGTTATTTCACTCATAGTTAAACTCATAATATTGGCATCATAACTAATCCTGTCAATCGAAATCCCCAGGGGCTGGTGCAAGGATAAAAATAGCAAGGAGTTGTTTCTTCCCTCAGCTTTCTTTCAAAGCCCATTTCTGCAGGCACTGGGGCTGCAGCTCAGCACTGCCATACACCGCGGCACTGGCCTGTGAATGCTGCTCCTATGGCTCAAAGGAAGCACAGAGGGGAGGGACAGCTCCTTCCAGCAGGAGATTCAGTCCTTTGTCCTGTGTCTGTCCCAGGAAAGGTCAATCCTGCCCACCTCTGCCTCCTGACCCAGGCAGCTCAATTAAGGTACTTGATGTTGCATAGTTGAACCTCACCTCCAAACCCAGCTGTGACTGCCTACCCTGGGACTTCTTGCCAGCCCCGAGGTTGAGATGACACTCACAAACCCTGAGGATATATGAAAAACATGGGTTTGCTCCTTCCCAAACACTGGGACAGAGTCTCACACACAAAGCTCTACCAAGACACCCAACTACCTGTTCAAGCATCAGAGACACCCACTGAGATGTCTGTTGGGCTCCAGAATCTTAAAGGTCTCTTCTAGATTAAATGATTCTGTGCTTCTCCAAGACAAATATAATTTGTCTATGCACATACAGGAAAGAGCAAAAAGCACCAGATTTTCAGCCATCCAAATAGTTAAGGTCTGTCTGAACCCTTAATTGTTTCCTGTACACCCTGGATTGATGTCCCTTGCTAATTCATGGCATGGTCCTTTCCTGGAGATGGCACTGGATTTGCTGTAGAAGACACAGCCAAGGTCTCCTGCCTCTGTCCTTCAGCATGTCCTCCCTTCCCTGTGGGATACTCCTCTTGCCCAGGACACAGAGGGTCTAAACTCACTGCTCAACTCAGGTTTGGGATGAGGTGATAGGGCTGGAAGGGGTGAGGGAAGATGGATTTGACCTCACACTCAGCCCTACAATCTGTCTCTCTGGAGACAACAACCCTGTGCTGGGGTTGCTCTCTGGTGGGCACGCACAGAAACTGCTGAGAGCTGGCAAGGAAAAGACAGGAAACAACACATTTCCCAAAGTGGTGTCCCAGAGGAAGGTGCCCACGCCAGGAGGGACCCAGTGCCAGGGCTCTGCATGCACCTGGACCAGCTCCAGAGTCATCTCTCCTGCCTGGAGGAGTTTCTCCCTGTGCTAGGACTGACACACACAGACAAGAGCACAGAGCACATCAGCACACTCAGTGCACCACCAGGTCCATGTGGGAATCATGGCACACTGGTTCATCTGAGGTGTTTGTCCTCCTGGGAGAACCACCACCTCACCTACTACAGCCAGAGACAGGGGTTACAGCATCCCAAACTTCAGTCAGCCTGTTCCTGGAGCCATCCTTGGGATGGACAACAGCAGTGTCCATCAACACAGGAGTGAGAGAAGCAGAGCACCAGTTTAAAAATGTGTAAAAAAAAAAAAAAATGCTCACCCTTTCTCCCACTCCACAGCAAGGATGGACCAGCTCCAGCACAATGCTCTGCAGCCACACAGGAAACTACTGCTTTCTGTGCCAGCCTGAGACATCCTGACCAACAGTCCAGTGGCACTCCAGGGTTAAAAATCCTTTGTGTGTGCTGTGAGAGCCCTCTGGGAAGACAGCAATTCCCTGAGCTGCGTTACTCTGTCCTCCCCCCATCACTAAACTTGCCTCTCTGTTTAAGACAAGAAGATAGAAAAATAATTTTTGCCATTGCTTGGGCTGCCAAGAAGCACCATTGTGCTCCCAGGCAAACCAGGAGAGCTCCCACCATATCCAGCCTGAAGAGCTCTGGTGTTCCCAAGGGTTGGGGAACTGCCTTGGCTGACAGAGCACTCAGCAGCCCTGAGATTTAAAATAAACATGGTCCAACACAGTGTTACATTTCTCACCCATGGTGTTTGTGCAAATGAACCCTCAGGCTGACAGACCTCCTTACTCAGAAAGCTGCAAAGACACAGAGAAACTGTGTTATGGCCAAAGTCACCCTAGTGGTAGCACTGTCAATGAGCTGCCACCTCCCTGCCAGCAAGCAGAGCCCACCCTCAGCTGTGCCAGGCACAGCAAGGACAGAGGAGGGAAGCACCAACACATCAGGGCTGAAGCAAACCCACCAGCATGACTGAGAACTACTCCTGTGTCCAAGGACAGGAGGAGGGTAAAGGACACTCAAGGAAAACAGGCTGCCAGGCACAGGAGCAGCAAAATCTCCTACTGTTCCTACAAGTGTTGGTGATGGCACAGCACACAGAGGAGCTCACAGTGACAAAACAGATCTGGTGGCATGAGCCAGCTTGCCTCAGTGGAGGTGACAGTGTTTGTCCCCTCTTTGGATGCTCAGCCAGGTCCTCAAGGAGAAAATGGCAAAGCAATCACTCTTATAAACACGATCAACATCCTTGGGGTCTGATTCTTCATAGATTCAAAACCTGCCAGAGCTCCCAATCTTCCTCCATTTTCTCTTGACTATACTACTCGTGGTGTGTCCATTTAAAATTATCAACTCTTCATCCTCAAAGGAGAGGAATGAGAGTCCCAGGCTGTCCTATGCTCCTTGTGAAGTGACATGGTGTGTTTTGATGAATTCCCATCAAACAGCAGTAGATCCTTCAGGATGAATCTGGAAGAGAAGAGCACAGGCTGTGTAAGCAGCAGGTAAATCAAGGCCAGCCCAACTTTCCCATTTGCACAGTGGCTCAAGCATGCAAGAAAACATGTGCAGGGTCTCTGTATTCCCCAAACTAAAGTACTATGGATAAAAGGATGAAAATGTATTTCAACTGACTCATTGGTCAGGGAAAAATGAAAAGGAAGTACATTACTGCTTCCATAAGTTCTAATTATCAGTGGATTTTAGATGCAAGAGCAAAACATCCATCTAGCTACCTATTTTTCATTAAACATAGTTCAACCAAAGAAGCCATCAACTTTCCTAGATGGAAGCAATTAAGGAAAGCACAGGCTGCTGTGTGTGCAGAGGAGACAGGAGCCTTCCCCTTGGCAAATCATATGCTCCCAGATGCATCCAACCCACCAAAAGCTTTCAGCCAGCTGTTAGCCCAAGGCTTGTTCCCAGATGTGGGGCACCCTGCTGCTCTAGCAATTAACCCACCCACTGCTCCAGCTCCATGGGATGTGCAAATCTTTCCCCCTTACATAACTGCATCCATTATGGGAACAAAGCACAGCTGCTTCTGAGAAGGGCACACCATGCCACAGACGTGCCCCTGTGCCAGGGTACAGGGGAGAGGAGATGTCTGTATGTGCCCATCTCATGCTGCAGGACACCTGCACTCAGCTCTGTACTGGATGGACTTCTAGTCACACCCAAAGAAGCAGGTGATCCCTTGTGACACAACCAGGGACCACTGAAGAAGCTCCACATGGAGAACAAAGCTGAAGGAAAGCAAGGGTTGGGCCATGTGGTGAAAGGTTACATCTCTCCAACTGATGTCCCCAAAAGTGCAAGTGTAGGATGCTGTGCTGGGGACATCTTCAGTTCTGTCTGAGATATGCTGACTACTGCATGTGTCATCAGGGTATCTTGTATTGTCCTGATGCTCAGAAAAATCAGTCATGCCCCTAACAGAAAGTAACATGGCCAATGCAAACACCAGGCAATGTCTTACCTGAATCACCACCAGCAAGGCTCTTCCAAACTTCGGCTTCAGGAAGGTCAGGGGCTGAGGTACTGTATTTCCCCTGTGAACGAAGGCGAATGGTGCATTTTTTAAGTTTCATGTTAGGCAGCCACACAAGTGCTTTAGGTTGACCTTCTCTGTGGATCGCAGAAGACTGTTCTTGTCCAACCAGCAGAGGCTTTCTGTGCAAAGCAGCTCACTGTCCTTGGGCTTTTGCACATTTTGTGTGTGTAAGATTCAAGTATTTGTTGTTATTTCTTGAAATGATAACCCCCCCCAGAAGCAGCACTTGGTTTACATGGAAGACAATACTCTCCCACACCGGTCATTTCCAGTAAAGCATTCCACAAAAGTCTGGGTGTTCAGTACATGCTTGTTGGCAGTTTATGCAAATCTAGTCTACAGATAATCTTGACAAATAATGCTAAGAGTGAATTTGAGCTGAGGCTGTCTGAGATCGCAGGTGTTAGTTAGGTTATCAGACACAGTGGGTGGCATGTTAATGTGTTCACATTTTAACTAGTGGGTATAAGTGAGAGGCTTGATCTACAACCGAAAGAAAAAACTGAAAGAAAAATTGAATATAGAGCACAACAGATATTGCTGAACAGATTCGCATGTGGGCACTTGATTTATCACAATGCCTACATAAATATGTATGGAGCAACTGTTTCAGAGAGGCCCCATGCATGGACAAGCCTGTAAAATTAGTTTTCTGATCTAAATATTAAAATTGGCCCTTGGCAAGTAATATAAGTAATAGTCTCTTACAAAATCACTGTTTCAATTAATTTTACTGGCATCACCTTTATCTGTGCAAGAAGGTGAGAGAAGCATCAAACAGGCCTGAAAGCTGGCAAAATAAATTCAGAGTTATTTTCAAGAGGTCTGCTTGTCTCACAGTTAAGAAAATGCACCATGAGATGGAAAAACAGGTTTCAGTCCCATCTCTGACAGGGTCTAATTTTTCTGTGTAGAAAAGTAGGATGTATTTTTTGCAGCAAACATAAAGCATTTTCTCGTATTTTAATGAACAGTCATTTTTTTCTGAGCAGTTATATCAAACAACAAATTTTTTCATCGCCCAGTAGTTTTGCTTTACTGCAATTGTCATTGTTAAAAAAAAAATAAAATCAAAAAAAGTACCTTCCCCCTTCCTTAAACCGATTAGAAACGTCATTCACATTACCCTGTGGTATTGAACTATTCCCAACAGCCACTCAAAAACTACATAATCACCATAATTACTGGTGACATCTAATTAACATTCAGCTTCCTCTCTACAGCAGCTACAGCTGGACAATCCATTTATTTCAACCTAAAACTAATGCTCTCCTAATTATTTTCCACCTCACTAGGCAGCCCACCTGTGCCCATTTTCCCCGACGGCTTTGTCTGGCACAGTGCGAGGGCAGAGCCTGGTGAGCTCAGCCTGGAACAGCCTTGCTAACAACTGCCTGATGCAAGCACGGGGACCTGCTCCCACTAATTACACAGCTCCTGGTTCTCTTAGCCTGCTTAAACAGGATTCACCAGGAAAAAAAAGGGAAAGGAGCTGCAGAAGGCTGCAGCCACACCAAGGGACTTGGTGCTCTAGGTTTGACAGGACAGGGTAAAGGATAAATGAGCCCATAAAATGCCTCTGGTTTGATGCTGTGGACTATCTTCCAGAAGGGCATGGGGTCAGGGTGAGCACACCAGTGGTCCAAAATCCTGGCACACCCTGGTGCTGGTCTCCAGGCTGAGGCAAACCCTCTTCCTGCCACCTTTGTTCTCCTTCCCTGGCCACTCTGTTGCAGCAACAGGAACAAAACTGCTCAACCCAGATACTATTTTAAAAATAAAGACAGCTAGCGATTATGCAGATGTGGCAGCCTGCTTTTATGAACTGCCCAGTATCAGTCACTGGATAAAATGAAGTACATGCAAATCCATGATACCTTAGTTGTTTCAGTCTACTCCTAGCCCTTTCTACCCCCATATCACTAATCAGGCAACTTTTTAATTCACTTTTATTTTCCAGACATACATCACCTCTTGTTAGGAAAAGTAATGCCTGCTGTTGCCATCTAGATGAGCTCCAACTCATTAGCTCTGTTTCCTTCCAAAACTCAGCTGAAAACTTATTTTCTCTTTTGCTCACTCCTGTCTCTCTTTGCTATTATGTTTCTACTTACATTATTTCAGCCTGTAATGACTGTAGCACTCCTAGGAATGATGATCTGCAAAATTATCTTGTAATTGCATTCATATTTGAACTTTCATCACTACAACTGAATATATCAAGGGGGATGAGAAGGAAACTGACAGTTACTGGGAGAAGCTCTGGCTGAACTTCTCCTGAACTCAGGAATTATTAATGCCTCTTTTCCCTTCGCCCCCACTTTAATTTGTCAGCTCTAGGGTGAACCTCTGAAGGCACCAAGAGGCCTCTGCTCAGCCCAGGCAATTGGGTTCACAAAACCCACAGTGACACAGTGTTTACTCCCAGCCAAAGTGGGTAAGACAAGTTAATGACGTTCAAAATCTGTGGGGAGAAGGAAGGAGCTCAGACAGCACAATCTTGTAGCATGTCACTTGCTTCAGAGATCAAGGAGAAAAATACAGCAGGTCAAGAGACGCCATAAGAGTTGTCAGAGATGGCCTGAGTGTCAAGGGGGAAAAAATAAATCAGTGCATGCATATTGGAAGGTTATTTATGCAACAGTCAAGTAGTTATGGTTTTGATACCAAGGTAAGAACTCCAAGCACCAGTTAAGATCAGGAATTCAGTGTCTTCAGGCTGTGTGCACAAATTTTTCGCCTCCTCATCACCTGCTGAGCAGTAAAGTGCCTCCAAATGGAATTGTCCAGACTTTATCAAAAAATTTTCAGTTCCACAAAAGGTAATCTAATCTTCGCAGCTGCCCTGTAAAACCTTTTAGATATGGCATTAGGCAGAGGACCAAATTTTATAAAAATGCCCTAGTTCTTATCAGTGCAAATCAAGCTAAAATGGATCAGAGCATTGAAGTCCCAGCATTTGTTAAACTCAAGAGCTGCCCATGTGCTCTCCTGACTGTCCAGGAGCACTCATGTTTGAAGGACTAACTGCAAACCAGTGTATTTTTCTTTGCAGTTTTTCCAGAAAAGAATTTAACAGAGTTAACACAAAGATCTCCAGCCAGCAGAACACTGTTGAGGTTCCCCAGGTGAATCTCTTGCATCTCATTTACCTTCCTGGTGAAACCCAGGTGTGCAGACACCTGGCTTTTGGGCTGCTGGGCTCCCCACACCAGCCAGGCTCACACCTCCCACTGCACATTCTCTCTCCTGGAAAGGACACTCAAAGCATCAGCAAGGAAAGAGCCCTTGCAAACCCCAGAAGTTCACAACTGGCCCAGCAGAGGAGGAGGGATGGGTGGATTCTCTGGTTCCTAGTGGCACATACACTATCTCTGCAAGTACTCTCAGCAGGTGCAGCATGGGACTTGGGAGGCTCCATTTATTTATTTACTTTTACAAAACTTCCAGAAATGCAGATTCTTTGAAACCCCACTATCCTGCCCCATCAAGCTGAGGCTCTCCAGCAAGTTCACAACATATTTGTATCCCTTATCATGCTGCAGGGTGCCAGCCACATCCAAATTATTTCTTCTAATGCTTGAAGACAGGACTTAGAGATGATAAAATATTTCTTTCAAACTAATGGCCCTCTCCAAAAGCCAAGCAGGTAGCAACTTATCACTTCCAACCTCAGCTAGCACTCACTTGCACTCCTAATTCCTTTTAGCCTCTTCCTGAGGCAATTAACTCCATACCCACCCCCTGACACTCTCCCACTCCAAAAAGCAGTTCCCAGTTTACTGCCACAGGACTCTGCACTTGGATCTCAAGCTTCTGTCTTTATTCCCTTTCCTCTGCAGGGCTCTGCATGTGTTTGTGTCTGGGCATGTGTTTTCTCACCCTGATGAATTCATTATTTATGGGGCTGAAAGAGCAAAGCTGCTGAAATCATTTAGCTCTTCTGCATGTCTCCCAAAGGCATAACAAACATAATGGGAAAGCAAATATCAGGCTAAGCAGGGTTGTTTGAGGGAGAACACAGAAATGAACGTGGGGATGCTGTGCAGCAGGTATGCCAATACATGCCATGCTTCCCTGCCTGGCCTGGGGCTAAACCCATCCTGTCCTGGTTCCAGCTGCTCACAGGGATGCCCAGAGCAGCCCAGAGCACAGGTCAGTGTGCTCCAAGGGATGCTCTGTGTTCCCTGGATCACTGACATGTTCAGCTTTCCCAGATCTGGCAAATGGCACTAGAGGGCAGAGCTGTTTACCCTCAGCACATCTGAGACAAGGGAAAAAACCCACAACTTTCAGGCAGCTTCTGAATTCTCCACAGTCCTGTCCAACACCAAAAGCCTGTTAATACACAAAAGGCACCAAATATATTTCCACTCAAGAGTGACAAGCACAGGCATTAACGAGCCAACTGAGAGCCTGCAGTTCCCTGCTCTGTCCTTACTAAGGCTGAAGACCTGGAGGTGCGTGACAGCCCCTTGTCAAGGCAGCAGCAGCTCTGCCTGGCCTGCTCTGGCTCTCTGCATTCCAGGGTGCACAGGGCAATACAAATAACACAGGTCCCTCGACAGCAGGGGAAGGTAACAAAGTCTTTTCTCTTCCCAACACTGATGTGGATGAAAAGGCTTTACTCATCAGGAAGCTTTGATCACAGAGATGAGAAATTATGGACCACACTGACACTTTAATGCCCAGGCTTGCTGCTAAGCATCTCAACAGACGGGAAGTGCTTCCAAGCAGGTGAAACCTTCGAGGTTTTAGCTTTTGTTCAAAGCAGATGACCAGAGGCCAAGAGAAGCCCTGTAGGTGGGCAAACAGAACTGTTTGAATGCACATCTACCCCATGAACCACAGGATTTATATTCCAGAGAGCACCTCCAACAGCCACCACTACATCTCCTGGACCTCAGCTCACTGCACTTGGCTCAGGAAGGGTGGGAGGGACTGTAATTCCCAAAACTGACACTCTTGTACTGTTACAGGCAAAGGTTTTTGGATGGTACACACTTGTTAACTTCAACAGACTTTTCCACAGTGTTCCTGGTACTGAGAGCTCCCTTGGATGAGGATTATGGCCTCAACAATCCCACTCCAAACCATCATAAAGGCTTTTCTTATTATTTCCCCAGTGCACACAGTGTGCTTTTCTTTATTATTATCAAGATCAGTCATCCTGCAGGCCTATTTACTGTTGAGTAAGGAAGCAAAGGGCCCTTGCCCTAGAAAGGCACTGTTCATTCCAGAGTCTATGGAACTTGTTCATGAAGTACCACACTGCATCATACCCCAGCTCTGCTGCCAATGAGGGTACTTCATAACAAAATCTCTCGAGAGGGGAAAGAAAATACCTGCAAAATACAAGTCAGAGCATAGTCCATTAATGGCTCAGGCAACAGCTTAGAATAATGTTGGCTACCTTAATAGCATGAAAAAAGTCTATTAATATTTAAAGAGAAGGAAGGAAATAATACCGGTTTCAGGTCTCAGTCATATTTTGTCCCTTGCCACAACCACTTTATTCCACATCTCTTCCTCCTGGGCACACCCTACATCTTCTTCTTTGCAGAGGAAAGGCAATGCATTGTCTTATTTTTGTGCAGAATCTGATTTCAAAGTCATCATGGCAAAGAGGGCTGAAAGGACCCTCAGAGCAGAGGCCAGGCAGCTCTATCTTTTCTGGCAGATGTTTATCTAACTTCTGACTTCCAGTGACTGCAACTGCACAACTTCCTGGGGCAAATCTACCCCAGTGCTTCTCCATCTGCTTCTTAAAATGGTATATCCTTTAATAGCATGTCTTCTCCTCCCAACCAGCACAGACAAGAGAACTGTCCATTCCTTTCCTCTCCTCTCTGCAGCAGCCCAGGAGAACTCAAACATGATCTTACCTCCTTCCAATTACCTCTTTTTTCCCCCTCACAGTAAATAGCCTGAAACCCACAACTTTTCTCCCCACACCCTCTACTCTCAGTTCATTTTTAGTGTCCGTTTCTTGACCATTTTCCCAACTATCTCTTTCTTTTAGGATGAAGCCCAAAATGTGATAGTTTCCCAGAGTCTAACCAGCACAGAGCAAGGCAGGAAGGACTCCCTCACCTGCCCATCACTCAGCTCTCCCAGTTTGCTGCAGCCCCACAATCTGGCCACTTTGCAAAAGACTTCTTACTTCCAGTCTGTGAATCACTCTGTCCTCATCAATACCCTTCCTTGAAATTCCCCTTCCTGCAGAGTCCCATTCCAGGTAACTTGTAAAACTGTTACTGCACCTTCCCAAAGGATGCTTGCATGAAATCAGATGGCTCCAGATATTTTCTCAGCATCAACCTCATCCCTTAACTGACCTGAAGGAGCAGCCTAGCTCAATGCTACTTATCAATATCAGTATTGATATCAACAATTTTTATATCAATAAAAATATTTATCAATAAATATCAAACAAATATTTAGATCAATGTGTAGCTCCAATGGCTACACAGAAAAATCAGACTACACAGTACAATTTAGTAAGCCTAAAATCTCTTGATCCCCTTTCTCAATGACTTACCTTGTGCATATTTTCAGTCCTGCCCCACAGATCTCTGCTCAGGAGTTGGAGAGAAAGCAACAGCAAGGCCCAGGCAGGTCTGGCTTACCTGAGCACATCACCTGCCCAGCTAACACCTGCACCAGCCACTTGGACAAAACTGCTGCTCCTTCCCTCTCCCTCCCTTAAAAGCAATGGCTGTAAGTGATTTTGCTGTAGTAATTAATGATGGCCTCTTACATTTTCACTTGGGTTCACCTGAGCTCACCTGCACTGACCCCAGGCATGCTGGGCTTGGTGATTATGTCCATGCTCACAAATCCCAAGTGCACTCCAGGTGTGGCTGGGTTCTTCCTCAGCCCATAATCACTGCTCCTTGCTCCTTCCCTGGACACTGGCCAGCCTCACCAAGAGGCTGTGCAGAGCAGCTCTGGGGTTGTGTAAAACCTGAGCAACACTTAGATTTGCAGATAAAGTATCTTCACTCTACTTAAAAATTTAGCATGCAGTTATCATCTTTAAATACAGTTGGGCAGAGAACAAAAATGGATACTATTCCTATTCTTTAAATAGTTACTCACAAATTAAAGTAGTACACTAATATTAGAGATATTTTTTCTCTAGCTACAAGATCATCCTCTAACTCTGACTGTGGCTATCATGTACACTGGTGTTAGAGCACACTGCTGGGCTCACTCAATCTACACTTCATCTCTGAGGTCTGCTGCAAAGTCTCATGACCAGCCTGAAAAAATAGACTTAATTCTTTCACAGAATCTGACTCTGAAGTACAACAGATCACTCAGAAAAAAAAACAAAACAAAAAACTTACGAAAATTGAAAGTGATAAACAGTACATATATATGAGTAGTAATTCAGAAACAATATAAAGCACATAAAAGGACTACTTCCCTACCAAGGAAAACACAAAATACTAACACCCCTGCATAAAATGAAATTAAGCCAAAGAAGGTTTTAGCAGCATTACAAAATCAACATCCTTTTAATGTTAATGACCAAATCTGAACCTGGTTTCAGCCACCCTCCAGGTTTTTAGCATATTTTAGTAATTCTTGAGCCCAAACATACCTGCCAAACCTGCCTGGATGCATTTACAACTCAGATGTGGTTGTTCAACAAAATATCTGATTTGCACATGCAAATTCTCATGAAGACCATAAACAGACAATTGACATAGACAATTTTTCAGTGTGTGCTCATAAGCTGACAATTTAATCATTTTAAGTGTAAACCAGCCTTTTTGTTACTGTGAAACACAAGGCCTGACATGAGGTTATAAATGAAATATATAAATTGCTATGTGAGGAGTATGAACCATCAAAGCTCAAGAACACCAAGGCCTGGATGGATTTAAAATAAGAGCAAAGCTGGCACGAATCAATACTGGTAAACAACAATTTAAAGGACGAATCTCTCTGTGTGCATTTGACTATACATATTACCATATTAAAAAAGACATTTATAGAATCACAGAATGAATCACAGACTGGTTTGGGTTGGCAGGGACCTTAAGGATCATCCAGTTCCAAGCCCCCTGCCATGGGCAGGGCTGCCACCCACTAATACACACAGATGTGATATTTTGGCATAGCTGGCCATGCAGAAGGAGGAGATGTGCAGGTGCCATCTCATGTGATATTTCCCATGCCCATAAAAGCTGTCTCTGCCAGAACCTGTGGATGCAGCCAGTGTTGCCTCCCATGGCAGGGAGGAAAGGAATCCAGCTCGGGGTCTCTGATGAAGAGGATCTGGGCCTTCGGGAAGATGATGGATTGTTCTCCTTGTGCCCCTGGGTCACTCCCTTGATCATCCCTCTGCTTCGTATCTACAACTCACTTCTTCTTATATGGCTTCCAAGTATTTTTAAAGAATTATCTCATCAGCTGACACTTTAGCTGACAATCACGTTTGTATCTGCAAATCCAGATAATTAACAGACCTATTTTCTTCTATTGTGGAAGTATTTTAAGTTCAGGAATACAAGCTTTAATAAACAGCCCATTCTATATGAAAAAAAATTGCTTTATTTGTAATCTAACCAATTGATCCTTTTTTAAAATATTTGCATCGTTTTGTTTAATTTTGTAGAAACTTAAAATTGAGACTGAGATCAAAGAGACTGATTTTACCAGAGACAATAGGTTTTTTAGAGCTGCAAAGTTGTACCATCGCATAAAGAGGTTTTAATTCAGAAAAGACCTTTACATTTCCAGCCTGCCAGTTTCAGTTATGACTCATAAATGTCATCAGAGAGGCGTTACCAACCTCTCTAACTGGGCCAGCAGCGTGTCCATCTTCAGAGCCATCAGACATGGGCTCTGTTGGACACGGTGGGAGCTTCCAGTAACTTCTCACAGAAGCCATCCCTGTGGCCCTCTCCTGCTACCAAAAACCAGGCTGTGCAAATCCACACACCACAGGTGACACCAAGGCCCATGGTCTGGGGTAACTCAGACTGCAAATAACTAACAGTGCCCAGAGAAGGAAAGAGTGAGAAATAAGGGGAAAAATCTGTATGTTTATATGTTTAATTCAGTCAATCACATAGTATTAGTAGACTATTTTATTTTAAAAAATTTCCATTGTTTCTAATGAGAGTTTTATGGCTTCTCCATACAGGCACTGTCAGTGACAAAATTCAGTAATCTTCCGCAGTAAGTGATTTTAAACATACACAGGCTTGAACAATGCTCTGCAGACATTGGTACTGAGGGGTGCCAAAATGATTGCTTTCACTCAGCTTTCAGGAGATCAACACTGATTTATGACTAAAACCAATTGCATTGAAATCAAATGGAAGTCAGACTCTGCCCATAATTTTACATGCATTAAGTGCTGGGGAAAATGGACCATTATCCATACGGCACATGATTTCTGAAATAACCACAGCACTGCAAAATTAGATGATGAAGACCCTGTGGTGAGCAACAGTCTCCTCCAGAGCCTTTTTTGCTCATCAGTTGCCTCTTCTGCAGATCCACCTTCTTCTACCCAGGTTTCTCATTAAACCTGGTCCCAGTTTGGGACTTGTGCAGATAGGGCTAGCCTGAGCTTCCTGCAGGAAGATCAGGGTGGATGCATCAACTGGGGCACATGTTTTGGAGCAAAAGGAATTTAAAAAAAAAAAAAAACAGGAGCAAAGGCTGTCACTTCCATAGAGCTTACAGCACAAATAACAACATTGTCATTGCAAGCGAAGCTAACAGCTGAGTCCTGATGGTGCTTTGATTTTAAAGCTCAATCCTTGTAAACACATTGGCTGAATTAAGGATATGGATAAAGGCAGCGGGAGGCTTTTCCCCTGAAAAGAGCTGAAAACAGTTTGTCTTGAAAAAATTAATCACAAAATACATGCCTCTATTTATTTAAACAACTATTTCCAAAATTTTGGAAGGGATTTCATCTCCCCTGGAACTCAACATTACATTTGGGTTAACAAGCACCAGAAGTAAAAGCAATTAAAATTTTACAGTCAGTGAGGACAGAACCAACAGGGTATAACAGCCTTCCAGATTTTCATTGATATGGTGATGAAACACAAATATTTATGAGCTGAACACTGCCTCCAAAAGCAAGAAAGAGTCCTTTTAGTGCTCCAACTAACCTTTCAGGATTACAAGAGAGGAGACTTGCAACAGATAAACTCTTCACCTCAGCTCACCCTGAAGTACTTTATCACCACGTGTATCACTTCTTCATCACTGTTAGGCAAAGGAGAATGAAAATGTGAGACAGGATAATGCTGCTCATAAAAAAATAAGAATGAAAAATCTGGAAATAATTGGAAGTGATAGATCAAAACATGTTCCAAGGGCCCCTATCCTATCTTGGTTGTCCTGGCTACCAAGGTTGAGAACAGCTCTTCAAGACACTTTTTCATGAACAAAGTACAGCCATTACCAAGGGGAGGGGGGCTCCAGAAAAGGATTGAACCAGAAGGGGGAATTACCTCTTCACCTGTGCTTCTAATTGGGAATTCTTGTCCATTATGCTAATTTGCTAAATTTAAAGAAACTGTATTCACCCTGTGTGGGTGGGCTTTTGTGGACATTTTCCATATCTGCCCCTGGAGGCCTCCAATAAAGATCAACCTTTTTATTACCTCCTCTACTAATATTATCTTGAAAGTATGTGTTTCATTTATAGGTTCCTTAAGGCATCAAATTACTGCACAGAAATATGCAAAGAAAGCCTTATTTACATCATAGCATTGAGGCTGGTGCATTATTAAAAGGAACAGTCTTGAGCTCCTGATAGAAGAACGAAAGATCTTCTCATTCACAGCCAAGGCACAAGAAGGAACTGCTTGCCAGCATCTCATAAAGTCCATGACCCAGCCAAGAACTGAGCCCAGATTTCTGAGCAGCAGTCCAGCATCATGAACACATCCTCCCTATCAAAGGAAGGCTGGAAGAAATGCCCTGACAGTGCAAATGCATATAAGAAAATTAAATCTACCTCATCAAGAAAACACTCCTCTGTGTCTGTGAAATGTATCATTCCAGGTCAAGAGGAATTTGTCTCATCTCATAAATGTCACACACATGCCTTATGCTGCTCTGCACAATCTCAGCAATGTGCTGGAACCTGGAGAGAAATATGACAACCATGGCACAGCACTAAGCACTCACCCAGGGCACCTTCCACAGGGCAAATGGGGTCTGCCCAAGGTTTCACCTCAATGACATCTCTTCCCTCTCAGAAATTACCTGTGCCAGATGACACTTAAGAAAAGGGGAGAAGAGAGCGAGAAGCCAGGACTGTTCAATATACAAATGCAGGAAAAACTCTGAAATAGGTGCAAGTGCTGCATTCTTGTCTGAGATGGAGCAGGACTTGGCTTTTTTTTTCCTGCCCAGGTCATTTCCTTCTCCATATAGAAGAAGAAGGTAGGTGCTGCAACCTTTAGAAAATACAAGCAAGAAACTTCATCTTAAACTAAGGGAAGGAGATTCCAGCTTGACCCAATGGGAAGAACTGAAGGTTACTTGTGATGACGAACAAAAAAAAATCCTTTACAATCACTGTACTGCTTTGACCATTCATCAGTCTGCAGTTTTGTTCTAATTTCATAAATCAGAATTTGTTATCAAACATATTATTTTGTGTATCTATCTGGGTGGCATATGAATTGAAGACTAAAGTGTGTCACAAAGCCACACCTCACCTCTGGGGTGGCTTCTCAGCTTAACACCTCCTCAGCCCACAGGTGCCAGACAGCAACAGCAGGATTCACAGGCAAAGTAAGGAGTGTAGCACTTGGGAGAGGAATAGGAGTTTTCTGATCATCAGCAGTGAGAAGGAAACTCATTTGATGCACTCCAGCAAAGAAGGGAGTGCACCTGTAAAGCCAGGGAGTTTGTCACAGTTGCTTAAACAAACATGGAACAGAAAACATATGCTTTGTTTCAAATTCTACTGTAAGGGACCACCATTTGTGCTCTCGCTGAGAAAAACTAAAATGCTTTTAATAACTATGAAGACTGAAATGAAACTATACAGAACAATGTCAAAGCATAGGTAACAAGGAAAAAATTATAATTCCCTTAACCTGAATTGATACAGAATATCCAGGGGTAAGTTTCCCAAGGTGTGAGTGTGGGATTGCACACAGGACTTCTGCAGCACCGATCTGACTTCAGGGAGCATCTCCCCAGGTACTGCTTTGCCAGTTGAGCCATGAAAAGCTGGCAATGCAGAGAGGCACTTACCATGAAAAGCCCAGGAAGACAAAACAGTGGCAGAGTGTTTTGCAGAGCAAACCTGTGGCAGTTGGGATGCAGATGGTGTCATGCTACCTGCCAGACCATGGGCATGCTGTACCATCCCTGCCTGCACCCCTCTTTTACCTGCTGGGAAAAGGAACACCAAACAAGGAACTCCAGAATGATGCTTTCCTTGTGATGGACTCCAGATGGGGCTTCTCAAGTAGCTTCTTAAACTCACTTCTGACTATTCTGATTCTCACAATGTGCACAGCATGAGGTGCTTTTGGTACACACAGATAGCTTGATGTGGGATTATTTGCTATGCCCAGGAGTGTCACTGTTCCCCTCTTGACAGCAGCAATTTTACATCCTTCCCCTGGCACTAAAGACAACTGGTTAGTAGAATAGCTTGGAACACCAAGGAGCACAGAAAGTCTGTTAAAAGCAAGGAAGTCTCCTAAGTGAATTACAAAGCTGCAGTCACTGCAGAGCCTGTGAAGGAGAGACAGTGAAGTTCATTAAAGAGCTCTCAGCAAACATTCCTTGTGTCAATTCCACTCTAGAGTTATCCATCTATACTGCCTGTATTCTTCTGTGGTTCTTCTCGGGTGCTTCCAAGATGAGCAGCTCTCAGGAAAAGGCACTGCCTGCATGCTCTGCCCAGGACATCAGCACCCTCAAAGCTGTGAACCATGCTGGAGCAGAGCCAATTTAGAAGAGTCTGACTTTCTCTAACCTATCCCTACCTCACAAGCAGCAGCAGCCATTCCAGCAGCTGAGCTCAGTCTGTTACAGCATTTCTCTGAGAAAACAGCATTGGATCTGGGCTGCGTCAGGGAAAGACACATTTGTTCTTTTTGTACTCTCCCTCCATGAAGACAGTTCCCTCTGGGCCAGGCTTCGAGCAAGATCATTCCAAATATCCACACATGTTGAGGAATGGCTGGACACAATCCTAGTTTTACCCATAGTTGCTCATTTACCATCAGTCCTTGCTGCTAAAGAAGATCTGGCTGCCTCCTCACTCACCTCTGAACATCTGCACTGATCTCCTTGTACCTGCCTTGAATTATCAGGGTGGTTGAAGTTGTCCAAATAAACACAAATTCTCTTCATATGGAATTATCCCCCATGCACAGCTCCCCATTGCGACAGGAGCAAGAGGACTGAAATGAGTCTGAGAGCTGTGCACATTCAATATAAGGCTGAGTCTTTAAACTTCACCATGTTTATTTTCTGGTTTTTGTTTTGTTTGATCGGTTTAGTTTGGGGTTGGGGGGGGGTGGTGTTTGCTGGGTTTTTTTTTTCCTTTTCTACATTTTTACACCATGGACAGCATGTGCAATGGGGATGGGCAAATAAACTGTGGCAGTAGGTGAACAGGCAAAGAAATGGGGACTGAGCCATTTGCCACATTTTGGATATTACAGGACAAAACCATGCAAAATCTTGTGTTTCTAAAATCCTAAGGACTCCACAGCTGCTGCCAAGCACAGGAGTTTGATCCCAGCAGGGAGGAGTATCCCAGAGGAGACGTGATTGGTAGTCAGACCTTCCTCCTCAGCATCTCAGTGTCTCACTGCAGCCACACAGGCCCCTTCCACACTATTTAAAATATCATTAAATACCACTCTTGCCATACAGTACACATAAATACACACTAATCCATGCACAGGAATACCTTTGGTTGTCTCTGATACTGGAGCTATAACGGCACAGCAAATGGGGGCCAGTGCTCCTCATAGCAAATAGCTTTTCCTTATATCCAACTTCATCCCAAGTAGGTTTTTGTATGCTAAATTTATGTAAGCAAATGCAATTTTGGCAAATTCTTCTGTCAGCATTTTTATGACAATGGATTCATACAGAATATAATGAGTCCAGCTCACTGAAGAAAAAAGCCAGCATTTCTGAGAAAATTAGATTTAGGAAGAAAATATTCTGGTCTGGAATAACTGTCAGTATTTTCATAAAATTATTCATTGTTTCCTTCACTGGTGAAACTTATTGCAAATAAACACAAACAAAACAGAATTAAGGAGAAGCAGATAAGTTTCTTAACAACCTGCAGACATCCCCTTGAACTTTCCCTGCCATTCTCACTCCACCAAGGTATGCAGGGAAAACAGGGTTCTGTCACAAGCTTGTGTAGTGCATGACCACCAGCACTGAAGCTGTTTGGAAGCTTTCCAAGGCCCTGATTCACCATCACACACATCTGTAGCACATTAAGCTGTGCATTTGTTATCTTGGAGCTTTGAGATAAATAATGTTTCCTATCTGACTAAATAAAATCACATTACTACTTCAAAAGGCATCACCGCAAGGGCCTGAGACCCAGGCAGATCATGTTAGTGAAGCTTCTCAGTCCAGTGCCTTGCAAGGGCAGAATCCCTTTGATCAAGGCTTGGTAGACAGGTGCAACCTGCTGCATCTGGAGTCTGCTCAGGGCAGAGATATTTGGATGCCCTGAGAGCAGGACATCCTTCCCCTGCAGTGGCATTTTGCAGCACCTGCCACAACCAGTGGCTTTCTGAAGTGGTTTCTAAACCACACTTGCAGGGAGACCTGCAGCCCTCCAGGGCTCTGGCCCTATTTCTCATGAGGGTGGTAAGGCAGTTTGTTGCCTAGATAAGGCCAGATATCTGGTGTTTTGTTTGTTTTTTCCAAATAGGCTATAATCTGTTGATCTGTGTAATGGAGATTACGGACTCTGCTTACACATAAAAATAGCTACTTGCTTGGTTAAACAATCAGAATCAAGGTTGTCCCAGGTCACACACAAGAATGCAACATCTTTCCTCAAAAATATTTTAAAAGTAATTAAAATACTGACTTTCATCAACCTGGTGATGCTGCATGTGTTGTTCAAGCTGAGAGATGTTTTATGAAAAACATGTCCTGTATTTGGAGTCCTCCATCCACGTGGCATAATCACATGACCTGGAAAAGTCTCTGCAGTTATGATCCCATCACTGCTCCCCCTAATATGAAAGAAAAAAGAACTAACACTTTTTAGTTTGCTTTTGTCAAGATTTTATGGGATCCAACATAAATACAGCTCCCTGGGCAAAATGAGGAAACTCCCAATTGCCAAGGTGGCCCAGCTGCAGCAATGCACAGTGAAACACAAATCAGAGAGGGAAATAACAGTTCTCCCTTTGCTCCATCTTCCTGACATGTGTGCCTGAAAGGCCATCTCCCAAACTAAAACTGGAACAAACTACCTATAAAACATGGGCTTTTAGATCTTCATATTCCATCTGAATAATACAGTATAGAAATAAGATGCAGTGCTAACAAGTTGTCGTGCTTAGGATTTTCACCTTTATTGAAGATGAAGGATTAAAAAGAAATCTCTAATACAGATTCAGAACAGTTTCAAAAAAATTACAGCAATTCCAATAATGACCCATGAACTACAGATACACTTGGCCAGTGTGTTATTAAAATAGAGTGGAAAATGTTACTGTCCAGAAGCCAGATGAGCTCAAAAAGACATCTCAAAGTGTTTAGACCAGAAATGCTCTTTATTGACTCTTTCTGCCAGGTATACATAGACTTGACCTTGACTGGAACTAGTGGTCATCTTCATCCATTCACAGGCTGAGCAGCTCACACACTATTATAAATGTTATATATGTTAAAAGAAAAAAAAAGCATATACCTTATGGGTTTTATATATTAATAGATATATAAATAATATGCTGAACTTCACAAAATAAGCTTATACCAGGACATGGCTCCCCACTGGCCTCAGCACCACTAAAACTACACAAGATGTTGTACACTTAATGAACGTGGTTTCAATGCTGTACAGAAAACAGCAATACACACAAAAACGGACACACATCTATTTTGAGCCCACCAGAATAAACAAAGAGATATGTAAAGGACTGGGAAACAGGGAGATAATGAGCTGTCATAGTGAGTAACAGTTTGGCACCACTGGTGCAGCTCTGAAGAGCCACAGTTACCAAATAATAATGTTTACTTCAGCATTTCTGTCAAGATCAACTTGATGCCTCAGGCAGTTTGGGGAAGAATCACTTAGTCAACAAGCAAAATCCAAATTCCATTGGAGGAAACTAATTAAACTGAGCATGAAAGTCTTCCAAAATATTAAAACTGTGTCTGAAAAGACACCTTAGTACAGCTGAACTGACAGGATTTTGGAAAAGTCTCTATTTCTCTGAATTTAAAACACTGGGATCTTTAGGCTGTCCAAGAAATATGTTTTATAGTTCATCTCTTGCAATACAACCATCACTGGGGAAGGACAGCAGCAACATTACCTTCCCAAGCAACCCTTTCATGTCATGTCATTTCTCTGATATTTTGTTGCTACACGTCTGGAGATGTGACTGTAAGGGATGAAAAGTCACTTTAAAGAAATCTTCAAGGATCTTTTAATTGGTTTTCATTTTATAGCATTTTGGGACTGTACATTTTACTCTTTGAGATGCACAATGATCCCGGCTGCAGCCTGGCTGAATCACTCTCTGGCTCTGCAGGGGGGAACACCACCTTGAGCAGTGGTGGCTGCACATCCCAAAGCACTACTCCATATGTGCACCATCCTGGCAGGCTCCACCTGGGTGCAGGAAGGGCCCTTACAACAAAAAAGGGTCCCTGACTCCAAAAACCCTTTAACCAGGCAAGGGTTTTCTTCCAAGTTAGACTCTGGCAAGTACAGCAGGTATGGATTAATGCAAGCATGCTATTATATTATTTTTAATTGGTTCCCTGTGTAAGATGATCCACATACTCACCAGTGATACAAAACTTAAAAATTCTGATGCATAGAAATGGCATTTATTTACTCCAAAGTATGCCAGATAAGAAGCCAGTTGTACTTGACCTCTGTTACAGGCTGTTCTTCCCAAAATTTCTCATCCTTTACAGATAACACACTCCAGGTGATGTGAGATGAGGGGATCTGCTAAACTCAAGCAGCAAGGCAAAGGCATAGATGGTGTCAGGGACAGGATCCTGCTTGTGCAGACACAGAGCCCCGGCAGAGTCGGGATGCTCCTGCCGCTGCACAGAACTACCTCAAACGGGTTTTATCCCTGCACAACCTCGGAAAACAGTAACTCTGCCGTGGAGCATTTTGCCCTTGTCAGACAACAGCATTAATTCTGCAGCAGCCCATTCAAAGGGCAGCGACTGAATCTGGGTCAGGCGGCGGAGCCCGGGTTTGCCCAGCGCCCGC
The DNA here is from genome assembly GCA_013399915.1 of Illadopsis cleaveri. Classification (NCBI taxonomy): domain Eukaryota; kingdom Metazoa; phylum Chordata; class Aves; order Passeriformes; family Timaliidae; genus Illadopsis; species Illadopsis cleaveri. The sequence continues at coordinate 224,722 of VXBB01019266.1, forward strand.
CACCAGGTGTCACCAACTTCTTGATCAACGCAGATCTGATCCCAAAATGCGGCTCCACCAGCCTGTTTATCACTCACGGGGACGACTGTCACACGTACCAGCCATACAACCAGAAAAGACCGGCACTTTCCCCTCCAAAACCGCATGCTGTTTGTCCCTGTTCCCGTTCAGCTGTCTCTGGATAACTCCCCTGTGTTTACAGTCACTCAGACAGCCTGTCACCTTACAGAAAAAGAGAATCCAGCACAACTGTGAACTTTAAGTCCTGTTCCCATGAGGGATGTGGGGGATTGAGGGTGCCATGTGATGTCTCTGAACAAGGAGACCCAAGGCTGCCCCAGCCCACAGGGAAACTTACTATTCCAACATTTGCTTTACTATCAAAAAACAACCCACTGAACAGTTATGGTCTAGATTTCCAGAGGGAAAACAGTTTGGGTCAGCCCCACAAATCCAGCTGAAGAGCAGTTAGCTCCCAGATGTGTAAAACAAGGTATAAGACATGAAAGTTAAAGATTATCTTGGAAAAAGGTAAGTGACAACTGTAAAAAGCACTGTTACTTATCCTGATGTCCGAGCAAATGGTGCTGCCCAAAAAGTGGGAGCAACAGAAAGAAAACCTACTCAGATGGGGAATATCACCTTTCCAGTCTCGTATCTTTATGTACATGCATGGCATTTAACAATCAATGTAAGAACTAGAGAGAAAGCATGAGGTACTAATACTTCTGCATCAGTTACAGAACTTTTGGAAAACAAAAAAAAGTTATCACAGGAGATAATCTATCCCAGGCTCCCAGTGAAATGTCATGCATGGAGCAGGAATACACAAAACCAGCACCCAGCACCAGCACTGGGAATGCTGCCACTATACTCGGTGCCTACAGACATTGCCACACTTTGAAGATGATCAACGAGGAAATATTCTTGCAGCATCTGGACACTGCCTCAGCATATAAAAGACACTCCCGGAGGGACTCAAAACTCTCTATTTATTCTGATTTGAGCTGCCATGCTTGCAAATGTCTCTAACTAAGAACAGACCTCCCTTACTGGTCGATAAGCCTCAGGTCCTTCGGTTGAAGCAAGCAAAGCTCTGCTGAGTGAAAAAATTTAGTGGCCTTGAAACCTTCAGAATCATATGAAAATCAGGACTTTCTGTTCCTCTTCTCTATCCCTCTGATTATCCATCCCAATGTCAGAGCCTTGTCAAACACCTCAGAACTCATAGCATCCATCTGGCAGGTCCTCATGTCATCATATTCTTTCAGACTGTCACTATAATGTCAACTGAAGGCACCATCACAGCACACAGTACACATTAGGGTCAAAGAGGATGTTGTCCTTATCTTCATATAAATTAATCCCTGGAATCTGATTTTTTTTTTTTTTTTTTTTTTTAGATTAAGCCTTTCAGATGCTGAACTCAAGAGACAGACACAAAACCAGAAATGTTTCACTTTGCTTTCAAGGCATCACTTTACGTGGCATCCATATCAGGAATATTTTCACTTTGGATAGCCACTAAAGTCCCATATCAAGTTTAAGTTAAAATCTTCATACCAAGGCGGCAAGAAATGCTTCAAGATTTTCAATTGCATTTAAAAATCTGAAAATCTCCAATTCAAAGGAAAGCTTTAAGTAAAAATGCCTCCAATCTGTATTGATTTCTTTGATGTTATGTAAAATTTGCAGACCAACCTTGCCTAATAGCAATGAAAAATCTCAAGAGTATTGTACAAGATGTCAAAAAAACCTTGTAATCTGGGACAGTGGAGATTTTCACAGTCTGAAAAGCAGAGGTGCTACCTGTGGTTTTAGGACAGGCATTTGAGCTGAACTGATCTAGTGAGGTCTTCGACAGTAAGTGACCTTGGTGTGTTCAGTTCATTTATCACCCGGAGTCACAAATCTCTCCCCTCTTTCTAGTTCTCTGCAGAGTCACACAGATGATGTATTCTGCACAAGGATTCTGCTGTGAAAAACATAAAACACCACAGAAATGCACAGTGAGTGAGGCAGAAATGTCCCAGGTTTGCTCCTGTTCCCACCATGGACCAGGGCAGCAGCTCCTGCACAAGGCCAGGATCAGGCCTGGGAGCCTCAGAGAGGGCTGAGCCATTTTTCCCGGGAAGGCATCTCCTCCTCTGACAGTGCCTGCCTCAACAAGCAAAGAGGGCTTGTGCTCTGCCTTGATTTTGCATCTCATTATCCCACTCTTCACAGTGAGCAGATGTGAGGAAGCTTTTCACTTTTTGGAACATTGCTGCATCCAGACCAGAGAGAAAATACTGCACAACACCAGAAAACTGCCCAAATACATCAAAGTGCTATATGCTCTTATCCCTTTAACCTACTGGTTTAATCTAGAAGTAATTCCAGACCTTCTCCTCAGGAGCCCTGGATTAAATTCCCAGCTCAGACACCCATTCCTTGCATAAGCAAACACCAGCTTTTCCTGCTCCTTGCTTTCATGCATGAAACAGAGGCGGTTGGCAGCCCTTACAACAAACCACATTTCAATACAGTAAAGGGTGAAGTTAGTGTCTAACTCACACTGAAGGGTTTTAATTGTGTTTTTATCAATGGTGAGGCACTGCAAGTCAAGAGCTGTGACAATATACCCTAAATCATACAGGATTACCACATTGTGTCAAACAAACATATAATTAAGGAGCTTTAATATGTTAACAGTTTGGAATCAGATTAGTGTTGTATTAGGCTAATAGAGTTGGTCCCCATTAATCCAGATCAATTGCTCAATTCTGTTTACTTGGATTTTTTTTCCCCAAAATTTAAAAACATAAATCTAATTCTCAGCAGAACGTGCACATGCTGTGGGGCAGGGTGAATTCATCAAGATATCTGGGCACGTGGATAAACCAAGTGCAGCTTAACTGGTTCAACCACACAATGAAGAACTAAACACTCTAATTCCCGGTGATGAGATTTTTGTACCACAAGAAGAGACAATGTATCTGGGCCCTGAGCAAGGCGCTGAGGCACTTCTCCACATTTGCAAAAGGCCTTGAGTATTATGTGGCTCCACACACCCCCAGGACCAGTGTTAGAGTCCAGCACCCCTTCATGTTGCAGAAACAGTCCACAGAGGTAATGCTGCTTTTGTACACAGAATGCAGGGATGCAAGGCACAGATACATGTAACATCTGCTGCCCAGCTTCTCTGGGCTAACCAAGCTTTAAATACAGAACTTTAGGGACCACACACATCAAGACAGCAATGCTGGGATGTCTGCACACGTCCATGATGCATGATCCCAAATACAGGGCTCACTCTGTAGCCAGGTCAGAAAAGGTCTTGATGATTCTCATTCATAGCTTACTCTTAAGAATGCAAGGAAGCATCCAGACAAAAAGAAACGTGAATATCAGGGCATGGAGGGCAACCAAGGCCAACCCATATTGCTTGTGACCTGTACAGCCCCGATGAGATTGAATCCAGCCTCATCTAATGCAGCTTACTATTGGCACATCCACACACCAGCAGCAGAGTGAAATCTTGTGACATTAAGGTTTGGTTCAGATGTCAAACTCAGAGGTGACACTTCAAAGCCAGACACTTCAAAGTCATTCCTACACATGCGCTCCCTACTTACTTTCTGTATGTATGCATGCTTGTGTGTGAGTAAATACATACATTTTCTCCCTACATATACATAAAAAATATATAATCTAGCACAAAATTACTTGGATTGAAAGGCACTTTAAAGATCTAGTTTCAACACCCTTTCCATGGACAGGGATGTCAGCCACTGGATCTATATATAGATGTATCCTATACTGCAGCAGGGCAATGGCAAGATTTTACTTCTTAACTTAATATGGCTAAGGCAAACACACACCTTAAAGGTGCAATTTCTTTTCAGCCAACTCTGTATTGCTTTACAATTGTAAAATATGGACTAGATTTACTTGTCTTAAACTGATCAATTGTCAGATTTTTTTATATCCATGCAAACAATTCATTTTAACAGTCAATTTATGCCAATAAACAAGGCAGTTTCTAAGAAGACAAATTCTGTTACTGTCTACATTCAAGGTACCATTCAGCCAGCTAGAGAGATTTGATTTACATTGCATGAGTATTAAGGAGTGACCCAAGGACCCATAAAACAACTACACACATAGAGGCTGAGTTCCAAACAGTTAATTCATCACACTCATTCCAAGACAAATCCTGTGGTGCAGAGGGCAGGATGCTGAGGTCACCTGACATATGGACACCGAGCTTTTATTCAAGGCAAAATGTTATTCCCAGTATAGAGTACCAGGCCTTGATTTACAACACATAAATCCTAGTTCACAGAGTTTACACTACTGGGGACAAAACATTTCCTTAGAAATATTGCTGGGAAAATGTCAAGCAATGAGTTATCTGTGATAGAATGACATGGAGATGACAGGTTTTTGCTGAGAGTAAAATGGTAAAATAACAGAATGCAAAAAGGGTTGGACAGCACTGTTTCTTCTGAAGTCTGAAGCTCAGCACCCAAGACTAAAATGAAAACCCACTTGCATCTCTTCCATTTACCATGGACTCATAAGCAGCAGTCAGATACTTTGCCATCAAGCAGTTATTGATGTGTAGCTCAATAAAATGAAAATATTTTATCACAGAGACTTCATCCAGCATCCTTGTACCACCAGAACACAACACTGTACCAGAGCAATATGGTTTAAAACTTCTTTTCACATTTACTGGTATTTACAACATGCTGTAGTTAATGACACAAAAACCCATGGCCACCAACTCTTATCTTCAAGGGCAGCTTCAGAAACATTTGCAGCTCTGCCCCTCCTCCCCACACACTTTGACCACCTTCTGATGGCCAGGCATGTTCTCTCATTAATAGTAGTTACAACACCGGTACTGAACACAGCACTGCATATGGGCATGTGCCCCCCAAGGGACAAGAGGCTCCTCTCCATTTGGGAACACACCTTTGGTAGGGTGCACTGACTCCTGTCCCCTCTGCCCTGATACAAAGGTGCCTGTTGCTTCTGGAGGAAAACAGCAGCACCCATCAGGAGGCTCTGTGCAAACCTGTGCTCTCCAAGACCTGGCATTTCTTCCAAGACCACCTTGTGAATCCTATTTCTTCCCAAGAGCTGCTAGCCTGACCTGTGCTCCTTCCCTACCTTTCCAACTGCAATGAGGAACTCACACAAGCCAAGGCTGCAGAGCTGCTGGCTCCTGAGTTTTGTCTTTGCATTCAAATGCCTCTACATTTCTTCACTCTTCAGCAGATAAAGCCACATGTCCCACTGGGACTGTGACAGTGGTGCCATCAGCCACATCATTCTGAAGGCTCCTGTCAGTGGGGTGAATAGTGGGAGATGTTCCTGAGAATTCCCCCAAATGCTGTTGGGACAGCAGAAGATCCATCTCCCTTCCCTCCAACAAGAGACCAGCTGACTGAGCCCCAAGAGGAATTGTCACTGATTCTCAAAATACATGGGTCTATACTAGCCCTTTCCTTTTCCATTAAAATTGAAATAATGTGTTAAATGATGCAGCTGGAAAGGAAAGTCCCAAAGAACTATTATTGCACATGTGTGTTTTTCCCTTAAAGCTTTGATTTGTCCCACATAATTGTAGACAGGAAGGATGACATGTTCTCTACAGAAATTTATTACATTGTCAAAATCCTTGCTCTGAGTTTTCAAAATGAACAGTTTTGCTTGAAAAAATACTGTGTTACAAAATTTATACACACATGAAAAAGACAGTGTAACGCATCAAAATCAAAGTACTTCAGTTGACCAGATCTGAGTTTTGGGGTGTTGGTATCTTTTTTAAGGCAAACAGACTTTCAAGATTTAAACATTCCTTCCCAACTCAAAACAGACAAAATTTTGGCAGTCTTGCCTTTTTTCAGTGAGACGTGAAGGCTGTTTCACACGTGGCTTTGCCAAGCATCACTGAGGCAGAAATTACCCTCATGTGTGAGGAGAGGGCAGATTTTTCTCCTCCCATGCCCCACACTCTGAGACAGGCCCCTGAGAGCATGGTGGTGGCCATACAAGGAAATGCCCAGCTGTGGCAAGCAGGGCCACCTCCCATCCCATCCCATCCCCAGTGTCCTCCTGGATCTCAGAGGGCTGGAAGCAACAAGAGGGTCACTGAAGACTCGTGCTGCTGAGAAAGCACAGCACCAGCACCTCTCATCAATTCTTTTTCTCACAAAATTGCCTTTGCTTCTCTTCTTCCCTCCATGTTGGCAGAGGAGCTTTGTGCTCCCAAAGGCTGCAGTTCTCTGCAGGGTGCCTGCAGCCACACCAAAGTTGGCTCGTTAGCTCAAACAGCTGTTCTCCCCTTGATGCATCTAAACAGCAGAGTTAAAGTGTGCCCATTACACCTGAAAAACCTCTTTTGTCTCCCTCTTGTACAGCAGTTTCTCATCACAGCAGTACTTTCCCCGTACCTTTCCCTGCTATCAGAAAATTTAAAATCCAACACCAGGCAGGACAGCTCTCCTTGGCCACCTCTTTTGCTGTTTTTGCAAGGTGTGGTCCAACCATAAATCTGCATTTTCACAAATAGTGCTTAACCTCCACAACTGCAGAATATTTCATCCTTTTCAGTGTGGCTGCTAACAGATTTATCATCTTCATCTACTACCTGGCCCATGACACTTAAGATTAATCCAGTTTGTTGTACATTGAGAAGCAGACCATGCTGAAGATGAGCGTTCCCCAGAAATCAGACTTCTTGCAGCATGCAGGAGAAAGGAAATACAAGGACACCTAACAACCACCCTGCTAGCGTGACAGAGCCAAGTGTGGGTGTCCACCACATTCCAGCATCCAAATGGCTCAATTCCCAAGGGGAGACCAAAAGCCCTTACAAAATCCACCACAAACTCCACAGTCTTCATGCTCCGCCTGGAAAAAATGGGTTTGTTTTCCTCATAAGCTTCTCCTTCTGTACTTGAAACATGTAGAAAATACTGTGGTGCCTCTGCAGACAGGATGCTCCTTACACAAGGATCATGAAACCCACAGCCAAACATTTTATCCCACAAAGAGGTAGACCATCCCCAGCCCAACCTCCCCTCTTTGGCACTGTTGTTTGAGTATAATGAGACTTTAAATCATTGCTTTTAAGACTCTGCCATTTTCAAAAAATCAGATGGCATCTTGGTTTGATTTTGTATTCTGGGAAGAAGGAGGGAGGATCTGATGTTGCCAAAATAAGAATAAAAAAAATCAACCACATAAAAAACCCCCACATTTGCTATCAGTATCAGTAGCTTGAACTAGCATTTTATTTGTGTTTGTATACAGTGACAACGTTCAGGTGAGACCAATAATACAGTACTAAGTGTCACAGGTTCAGAAGTAATGTTTTCTAGGTAAAAAGCATTTATGAAGAAAAATCGGCATCACAATTCCATTCATACTCAAATGTGAGGAAATGAGTTGGCACAACCGACAGCTCCATCTTTTTGACATATTTGTACTTTGCTTTTAAAAAGCAATGCAAACACAAAGTAAAAATGTTCAACACAGAGGATAAAGAAACACACAATCAATGTCTCCCACTCCCCACAGCTGGAGGCGACACATTTCCTCAAACATGCCCTTTATCTTGGCATTTCTGAATTATTCACTGTTATTACTATTTTTTTCCTAAATACATGCCAAAGTATTACTTTCCAAATTACTGGCCTCTGTTGTTAGTTACCTGCAATTTTTCATCTCCCATGCAAGTCAGGGCAGTCACATGAAACTAAAGGCTGAAGCATAGGTATTGTTTGCCCAAGAAACCCATGGCCTTGAGGGTGCCACAGCTCCAGGACTTCTCCAAAAACACACTGGGAGAGCTTCTACCCAAACAAAAGGAGTTGAGATCTAAGGGAGGGGAAGGGAAACCAAGTCATGGGGCTGCTACTTCCTAGGGACTGTGCAGAAGAGGTGGGTGACCCATTCTGGCCCGTGACTGACCAATTCCCACTTTCTCCCACCACCCCAAAAGTAGGCTTTATGAGGAATTCACCACCTTGTACATAGCTACAGCCTCTGCAGAACACGTTTAAACAAGGGACAATTGTTTAGCATTTGTGAGAAATGTGGCCAAGCCCCTTAAGAAAATGCTGTTTGGAATCATGTTGATGTATCATCCTCTCGCCACAGTATTTTTAGAGATATCTGTGATTTCCAGCCCTTTTCAGGGTAGGAAAAAAAAAATCCCACTTTGGCCACCATGGGCACATGTCAAGGAAAAGCAACCACACAGGCACCATAATATGATGAATATGTAGCAAGTGCTGGTACCCTTTTGCTGTAAAACAGAGGGAACAGACACACAGAGCATTTGGATCCAGATCTTCTTCCTTCAGGTACTGACTTTAAACACTTTGAAACAGCTAAAGCAGCACAAGGATTCCACATTCAGTTCTGAACTTCTCCCTAACCTTTGTGGTGGCATTAGCATAAGGCAAGGAGACATATTTTGACTCCCATCTGTGCAAATCCTCCCCGTGCTGCAGAATCAACATTCTGTCAACCAATTATTTTATGCTGTATCACAGCACCGGGGTGTGGGGGGGAGAGATGAGGGGGAATCATCACACCTACAATCAAAAGAGCAAGGTTTTGCAACATAGCATGTACTAAAGATGTCTGTCTTAAGTCAAACTAGCAGCCATATTTTATTCAAGAAGCATGTAAACAAATCTGGCACATTCATTATAAAAAAACTGTGTACCTAGCATGTTCATCACATTTCAGATATTCCATTCCTCCCTCCCCACTGAGCTCCATGGAGACAAGTCAATCAGAGTTAACCATCTGGTAATCCTTAGCCCAGGCTGTGCAGCTGCTACCTACCATTTTTAATCAGGGCTATGTCTTCCATTCATGCTAAATAGGAGGCATGAACAGCTGCTTGGCCAACACTTTCAAGCAAGCGCTCTCTCTCTCTCTCTCTTTAGTATTCCTGGCTTCTCTTCCTTTCAGCTTTACATTTTGCCCATGTTTTACAAGTATTCACTTTAAAAAAAAAAAGTAATTGTGAAACAAGAGGAAAACGCTTCTGGTCATTAAATCTTTAGAGAGTATATCTGCTCTACACAAGTTTCTGGGGGACACAGTCCAATCACAGTCTCTGATTTTAGAAAATAAAAATTATTGTGTCCATGGAAATACCTTGTTTGGTGTTTTTTTTTAACCTACAGATGCCTCCAGAATGGTTCTCCATTGCACATGTCAGCATCTGAGAGGTAAGATAAATTTAAATGAAGAATACATGGATTAGTTTTTAAAATGGGCACAGTAATTGCCTAGCTTACAGGGAAGGTTTCCTGCAGGCTTTCCTGTATTCCATGCAGAAGCCTCCCTGCCTCCAGGAGATGGAGGGGAAGGGCACATGCCAAAATCACCACCAAATCAGGCTGTCCCACCTCCTTTCCTCAGTTCCAGAGGAGATGCTTCCCTGTGAACCATGCCTTAAGCTTCTCCCATCATCCAAAATGCTTTGGAGTTATTTTTGTAGGAAATCCAACTGAATGGCAAATCTTCTCCAGAGATCAAAATATTCCAGCACAGCACAGCAGTATCTCAGCTGCAACTGCTCCAAAAAGCAGCATGTATCCTGCCCAGGTGATGGGTACCAGCCCAGCTCCATGCTGGGCACACACACTCATCCCTCAATCTCTGCCTTGGGTTCATCCAGAGCCATGACTGTAAATCTCTTACCACAGTAACATGAAAAAAAAAAACAACAAAACAACTTGTATCCACTGCCAATGGCAGATCTGCTGCAAAGTCAGGGAGATGGGTCATGACAACCCATGGTGATGCCATCTAGTAGGAATGACTCAGAGAGAATTGGTACCTGGCCCAGCAAGATTTCCCACCTTGATTTTGTGGGTGCAGACACTGAGGTGTTGGCTAAGCCTGTTTGTTTAGGCCAACTCCTCCAGCATAGGTGCTTCTGTAGAACATGTTTTTACATCTGCTTTTTTCCTGAAATCTTCCTTCAGCCACGAGATGTCTTACATATACTGGTCTTTCAAAAGAGCAGAATCTTGGGAGCATGGAAATCACTCATTGCCTCTATACTCCATGCAACAATAACCACAATTTATATTCCAACAGTGTTAGAGAATGTTTTAACCCTGTAGAACATTGTTACTTGCTCCACCTACCAACATACAAAACCAACATGAAGGTCATACTGAAAATAATAATTTAAAAAACCCAGAATGATATAGATGTTAGAAAATGTTGTCTTTATTAATGACATGTCACTGGGGATGTAAAATCTTGCATGGCTTAATCAATTAGTTTGCCTGAACAGAAAATAAACAGAGGACATTTTCAGTATACAACAGTGCATAAAGGTTAATGCAATCATGCATTCCTCTGAGCCCACCATGAATTCAGCATTTAACTTCCATGAATTTGCCACAAGTAAAAAAATAAAGAAATAAGTTAGATGACAGGATGGTGTTCCATCTTGTGGAGAGAAAATTCCTCCAAAACATAAACATGTCAGAGCAAATTTTAAGAGATAAATAGTCTAGAACTGTGGTAGAAGGACCCTGTTAAAAAATAGCTCCAGGATAACGAGTGCCATCAAATCGATAAGGTCCACTTCTCCTTATGGCCTTTATGCACACATACACAGAAAATTACTGCAAACATTCTGCTTTAACGGTATTTTAGTTTTTCATCAGAGATAAAAACAAGTCTTTGCTGTATCTAAATGTGCAGATTCACTTCAACTCTTACATCAACCAGAGTGAATTGGAAGAATAAAATATGAATGCTATGTTAGCCCTTCTGGGAAGACTTATTTCAACCAAAAAAATCCTCTTCATGAGTGATGAACCAATGCATGTACATCTCTAGGCAATGATCAGGCTGAGGGCAGTGAAAATAGGACAAGAGAGGTGTGGAAAAAGACAGACAGTGAAAAGCACAAGTGCAGATGATTTCTTGACTGGAAAAATAATGCATAAAAGAGTGGAACAGTATTCTGCCACAAACCAACCCAATTAAAGTGGAACCATGGGCTGTACATATCAAACTGGCCTTTGCTGTTTTCTCCTTGTAGGTCAATACTCCCAGTCTGCAAATCCTGTGTATGCTCTCTGATAACCTCTGCTGCACCCTCCCCCTTGTGCATCCCTTCATGCCACGGAAGTGAATACAATTTAAATTTAGGATGCAAAACACAGTAAAAGCCAATCACAAATTTACATACAGTAACCAAAGGCGGCACCAAACTAGAGGAGTATTAAAAACCATGAGAGACAACTCATTTTATGGCACTTGCTCTGATTGTGCCAGCTGCTCTGTGGGCAACACTGAGAGCAGTATGTTTCCAGAGGTCATGATTGGCAGAAACTCAGTCTCAGCAACTCTTACACAAACTAGCACACGCCAGAAGAGTGCAGAAAACACCTTCTGTGACTGAAGTGAAGCTCAAGAGATGTCCTCAGTCACTGTAAAGCTACAAAGTTGTAAAAAGCCAAGCCTTGCAGCCAAAATACTCTCATGAATTATCCTAAGCAGCAATGCCCATGCTGTAGCCAGCGGTTGCTGCTTCTGGCAGAAAAGCTGATTCTCTGATGATTGCGACACAAAAGAGGGACATCTTTTCTGATACGGAACCATTTCCTCCCCCAAGCCCTTGATTTCCCTGCTACAAAATGAGGCAAGGGATGTGACCCCTTCTCCCAGCCAGGGATGTCTCCTGCAACTGGGAAAAGCTCTTGGCACTTAAACCCCTTGCTAGGCAATTGAAATCAGTGAAGTACCATTAATACTCACAGAAATTAATTTAGTACAGAGCAAGCCCTGGACAGACACACATCCAACACTGCAAAGATTAGGAATGGCTCTGTGCTTTCACACTTGCACACAATGTGCACACCTACCTCAGATTTTAAAAAGTCCAGTGTGCTAATACAGGATGTGCTGGGATGCTGAGCCCCAAACCCATGCAATGAAGGGTTTAGTTTTAATAACTGCAAGGGTTTGGATTTAATAATCCAACAGATGGGGGGTATTTGTCATAGAGTAACACCTTCTCTTTGAGAAAAATCCAATTTTTACAGAACGTGGTCACAATAAAGATTGCATTCTTCCTTAGATTTACTCCCAAAAAACCCCAGACAATTCACAACCTGCCAGATGTGAGCTATAATAATGGTGGTGGTGATGATTTTGTTTTCTCCCCTCCCCACCAAGTATACTAGTTATGAAACAGAGACTGAAAGGGAATTTCAGCATCTTTAATTCAGAAAAAAGAATGAACTAGAAATCTGGAAAAATAACTTGTGACTAATATGCAGATTTTATCAGCTTGTAGATCGGAAGCCACAGTTTGCTGGAAGTTGTCTCCTTTTCTGCTAATTTGCCTCAGATGAAAAAGGCACTTGTGTTCTCTCTCTAAGTGAATACTTCACCTCAATGCCTTTTGCAGCATATGCTCAGGCTTGCAGTTACTATTGATAGAATGGGAAAGAATGACAATTCTCAAGATTTCATAAAAATTCTTCTTAAGCCAAAATGCTGCAGAATTTAATTTATAATTCAGATATTTACACTCAAACATCAGTCCTGAAACCTTCCCTTCCAACACTCCTACCATAGGTGGAATTTAATTTTAATAAAGGCTTCAATGGTGTGTGTTCAGACTGTGGCCTCACCAGAGCCTGTCATGAAAGCTGCTGATGACCATACAACAGTGTAAGTGTTCAGACTATTTTAGGCCACATGTCCAGGGGGATATCTGAGAACTGCTAATTTGGAAGAGGACAGACACACTATTTTAGAGTGGGAAGTGTGCTCTGTGGTCATTGGCCAAAATCCTGGGACTATCCATGTGAGGAGCAGAGGAAGCTGTATAGCAAGAGTGCAGAGACTGGGGGAGCAAAGACTCACAAGGGAAGAACAACCATGCTCCTTGTATCCAGCATTTTTTGAACCCACCAGCCCCAGTGCTTAGGCATCGTAAAGGTGAAGTCATCAATCATAATCTGCAAAAGGGGCAAAACCTGCATCATACAGATTATTCCTGCAGGATCAGACTCTCAACCACAGATTTCTGCAGCAGTCAAATCCTTGTTTTTCTCCATCCTAAAAACCACACATCTCAGAGGGTCTGTGACAGGAGGGACATGCCCTAACAGGCCATTACCCCTGCCTCAGGTGTCAGTGCAGCACTGGGAATTTGGAGGGGAAACCACAGGAGATGGTGCATCTGGAACCTCTCTGTCCCTTCCACTCCTCCCCTCTGACCCCACAGACACATTACAGGAGGTGAGATGTACAACAGGGCAAGTGCAGGAAGGGCATTGCACTGCCCATTTCTCTGTGTTTCTACTGCTCTGATTGGAGAATTTGTGAAGGCATTTCTGTCAGAAAATGGTAACTATGCCAAATTTTGATCCCATCAGTGTACAACAGAATATGTTCTATGTTCTTAGGCATGCAATAAACTCAGGCACCACAACTAGGAGGTACATGCAGACAGCTAAAGGAATGGCTTTGGTTCAGCTGAGGACTACAACTGTGAATTACACCTGGAAACAAAATGTCCATTTCTTAGGTTTTTTCCTAAAGCGCCATGGTATGGATAGAGGCAGGTACAGGAGCTCATGTAATCCTGTAGACAAAGTGAAAGCTTTCAAAATATGTATGCCTGGGTAGGCAACATGATACTGTCATTCAGTTAACAGCACCACAAATGAGAATCTAACATAGAAAATGTATCCCTGAGGAGTGTGAAAATACATTAACTCCTTGATGCTCTTCACAATCCATTATCAACTACAGGAAGCAGGCCATAACGTCCAAATCCCCAGCATCAAAGATTAAAGTCACGATACACAGCCATAATCAATTTTAATTATAACAATCACCCTGTAAACAGGTCAGGAGCTAATTGGATCAATAACTGAATTGCCATCAAGTGCAATGAGCTGCACATTCAGCAGCCTAAGTTACCCCTGCCTCCTATGGTTACAGAAACAGTTTGTTCTCAGCATTACTGGGACAAGATCACTTTTAAATTGGCTGGGGCTGCAGATCCCAGCATTGCCAGCCCTCTGCATCCCAAAGGCTCACTGCAAAGGGCAGGTCGTTCGGAGTGGCTGCAGAGAGCTACCTACCCACCACAGAGGTCTTCATTATAATCGATATTTGAAGCATAAAACATTCAACAGCAGGATATTTTAACTCCTAAAACCAGTCAATTATGTTGGCTGAATTAGCCTGTGTGACTGAGTTGGTGAGTGCAATGAAGGAATAAGAATGAAACAAAAGCCCTGTTTAAAATAGGTCACTCCTTTAGAAAATTTTGTAATTACACACTGCAAATATATTTGCATGTTCAATGAGTAGGACATGTTTCTTGTGATGAGAAAGCCTGGAAGAGCTTAATCAAAGTCTAGCTTATCAGCAAAGGCTAATTGGCTTCCATAGCACATCATCCATCAGAATCTAGCATTAGCACAAGCTTCGCCAACCATTAGTTGGCAGAAAATCCCAATTTATTTTGATAACAGAGGTCTTACCTCCAGGGGTTTCCATGACCACATAATCAGGTGGTGCATCAGTGTCCCATCCCATGCCCTCCAGTCAGCATCACCCAGTTAATCAACTCAACAGCCAGGGAAGATGGGAACTGACCATGATGGAAAGTAATTTGGGAAGAAAGAAAGAAAGGTACAAGGGTGATACATAATGAGTTGAAATCTTTTTCTTTTAAGAAAGAGTGCAAAATAGAAACTAATTAATAAACTGCCATGAGTAAAGCAACCCACAAATGCAAAATAATGATGGACTGAAGTTTTCCCTACAGCAAGCTGTCATCTCAGTTTGTGAACTGTAAGGCTGATTTCCCCAGCGTTATGCAAAGAAACGGCTCCTTTTTCTTTTATTTCGACTTCATATTTCAGCTACTGAGTCTTCTTTACACTAAGTTGGGTTTGCAGGCACGGAATAAACTCAAGCCTTCTATTCCTGGGCATGATCTGCCTATGCAAAAATCTGGAATTATTTTAGGGAAGCACATCTTAGTACTTCCAGACTTGTATTCCCACCACCACAACACATGACTACAAATGACAACATCTAAAGAAAGTCAGAACTTACAGAGGGCAGAGGCTGAAAATTATTTTATTAATGTAACACTTCATCTGAAATCATCTTATATCTGTGTCACAGCTTGAAATTCTTATAATCAACCTAGTAGAAAGTACCACAAGATACTATTGGTTTGGTGCAAGACAACAGCAAGGAGACAGGAGCAGAATTTATTGCCATACCACACCTAGCATGCAGAAAACATTGCCATTTCAATCCAGTGACTAATTCAAGGGTGAAGAATAGAATCCTGCCAGGATCACCTGAAATCATCTTGTGGCTCTGTGCCACCAGGCCACTGCCAAATGCTGGTTGTTTTGGAGTCTCATATAGTGATCAAAAAGACAATGAGACAGCCCTGTAAGTATGGGCCAGAATTTATTGCCATACCAAACCTAGCACGCAGGAAACATTATTGCCATTTCAATCCAGTGACTAATTCAAGGGTGAAGAATCAGATCCTGCCAGGATCACCTGAAATCATCTTGTGGCTCTGTGCCACCGGGCCACTGCCAAATGCTGGTTGTTTTGGAGTCTCATATAGTGATCAAAAAGACAATGAGACAGCCCTGTAAGTATGGGCCAGAATTTATTGCCATACCAAACCTAGCACGCAGGAAACATTATTGCCATTTCAATCCAGTGACTAATTCAAGGGTGAAGAATCAGATCCTGCCAGGATCACCTGAAATCATCTTGTGGCTCTGTGCCACCGGGCCACTGCCAAATGCTGGTTGTTTTGGAGTCTCATATAGTGATCAAAAAGACAATGAGACAGCCCTGTAAGTATGGGCCAGAATTTATTGCCATACCAAACCTAGCACGCAGGAAACATTATTGCCATTTCAATCCAGTGACTAATTCAAGGGTGAAGAATCAGATCCTGCCAGGATCACCTGAAATCATCTTGTGGCTCTGTGCCACCGGGCCACTGCCAAATGCTGGTTGTTTTGGAGCCTCACATAGTGATCAAAAAGACAATGAGACAGCTCTGTAAGCATTACAGATTCATCAGCACAGCACTTATCACTGAGGACCTGAGCTAATTAGCACTGCCCCACTGACAGCATCACATTGGGATCCAACCCATCCCCTCCACATGGCACTGCCTGGTGCTGAGTCCATCCCTACGGCTCACCCAGAGCTGGCCAAGGCCTGCTGGGGTGACAAGAGCCACATGCCCCAATTGCACTTGTCATTCAAATCACCCAGCTATAAAACTCAACTACAACGGTTAAATACAAGCAAAACAATCTAATTTTGTGCTTCAGAAGATCAACTAAGAGTCCTCTCACCGTCTATAAATCCAAGAGCCAGACCTGGGCGATTAGGAGCGCGTGTTTCCTAGGTGATAAGCCTTTCATTTTTCTGAAAGACATTTGAAATAGAGCATAGGAAGATTAATCCTCCCCAGAGAAGGGAGAGTTCACTGACTAATTTCTCTTGCATTTAGATGTAATAATTAGGCGTATTGATTCTTCTGCTTTGTTCCTCACCATTATAATGAAATAATTAAGACAACTTCAAGGAAATATTTGAAAGCTCATTTCACTTTGTCTTCTCAAACGTGGGCCACCTAACACTTACGTGCACTCTCAAAGGGAAAAGCAAAGGTAGACTCTCGCCTTATTTATCTCTGTAACTCATCAGGCACCAACTTCAGGCAGCAAAGTGCTGCCTCAGGCTCCACTCCATTTGCTGCCTATCATGACTATGAACAGCAACACAAATGAGATCCATCTGGTGCGACCAGGACGCACATTGCTCTGCTAAGCTCTCACAGCAGCTTGTTATCAAGGCGGACTGGGGAGAGGCTGACCCCCTCCATGAGTTATGAAGAAAAAAAAAGGAATACTTGTAATTCCCCTTGAAGAGCCTCATGGTAGCATTCTTACAAGATATTATGCAAATGTTATTTCCAGTTCAAATTTTTTGAAGATTTTTGGAAGATAACGGTAAAGTGTCTACAGTGAAGAGCACTCATGATCTCTCCAATCTCTCAGACAGCAATACAAGCAGGTTTTTCAAATACAAGTATGACATTATCCATGAAGGACTCAATCTTTGCATCCACAGGAGGAAAATGTTAGACAAATGGTTTGGGGGGTTCCTGATGGTCCTTAGGGATGTAAAGCTTGGCTGAATGGATAAGGGCCTGAACAGTGTGCATTGTGCACATCTGCATGGATACTCAGGGAGTGCTGAAATTGGAACAATTATGAGAAGGATGAACGAAGATATTAAACATGCAAAAAGTTCTGAGAAAAGCCACTTAAATTGAAAAGGATTTTCTCATTTCTAATTCAACAGCTGATAAGAGTTCTCTGATCTCTCCAGCATGTCTCAGATTTAAACAATTTTAGGCATTTTTGTATTAAATAGTCTTTCAAATATTAATCTTGTAAAAACAGAGGGAAAAGCATATGCATTTTAAAACATGCTTGCTTCACAAATACCACTAAAGCAAGCTGATACAAAACCATGGTCTCACAGCCCCTGAGGGGCAGACCAAAAAGAAAGAGGTCACTCCCCCAAATGCACTGGAATATGACACCACATGTGCTAGATGTGGATGAGTGTTAAGGTCCAAAGTGAGCACAGAACGTTCAGAAGTGCAGAAAGTGGGGCATTTACTGCAGGCTGGCATTGAGCCCTGGAGTATCTTTACCCAAGAAATGACATCACAGCCTCTCCACATTTTGCTCCTCACGTAAAGCTCACCCAGACCCTCATGACTGATGCAGCTCTGGCACAGTATGAGCTGTTAATGTTTAATAGGCGTCTCCTGTACCCAGTGGTCACTGTGACAGCAGGGAACCAATGTTTATGATTCAACACTTCAAATGGAAATCTTAGATGTGGCTACCTCTCAACAGGAGGAAACATCTGAAGAATGTGTTTTTCTGATATTTTTACTTCCTGAGAAATGAAGGGTGCTTTCTGCATGACTCACATCCATGTTTTTCACTTGCGATATTTTTAAACTCTGAGATCCAGCACTGATTGGAATGCAAAAAGTGTGACTTTTCTCCCGTCCTACCCCAAAGGGCCTTTCAGCCAGGGACAGGTGACAGTAGGAACTGGGAGTGGGTCATCTCCAGGTTTAAAATGGGGGTAGAAAGCTTAAAAGAAACAGCTTTAGAATTTATGAATGTCAGCCATATGTGAAAGCTAAAAGAAGTAATGAAAAAGAAGTACACAGACTTCTTTCCTATGAGAACATCATGTATATTTGAAAACAAACAGAAAAACACATCCAGAATAAGGGCTCCTTTCTCTCTTCTCCATCCAAAGGTATCTTTACAGTGTAGATGAGAGCTAAATTTTTAAAAATGCAGTTAATTAAATACATAATTCAAAGAGATATCCTCATGACAAGTGATCCATTGCAGATTTTTTTGCATTTATTTCCTCTCACTGCACATTCCTTCCCAAATTCGGCATGCTTATATTAGGGCATCATGGAGAAATCCATGCCTGTCCTAGCTGCACCTAGACTGTGCAGATCTAAATTGTCCAGTCCTCAGAGAATCAAAAGATGCAAAAAACAAATAGAACAATGATAAAAGAGTTTCAATGCTTTGAAACTACTCCCCAGAGTCCAGCTTCTCTTTCAGCTTGGAGAAGGCTGAAGGGCTCCTTGCTGGACCAAGGCTCACCATAAAATCTCATTGGTGGGCTAAAATGTATTTAGCATCAGGCCAATGTAAATGCTGCCTTTCTTTAAGTACAGTTTAGTTCCTTTAAAGCACCATTCAAGAGACCTAAATGCCAGCCTCAAGCTCAGACACAAGTAAGTGTTCAAAGCAAATTCACGGGCAAGGTTTTGCTCTGGGCAGAAAGATTTTGCTAATGGTTTTGCAAAACATTTTTTTTCTCCGCAGGAGCAAAGAAGCAGAGGAAGGTTGAGGCAGAAGAAACACAACCAATCAGAACAACAATAAAACCTGGAAACTCAAAGGTAAGAGAGGGGTTTCTGCCCAGACAGGGGGAAGGTGGCTGTAGATGCTCACAGGATGCAGGAGCACACCAGGCTCCTCTGTACTGCCAGTGTGAATAAACAAGAGTGAATCACCAAAACATCTGAAGCAACTTCTTTTAAAAGAAATAACCTGCAAAGGACTGAAAACCTGACAAACGATTAAGATCAAAAGGGGTAACATCAACACAGAAACCTATTCAGTCTATACAAAAATGTCCCCAGCTCTCCAAGTGACAGGGAACACACTTTGCTTTGCAGCAACCCAGAACTGTACAAGATACAGAGTTTAAATACATTTCCATTCAGATAAGTTATCTCTTCCCCTCCCCACCAGCAGCTTTTAAAAGATTCATCTTGAACTTGCAGCACTGGAGGGTTTTTTCCTCTCAGATTTTTAATTCACTGGCATCAGAAAGACCTTTAGCAATTTACAGTGTGAAGAGCACTTTCTCCTCAGATTGCCCTGCTTTGAGTCAGTTTGTACATTATGGTTACTTCATTACTTACATTGCATTACACAGGGGTAAATGCAGCAGGCACTGCTCTCTGCAGCAGATGTGCCCCAGGGCCAGCACGAGCCAGATGTTTCCCAGGGCCCCACATCAGGAGCAGGGGCTGAGCTGTGTTACCCCAACTGCCCCTCTGCAGTGCTGAGCCTGGCACAGACCTCTTACCTTCCTTCTAGTTTGAAAGTGGGGTAAATCAGAGAAACTGCAGAGGACACAGCCACATCAGCAGGCTACACTAATCAAAGTGTTGCAATTAGCAAAATTTAAAAAAAACAAAACCAACAAAACCAACAAAACAAACAAAAAAACCTGACCAACAACAAAAAACCAAACACAAAACAAACCCCCCCAAAGACCCAAAAAACCCCAAAAACAAACAAACAAACCCCCAAAATGAAACAAAAAACCCACAAAAACACCACCAAGCCAAGAAAGCAAAAACCCCAAACCTATGGGAGACACCCAAATTCTGTTAAATTGCAGAAGGAGCACTAGAGGAACCAGAATGTATTTCTTCCTGCTTCTTGTGATGGTCTCAGCTGTTTGTCCCCCTGTAAGTCAAAGGCATGCAAGCCAGACTCCTCAAACCCTCATGCCATGCTCCCCTCATGCAGTTTTGGTGATAGTTGCAACAGGGGTAGAGTCAAAAATTACAGGTTTAGCAACTGTGACCAACCAATGCACAAAGTTTTCACCCTGCCACTCAGTTACTGTCTAACAAAATGGCACCTGGGTCAGAAAATCCCATGGATTTTCTTTAGACATGTTCAAAGCAGAGCAATCCCACATCTTGTTGCCTGACTGCTTCTTCTGTGAGATGCCTTTTTCATAAGCACTTCCCATCTCTACATGCTACATGTTGTCTTCAAACATCACAGACAAATACAGGTGGTAAAAATCAGAATAGACTGCAAGAATCTCACCTTCCTCTCTGAAGGCACCTGCACTTTCTTGGTGGGGTAGTGAGCTGCAGCAATACCAGGAGGCCAGTCCATAGGAAATATGTGACCACTATATGTGGCGAGTTGAATCTGATTTTTCTGCGTACCACCATATGGAACAGAATCTCAGCGGCATCAAACATTTACCTAAACTCCATTAATGTCTTCTGCAAGCCAATATTTATAGCATACACACCAGTAGCTGCTGTCAGAGTGTGTATAAATGTTAAACTGAACTGTTAAAGAAACATAATGACAGATGTAGAGATGCTGAAGAGTGCAATCTATTCTAATTTATGATAATTTATTTCCATCATCTGGAGCCCTATTCAGAAGAGAAAGCTGAATGCATCCCAAAGCGCATCATGGGGTGGAGTGTAAAAATCCCCAGAAAAAAAATAAATTCTCTTTTAAACGAAGCAAGAGTACCCTTGTCCTAACACCCAGGACATGCTTAGCAATCTCTCTGTGCAGAAGCAATACAGATGTGGGGTACTCAAGCCCTGCCTCTTGGCAGCCCAGTGACACATGGGTTTCAGTGCAATTTGGGAATAGCTGGGAACTGTTTGTCCCATGAGAGATGTCTGATCACTGCTGAGTCACTACTTTTGGGGGACTAAGCTGCACAAAGAACATTTATGAGCTCTGTCAGAGCCCCTCCAGCTGCATGAACAAACAACGCTGCACCCATGGGTGGCCAGCACTAATGAGCACATAAATTTGAAGAGGGAAAGCCATTTTTAGAAATGAGTGAATTATGCCATAGTGAGCTGTATGGCAGAAAGAGCTTTTCTATTTGATTTCTCAGCAACACAAGCTGTGCTGGATCAGTTCTGCCCTGAGACCCAAACCCCGTCTCCCTCTCCTGTTGCTGTCATTCAGCTGTGAAAGCCATGGCGGAGAGGATTAAAAAAAAAACAGAGAAGAGGAAAAAAAAACAGTGACAGCACTTGGTCCCTGCAGCGGGGACCGCCGCTGGGCTGCGAGGACCACGGGCAAGGAGCTCGTTTTCATGGCATCATCCCTGCCTGGGAAGCAGCCGTGGCAGGAGGCTCACACCCCGTGGCACAGCCAGCGTCCCCTGCATATGTCGGCCCGCCGTGGAGCCAGCTCCCGCTGCCTGCCAGGGCCTCGCAATCTGGACAGGCACAGATTTAGTGCTGGAACAGGCGCCCTCTCCGCAGAGCTGCCTGCCACGAGTGACAGGCTGCCACAGCAGCCCCGGGACCCTGCGCAGCCCATGCAGCCAACGCAGCAAAAAAAACCACCGAGGCTTAGGAATGCTGATTCTCTGCTGAGTGGACTGTGCTGCCCCTGCACAGCTCTGAAAAACTCCACAGTCGGCCAGAAAAAGGGCTAGGCACGCAATATATGCACAGACTACAACACCAGCAGGCACTCATGGACTTACATATCAGATGACAATTTTCAACTATGGAGCGCTCCCTTTCTAAGGAGGCGGGAACTTGATGTTGCTTCCCTTTGCGTTAACTCCTCCCTTGACCCAAACCCTAAACTCCACCCCTGCAATGCCCTGTAAAAATTCCACGACGTGGGCATTGCTTGGTCTTTCATCTGCGTCGCCCTCCTAGTCTTCTTCGGGGGTAAATAAAATGAATTCGTGAGCTTAACAAAACAGAGACCCGTGTGGTCTATTCCTCTGCCGGCGCCAGCAGCTGCAACCTCCCTGGACATGATGAACTCTCTAGCAACACATTGCTACATTCAACCAAAACAATTTTCTGCATTTTAGACTCACTTGTCTTTTTCCAAGAGAGTTATCATCTCTGCAAAAAATCTTGACTTATTCTAAGTGCCAGTGCTAAGGGCTTGCAACATCTACCCTGGGAACACCACTGCTGTGTCTTCAGTGAGTTTGGGTTGGCCCCCCACGCTGCCCCTGCTCTGGAAATCAAGTGCCACAGCCAGACTACCCCATTGCAGTGGGCAGCAGGGTCCCATCACGGACTCCTCCAGAAGGAGTGAGCCTGGGGCATCTCAGCAGGGTGTGCAGAGGAGGAGAATACAACCATTTCTGTAAAGAATATCTCTCTACAGAAATACTTTTTGTTGAAATATTGTAGTTTCTGTCACAAATATTCCTCCATTCATGATCTCACCAAAGTGCCAGTTTTCAAAGGAAATTGAGATTAAGAATTATTTTTCCCTCAAGTAAATGAAATTTCTTTTCCCAAAGCAGCTCTACCAAGGATTCCTTTTGATGTAGCAATGACAGTTTCTTCCCTGACATCTTAGGAACCATCCAAATTGCAAAGGACAAATACTCCACATGATCCTCCATCGCCTGCCCCAGCCTATAATCCACAAGGAAGTTCTTTCCAATACCTTTCCTGCTGCTCTGTGCTTGGCTGCAAGGAAAGTGAGCTGCCTGCCAAATGCTCCCAAACTGGGCACTTGGCTGGGATTAATCGATGGATGTGCCCAACCAACAACATACAGCATTGCTTCTGTTCTCTGACTGAAGAATCAAAGTTTATTAATTATTCCGCTTGAAATGAAATCCCTTTTGCAATAAAATCTCCAGTCTTGGCCTCAACCCTCTCAATGAGTAATTCCATCAAGGAAACTCTTCTCGCAGGACCGTTCACAGAAGATTAAAAAACGGGAGTCAATATGTTTAGAGAGAAACTCTACTGAGCCATACTTCTGAGTAATCCCTCTGTCCACATGCCCGTGGGTCACCAGTTGGAAAAGGCAGCTTGCAATGCACTCAGCACTTGGCAGTGAGAAGCTTTTGCACTTTTATCCATCCTCAAATGCATCCTTGCATCTGCGTGGAAGATTAGAACAAAACGCTTCTGCGACACAACAGCACACGCCATGTGTATCAGCTCACCAAGATCAAAGGCACACAGCAGCGAAAAATTTAATTAAAATGTTAAAATTAAACAGGAAGGCATCCATTGTTTCATTTTTTGGCAGGCATCTTCTTTCAAACCGGGTCCTAATTCCATTCCAGCACGCTGACTGCCCTTGGAGATGGCAATCAGGAGAGCTCTGCCGGATTTATCAGCTGCTGGATTTGGCGGTAGGGGAATCCCACGCTTGCTTTGGCTTTCAAGCACAGTCCCTAAAAAAACACTAGGAGAAACTGCTCAGCTTCAAAGGATAATCATTGCTATATACATATTATGCAGTAATAAGCCAATTTCCAGTATCAAACCTAAGCCCCTTGGGCTGGGCACGAGATACACCCAAGAGCATCATTCCCCCTTACAGTCCCAACAGGGAGGTGTGACCTTGCCATGTTCAACCACTTCAAGACACCCTTTCCTCCATACAAAAGCTGTTTGAAATGGGGTAAAAAACTGATGCAAAGAAGTGGTGTTTTGTGTGCAACATGGCCTCTGTGTGAGGAGGAGCAAGGGTACACGATGTGGTTTTAGACTTGCACGCAGATGGGGACCTTGTCTTGTTTGGTTTTGCTTTGAGCATACCTCCAGCACACAGCCAAAGAGAAGATTATTCTGAAAACAGTTCAAGCAATGCTCAGGTTTGCTTGCTCAATAACTGTAGGATATTCCCTGGCTTCCTGGGGTATTTTGGGCTGAATGCTTAAGACCGCCACAGACCATACAGCCCACCACAGGGAGGCTGAACCAAGAAGCCAGATGTCCCTTTGGTTTTTGGGAACCTAGAAAGGAAGATTCTGCTACTTCTTTAATACAATTGGGGATGCCACAGAGGCTTGTCACCTAATACGAAGATTGTCAAATGCAGTGTCAAACATGGGGCCCTGATACAAGCACCCAACATGCACGTGACAAAGGATTTGCGCTGGGGCTTATCACTTCAAGCCAAAGATACTTTGGATTTGCATCACCTGAGAAATTACACAGGAGGGCAGAGCATTAACATTCAGGAAAAGAGAAGACTGAAGACAAACACAAGAAACTTCTCTTTGAAATTCAAAGAGCTACTGTAGAGCTGTTACTATAAATTACTTCCTGATGTATCAATGATCTTGCCGATGTTGGGTAGCGTTTCATTTTGAAATCTTCTGGGCAGAATATCATCCTCAATACTTCAGACTTTTGAGTACTTCTAGTGAAAATTCAGTCAGGCTGTTCGCAGCAGGCTCTGGTACTTCTCATAGAATAAAGATCAAGTTGACAGGTTGGGACTTTTGCAAGAGAGTCAAATCAGATTTATTTCTGACAGCAGGTCTGGGACTGCACACCTCTCTTCTGAAAATATATAACACTTCATTGAAATCTTCCTGCTTCAGTTTTTTTCCTGTTTCCTTAGCACTACCTCCCTCCTGCATATTTTAGTGACTAGGATGGGGTCTTCTTATCAGAGGCTTCTCCAATCCAGCAAAAGCCCCATATCATGGTCTGATCACTGAAAACATCCTCACTAACTTCTGCCTTGCCACGGCCCTGCCAAACTGGGCTGGAACACCTGCACCAGCACTTATCCAGGACCTGGAGCCCTCAGAGCTCCCCAGTGTTTTTATCCCAAGCCTCAGGCTGCAGCACTTTCTGCTCCCCATAGTATTAGCTCAGCAGCTCCCACAGGCTCTGCCTCTAACACAGCCTTCTCCCAGATGCTAAGGCATTCTGGAAAAGGCACAGACAGAACAGCTTGCTCACAGAAACACTTTTATCTGTCCATTAGAACATCAGAAAAAAGGAAAGGTGAAACAATAAAGGGCAATGAGCTTGGGCAAACATTTCTTCAGTCTTTCCTGAGCCTTTTTCCTGGGTCATGCACCTACCCTGGTGCTTTAAGGGCCAAAGCTGACATTCATCTTGTGAGTGAGACCTTTCTGCTTTGCTCTCAACACAGAGGTCCATAACATTTGTTTCATGCCACAGATGGCTGCTCATCTGGAAAACCCTCTCTCCTTAGGGGCCACGCCAGTCTAATCCTCTGCTGATCCTTCTCCCCTGGCAGCATTATGAAAATACTTCACCACAGCAGAACCAAAGCTGTCCAACACAAGACTCTGTTCCCTCCCACCACAACCAACCTCTGAGCCTGACCCATAGGAGTTGTCCTCACACCATCCATTCCAACTTAGGTCTGAGCACCTGCAAATGTGTGCAAATACCTCATCCAAAAATCTGGAGCATGCACTCATGGATGTGCCTGCATCCATAGGCTGCTAATGATGCAACACCTAATATTTTTGTTTATATAAAATATTCTTCTAGAATACTTCCTTACTTAAAAAAATGTTATAGATCAAAGCCTGTCAATGCTATAAATAATATCAACAATTATAATAATTGGAATCGCCATCATTTTAAGTGATTTAGGATTTTCCTCAAGAATGGGAGGCATTATTAGCTTTTTTAACTGAGTGAAGTGTTCAGAATGGGAAAACACTACTTCCAAACACAAACCTGAGAAGTCTCTACAATGGCCAGAAGGTAAAACTGTGCAAATTAAAGCAAAAGCTTACAGTTTGCCTATATTCAGTATTCTTTTGCCTTTGCCAAAAAGCAAGCAAGCTGTCACCTTAGCAACAATGTCACACTTTGCAGCACATATGCCACTTTGAACAAACACCTTAAACACAGCATCTCCACACTGTATGTTCCTTTCTATAATGTTCTTAACAGCACTCTGTAGAGTCCCCTGGGAGTAAAATCCAGGAAGACCCCTCTGGCAGCTGCTGGGCTGGACAGACAGTCAGCCAGCCAAGTGCTGTTTTCCACACTGCACCCCAGGCCCGTACTAAGAAGCATTTGTATTCAGTGCCCAAGGAGAAAGCTGGGCTTGCAGAGGTTTTGTCTTCCACTGTGCAGAGTCCAGTTTTACCTGCTTTCTTCCTCTCCTCTTTCCCTGCTCAGGACTGGGTCCTCTCCCCTGGAGCAGAGTGGAGAACTTCACCAAGCAACATCTCCTGCCCCTTGGGATCACATACAGTGCCATGAAGGCAGGCTAAACCAGGGACCTGAGCGTCCAAATGATAAAAAGGGTTTTATCAGAAGCATCTCCAAGCCTGTCCTCTCCCAACATCTGAATCCAGAGATGTCAACATGCAGGGCTTTTACCCGGAGCTCCAATTATGCAGATGCTGATTTACAGGAGTGATGACTGAAACATCATCCTCATAAAAATTGTCAAGGAGACTTTAACTGTGTTTGTCTAATAGCAGAAGCCTCTATCTCCACACATCTTATTGCTAGTTTGAAAGTCAGATCATTTTTGTTCTTCTTTTCATAGAAACCTGGTTTGCATATATAATCAAATTTAGCATTAATGAGTCTTTCCTCATCTTCTATTTCTAATGCTTCAAACAGCCGCACTTGGATGAGAGCAGCCATTGAAATGGCCTGCCATGAGATTTTACCAGTTTCTCCCAGGTATTTCCACAGCAGCAGCATGTAACTCCAAAAAGTCCTGCTCCTGGAGCCCTGTCTCTCAGCCATACCTGCTAATCCTACATAATTATTTTATACCAGTTATTTTATATGCACTCTGGGCTGCTTGAGAAACATCAGGATTTAAATGAATTATTAGGTGACCTTTTAAAATCAGCTCTTCCATGATCACAGTGGTCCTAAAATGGAAAATGGTAGGCATTTTCCAGATGAAAGATGTCATTTATTTGCAATGTGGTCAGGCACTGCTGACCTTTTCTCTTCCCCTGTATCAGCATTTGTACCATTTTAACAGCAACTTGCTGATAAGCGCAGTTCTCAGTTTCCAACAGATATGCATGCAGATAATCATGGATGTGAACAGCAAAGCAGCCAGCTCTCTGCAGACTGCATAAAACATGGGACCACCAGATAGATTTCCTGTTCTTTCACTTGTGTTCTGGGTTTTCAGTCTTTACAGCTCCCATCTTTCTTCCACTACCTTGATCTAAAACCGTACCTTTTATCAAAGCCAGAGGTTTCAGAATCATGAGACTCGCAGAAGTTGAGATTTGAAGACTACAAGGTAAAACACCATGTAGGCACTGCTAGTGCTTCTTCTGCCTTTATGCCAGTCCCACTGGCAGAGTGACACATGGCTTCCACATCTGCCTTCAGTGAGACCACAAAAACTTTTCAGATACTTCCTATTGCTCACCACAGGGCCTGATGTCTAATGGCAAAATCCATTTCCTGGGTTCTTCCTAATAAAAATAACTTGTCTGACGGAGTTCCCTGCTGCAGATTACCCCAATAAGTGCTCAGAAGTTGCAGGCTCAAAGCCAAGGACAAACGACGCCTGTTTCCCAGGGCCCAGGTCTCTTGGATGCTCACATCTTGTTGCTTCATTGTGGCAATTTTTGCCTGCCCAGAGCTGCAGTGTATTTTGCATGCATTATGCTAAGCTGCCTATAAGAAATCATCCAATTAATGACAGCTTACAGGGAAGGGTTAGTTACACAGTAATTACCTTTCTAATATTAAAATACCATAGAAATGGATTTATATTTTTTGATTTAGTGGCACATGTTTTACTGACCTGACAGAACACATACAAGACCATTGAGGTAGCAACTGGGACCCAGTCTACAAGAACAACTAAGTACCTACATCCCCAGGCAGACACCAAAAGACTTGGCCATACTTTTTTAATGTGTATGTGCTTCTTACACATCAAGATGGATGGGCCCATCTGATCCAGGTATTGTATAAGCAAAATCACGTAATAAGAAATACTATTTTTTTAAGGCTTTTCTTTCAATATGTGGGTAGACAAAATCAAACACTCAACTCTCCCACCCTGCATCCATGAGGAGCATTTAGCTTCAGCAAGCTGACCCTGTTCCATCAGCTAAGTCTCTGCCCATACAAGAATAGCCAGCAGTCTTCTGGTTAAGCAAAAACCAAACAAATATATGCAAATGTGATGAAGAGTCTCAAGCAACTATAAAACATCTCAGGCCCATAATACACTAGACAGAGCAAACTACTCATCACACACGCTTCATGCAAGCATTACCTTCTTATTTCTTTCCCATCTATTTTCAGCATCTCAAGATATCTAGGCTTTTCTAGGGCACACTTGAAAGCATGCAGCTACTTATGTCCATTCATATGCATGCAAATATAATCCAACAAAAAGCTCCACAGCCAGATGAGCAATCAGCACTAGGACAAAAGACAAGACTTATTATCAGTCTTTCAAGATTCAGATTCCCTTTGCCTTCTCAACACACATCTGTGTGCAAGGCAAGAGGTGCTAACCCTTTCAGAATCTGTACCAACAAAGCAAGCTTGACTCTTGTCAGGCAGGCAACAGCCAGGCCTTTTCCCTGGCTCATCAGTCAAGTGATCACAGCATGAAGGCACAGAGGCAAAGCAAGGTTAGCTTGGTCCATGTGCACCACACACAGATTTTTCAAACCATCTTCATCCAATTTCCCCCAGAGTTTTGTTGTCCAAATGCCCTACAATGCTTTGGAACTCTTTGGTACATCCCATGAAGATGCTCATGAGCACTGATGAAAGCCCATTGTGCATGGCCGGCAAGGTAATTTTTTTTTGCATAAAGGCAAGAAATAAAACAACTCTGACACATTTGAATTCACTGAACATCCTAATGTTCATTTCCAAGTTGTCCTGCAAAGAAAAGCCAAAGTGTCCACAAGATTTTCCCTGCAACATAAATGATTCACAGGTGCCCTGATAAAAGGGCCACTGTAACTGGCTTACATAAAGTTACAGCATGCCTTTTGTGCCAAAAGTACCCCCTGCCCATAACAGCCCAGACACAGCTGGAAGTTGGTGGAGATGGGAGCTCACTGCAAGGTATTTTAAAACACCAATCTATAGATAACCATCAAGGCAGTAACTGCATCTCCTGATTGGCACAACAGTGGAGTTTCTGCATCCCTGCTATTTATGGAGGAATCTAGGGAAACACACCATGGACTGCACTGGAGCTCCTGTTACTTTACAGGAAACTGGACAAATATAAGGTTGCTTTGGCTTTGCAGAAGGAAAGTTGTTTGTGGCAATTCAAAATGTAATTAAACATACACACCCACACACCCCACCACCACCACCCACGGTCCCCCTTCCCATGCAGGCTAGGGATACAAAGTTCCCATTTTTACAGAAATATTTTTGCCAGTAACAGCCTGAGTACAGGTACTTCCTATACCCACCACACTGCATGGGAGGAGCCTTGCTTTTCACTTAATTTCCTCTTCTAGGGCTCCAGAGAGGCAGCACTTGCAAAACAAATAGACCAAAAGTGACAAACTTGCTTGTCTTGCTCACTTTTTGTGGACCCCAGTGGAAGCAGTCTAAACACATCCAGAGAGTCACAGGACTGAAAATGATCCAGGGAGAGAAATGAACATATTTCTTTTCTTTCATCTTTCCTTATTCATTATTGTCAGGTGCACGTTTAAGAGAGTTACTTTTCAAATGAAGTTGTAAGAGTGTTTGTGACATTGCTGCTGGTTGTAGTGCCACAGTGGATTATCTGAGAAATAAGCTTCAGAAGAACATTCTTCTCATCCAAAGATCTGTGGAGTTACAGCCAAGGGACTAAAGAGGGGCAAGAACAAATACAGCTTTTAAACAGCTCTTCCCTGCCCCCAGCATATGCCATGAGTTGACTCAAAACTGGAAACACCCAGGCCTCACCCAGTACAGCTGTGTGCATTTTTCCAATCTCAGATGTGTGATCCACATACTTTATTGCCAAGGTAGAGTTCAAAAAATGCAACTCTTGCATTATTACTACAAGTCAATTTCTTGGTTCCTTTTCTTTCTCTTAACCTTTCCCAGGCCTGAGCCAATGTTGTCTCTTAATGGCTTCTAAATGCAATTTCTTGTCTGCAAATAAGATTACAATGTATGGGGGAAATACAAATGAAAACATATTACAGTGCTATGAATATTCAGAGCAATCAGCCTTATCTCAGCAGCTTCTCTCTGGGTGTTATGTGACCATCAAAGTAGGAAATTGAGAAGGTCAGGTAAGGTCCCTGTTCCTCAAGACAGAGGTCCATGTCTGAGCCAGACTACATGCAAACTGGAATCTGCACACCTAAAGATCAATTCTGTAACAGTTAGTTTCACATCTGAGAAACCCAGAGCCACTTCAGTTACCTCCAGACTCACAAATGTGTGCACCCACAAATACATGAATTTCAGCAGCAGAGGTTCACAAATAAAGACATGCCCACCCCAGAGTCACTGTGAGCCACTCCAAACCACCCAAACAAGAGTGAAAAATCAAGGCTGGACTGCATGGACAAGTTGAGGACATTTTCAGCCTGCACCACCTCCACCCTACCAGCCTTTCTGAGGAACTCCCACAGCTCTGCCATCTGTGCTGCACCACCACAGAGCCTTCCCCCAGGCACGAGAGCCACCCAACGCCCAGAATCGCTGCGTCACCAGCTGGGCTATGAACTTTATTTCCTTGCAGATGCAATCTAGGACTCAAGTGGGAGGTGTTAAGGGGTGTAATTTGACTGTTCTGATCAAGTGCAACAAGGTCTGTGAGGCTGCCGGGGGACATGGAAGCGGACACAGAATTGACTGGAGCATTTGGTCTTCTTTTAAAGTTTAAAATTATGATTAGGCTGATAAAAGGAGTCTGAGGGAGAGGTGGACAATTAGTTCAGACTGGAAATAGTAGAGAGAGGTGGACAGCAGTGTGGAGGCATGGTGAGAAGAGAAGGAAGACGGGAGTAATAAGATTAATTGAATAGAGATGGAATTTCAGTAATCCAAAAAGCCTTTCAAGTATATTAAAAAAAAAAAGTAAGGTCTTCCACACTCTGAAATATCAAACTAAGCTGTGCTTAATTCTACTTACACATACATGCCAAATGGAGAGAAAGTAATTTCTCAGATCATCTTAAATGTTAACACACTCTGCACCCTTCTCCTATACTCCCTCAGTGCCAAGGACTGGCCCACTTTGGCCATGTCAGGAGAGCTCTGTTTACACACAGCCGCGTGTGCATGCGTGTGTACACACACAGGCAACGTGCACTTGCAGCAGCCAGAAGAGTTCCACTTGTGGCTTCCAACCATGACAAAGGCAGCTTTTATATTTGGCTGCTGGAAGAAGTTACAGACCCAGGAAAGTGCCAAGAGAAGAGTTCCCACTCGCTGTCCCGAGGACGCCAACACACTGACTGGGGCGGGAACAATTCTCCTGATGGCACAGCCCATGCCCATCAGCCCAGAGCCCTTCCCAGAAGGGCTCACTTCCCAAGCTCCATCAGACATAGCCTCATCGGGCAGACAGCCAAAAGACCACGCTCCCAGCGGCTATTTGCCATAGGAACAGTTTTGCTCCCCGTTCCTCTGCCCAGCAGTGAGTGCTGCAGAGTGGCTGAAGCACCCTCAGACCAGCACCTGGGGCTCAGCCCCGGGATGTCCTGACTTCTCCTTAAAGCAGGAGCAGCAGTGCTGGGTGGGTTTGTAGAGCTCTGGGCAAAGAATACAAGGGACCTTGTCCATCCACGGCCACATGCAGGTGACCCCACTGTGGGGCCACCCTGTCCCAGGCCATGGCACCACCACATCACCATCACCCAATTCCACAGGACCTGATGCTTCAAGGTGCCCACCAGGGAAGAGGAGCTGCTTCTGGTGAGCAAGGTCAGAGACTGGGGTGAGCAGCTGCCCCCAGCACACCAAAACACCCCCTCAGAGGCACCCTGGTCCAGGCTGCACGTTGCAGGTGCCAACATGTGGATAAATGCACCCGCACAGGGATGTGCCCCCCGAAACACACGCCTTACATAATTCCCCAGCCAGTCGGCGTTAGGGGAATGTGATTAATCCTCCATGACATGTTCTGAACTTTCCGTTCAGAGAGGCTCTCTGCTCCCGCAGACCTACTGGCGATGGATGTCATTTGACCTGCAGACTTCACTACGAATGAGTATCAGAGCAACACACAGTGACATTGCTCCGCACACCAATTATCTGACTCCTTCCCCGCTCGGCCCAGAGACAAGTTTGCTAAATGCATAACGAGGATTTTGTTTTCCTCGGTGGTGTTTTGTTTTGTTT
>VXBB01019266.1:267189-334259 GCA_013399915.1 Illadopsis cleaveri
CCAGGCTTCAATGGGCAAATGTTGGGTACTTTCAGACAGGGAGCTTGCTTGCTGTGTGGTTCTTCTCTGCTCTTTTTCTCCTGACTCTCCAGCAGCTGTCACTGATGTGAGACAGAGCCTTATGAAATGGTGGTTGTGCAGTGAGAATTTGGTGCTGGGGTTTTGGTTTGAACCTGAAACCGAGTCTGGCTGCATTGGTTCCTGATAGAGAGGGTGTTAAGATCCTCTGCTGAAATATAGGCTGTCTTATGGTTTCTCTCTGAGGCTGGATCTGATGGTGCTGGTAGTGTTTAGACTGAAAGCTCAATTGTGTTTTGACAACATCTTTTCCTGGTGTGACGGAGAGGAACATATCCCAAAATCTGTCTTGTTGTGCCCAGACTTGTTCCTCAGCAGTATTTAATCTTCTAGGTTTGGATGCTCTATAAATAAAGCAAAAGCCTCGTGAGTCTCTGTGGGACAGTCTCTTTCCTCTCCTCCTGATTTTAACACAGGAACCCTGGAAATTCAAAATCCAAACATGTGCATGAGAAAACTGGAGTGTGTCATCCAATCCTGCTGTTGCCCTGAGGGGGTCCAGATTAGGGAGAGGCAGTGACTGATGTCTCCAGGCTCTGTCTCATATGATGGAGGGATGAGACACCACATGAAATGAAGGAAAATAAAAATAAATTCTGAGGAATCTGTTAAAACAAGGAATTTTTAATCTTAAAATATTAGTGAGGTCTTAACCAGAGTGCATGAACATAAGTATGTGTAAAAGCACCTGATCCAGGCCTCTTGTGCTGGAGGAAAGGATTTTAAAAAATCCATCATGGGCAGGTAACAGATTGAAGGAGCAAAGGGCAGGACTTCCCCAGCTGAAAGGCTGATCTCTCTCACAATTTTTACTCACTGTTTGAAGGTTTGAGCCCTCAGGACCAGGACCAGCCACATCTCAGAAGAAAAAATCACGATATTTACTGTAAAAAGGTTGATATTGAATGTCTTATTATGACTTATTGATTTAATACCAGGGCCATATCTACAGTGTCATACTAAACACTCTATCAACTCAAATAACTGGATTAATTTGAAAATATAAGGTCAGGTGATTTAAATGCTTTTCAAAAAGTATTTCATAACGCATTTTTTTCCTTTGATGAGAAAGCAGAGAGAAAGCTTCTTTTATCCTACTGTAAAATCTCTATTGCCTCAAACAACCATATCAACGAATGAAGAATGCAATTAAGCCACTGAATGAACAAAAATAGAACAACATTCTTTTGTTTTTAAAGGGTATTTTCTTATTGTTACAACCTTTACCAGTAATGAAGATCATGTGGACATAACAACAGAAGGAAAATAGATTCTTAGGATGATTTTCACAGGTCCCAAGCAGGACATCTAGTGCAAAATCTGTCCCATGTGAATATGAGAGTTGCAGGGTTTGGGGTGGTCCAGTTGTCATTCATCTAAATCTTTTACACCAATTCACTTGGTGAATGAGGAAATCCACATTTGTCTTGTAAAAGCGAAATATTTAGGTTGTGGGGGAAAGCATACATTGACGACTATTGATAGGCAATAAACATTTCAGTAATACATGTTAAAATTCATGATTTTTGCATTTTAATGTGGTACTTCTCTGGCATTTGACCTATCTTTTTCTATCTTTTGTAATTCAGGTGAAATAGAATTCTAATTCACAAAACAACAGTTCAGTCTCAACCCTCATCTACACTAAAGCCTTTTTACACCTTTTCAGTAAAGCAAAAAAGGCCTAAAACTAAGATTATTTTGCTGACACAACATGAAGAATGCAGTATGAGTGAGAATCAGACCCCTTACCTAAAATACATCAAAAAGGAAACCTGCCTGTTGTCCATGGTGTCAGGATAATTTTTGCCTGTAATGGCCTAATTATATGCATATTTACCTGTTAATTTAAGTTTGCAAGAAAGAAATTCAAAGTGAAAACCAGGAAAGCCTAAATATTTTTAAAATATTAGTATTTTTTGTTTGTTTTGTTGGGCAATTTGTCACAGGGGATATTATTTAGTCAAACTATCTCTCATAATGCCTTGACATGCCTGGCTACACATACAAGTTACCATCTCCATTCCTTGTGCCAGAGCCAGAGGGCACAAGGGGGCTTTCCTCCACCTCTGGTTTTGAAATTCTTAGTGGGTTTGGGATAGCAAAGAGCAAATAAAAAATTAAAAAACTTCAAAAACAGTGTCCAGATACTGATAAAAGGATTGGGGTGAGAAAGCTTGTTCAGGGCAGAAGAGCAACAACAAAACCCTAACCCACCTTGCTGCTGGTTTGCATGAGAAAAATCTCTCTTCAGGGTTAGGAATTAGGGAGTCAGGGCTAGCCAAGTGGTTACCCAAAGGCTTTAAACCAGTGATGTGAGCTCTGGAGAGAAGGGTCTTGAAACCACAATTTTGAAACCACAATTTTGAAACGGAGCCCCAGCGCCTGGCGGGTAACCTGCCCTGCTTCTCTCAAGCCATTCCCAGTCTGGTTTGCTGCACAGTTGAGATGCATGTCAAGAGGTTGGGGCAAGCCCTGTTTCTGCCTGGGGATCAGGAATTCCTCTCCTGGCTGCATCCATTGCACTCCTGCATCCCCCTGTCCCGGGGGAGCCGCTGGCCCGGGATGCTGCAGCACCCACCCGGGGCTGCCTCGGGGCCGGCAGCCTGGAGCAGCTGCAGCCGGGCTCGTTCTGATCCCACACGGAGCTAAATCTGGAACAAGTCCTCTGAGATCAGTGGTGCTTCCCTCACATAAAGCCACTGTACGAGAGGCAGATTATCCCAGACCAGATGTCACTTTCTGCAGCCGCCGCGGCGCCGGCACGGAGTGGGTTTGACTGTCTGCACTTTCCAAGCTGTTCTTGAGTTCTTGCCTTCACCTCACCTTCAGCATGAGGATCCAGGAGAGCCAGCTAGTATTTATTGTTTGCCCACCTTGTTTTTTCAGGAGCTCAGTTTCCTTGTTCCTAAACTCAGGTCTGGCACCTTAAAAAATGTTTTGCTAAAATAAACCTTAGAATCGTCACAGTCCAATTTAGGATATACAGGGATCAATAGTTTATACAGTCTTAGGGGTGAAATCTTTCATTTCATAAAAAAAACCTGGAACTGTTCCTCAAGTGACCACAACTCTAAAATACCCCTAAGTAAGTTTCAGGGCTCATGATTAAATAATGAGATCTGTCAGCACCAGAGCGTGCAAAGCAGCCCCTTTTAATCTCTCAGCCAAATATGATCATTGTTTTTCATCTCCCATTCCTTGGTCTGCTGCT
This sequence comes from Illadopsis cleaveri, assembly GCA_013399915.1. Taxonomy (NCBI): domain Eukaryota; kingdom Metazoa; phylum Chordata; class Aves; order Passeriformes; family Timaliidae; genus Illadopsis; species Illadopsis cleaveri. Next base: position 270,482 of record VXBB01019266.1, read on the forward strand.
GGCCATACATAAACTATTTTCTCCTATTGAACAGACTTTTCAACAGCACCAAACCACCCTGAAGTCCGAGGTTCCTTCCTGGCATGTCTCTGCCTCTCCCAGAGAGTATGAGTAAACAAGCTTCATTTTGTCCAAAGCTGCTATGTGGGCAATTCATCTTTTCTTCCAGAATGATGAAAAACCTTGCCTGGTTCTGGTAAGCATATGATTTCCAAAGCTGGTTGCATTTAACTCAGAGTGAAGCAGAGACAGGCTTTATTACTTGTGCTGGAGAGTAATTTACCCTCTTGGTCATGTTGGAAGCTGTGGGAATGGAGAAAAGAATGCTTTGTTTGAAAGCTTTGCTAAGAAAACCAGGTCCATATTGAATGTTTAGCAGATTTGACATTTGATTTTCTTCATAGGTTATTGTGTTGTTGCTGAGGGAGAAGAAATGATTCTGTAAGGACTTCTGTACAGATCAAAATAAGTTTGCTTGTGCAGGAGCCCTTGAATTTGCACGGATAAAATTTTCTTCCTAAATGTCTGTGCAGTCAGATCCTGTCACACACGTTATTGTGAAGAAAGTGAAAGAGAGAAGGTGATCCAAATATAACTAGATTTGGAGATTGCAAATCATTTGCACAATTTTAGTCCCACTCTAATCTGCAGCAGAGCATCTGGACCTCTGTTTTTTGGAGGCTTAGAAGAGCAAAGCACCTGTATATTCCAATGAACTCCTTTTGCTTTGGATTCAGGCTTAGAAAGACATCAAAATAACACCAAGGAGAGCAAGTGGCTAAAATATACATAATTTTTCATTGTATAGATTCCTTAATGACACTATGCATATGCTTTCTCAAATATATGTTATAGCTATGACATGAAAAGCTCTCTTTGGAGCTATTTTGTGCAGGTGGACTAATTTGGGGAGAGAGAAATGGAGAAGACATCTGTGCTCCATTACATAGCTCGAGTTTAATTTTGAACAGAGAGAAATGGAGCAGAGAGTGTGCTCTTCTCTATAGCTGGAGTTTATGTCTAGGGAAAGAGAGACAGAGGTTTTTCCCTGAAAGTTCATACCTGTTTTGCCACCTGAGAGGGGCAACTTCTGCTCATGTTTCTCCAAGCCTTCCTGTACCCTGATGGTGTATAACGTCGTAGGGAAAGGAGCAGGAATATCTGACATTCTCCTCTGGCATGTGTTGTATTTCACAGCAGGACTTTAATGCCTTGCCATAATATTTTTCTATAACACAGCATGCAAGTCAAAATTCCCAGTACTTTCAATTACTGGACACCTGAGTGAGGAAACTGCTACTTATAGGATTAGCAGTGTTGCAGGGTAAGTGGCACGCAGTGACCAGTGAGGACCTTGGAGCAGTTCCAGGAGCTGGTTCTGCACAGGAGCAGGGCTGTGCAGTGAGTGAGGGGTGGCCAGAGGCCTATTCATCGTACCTGAATGAGCTGGGCAGCTGAGGCTGCTGTTTGCAGCAGAGATGGAGTATTGGATACTGTAGGAGTGTAAGAGCAGTTCCAGAACCTATTGCTGGTGGCAATAGGAGTCCCATGAATTTCCTGGGGCCAGGGTTGGGTCTCTGATTCCCTGCATATTTCAAGCCAGATATTTTATCTTCAAGCTGCCACTGAAAGAGACAACCTATGTTGTCTCTTGTGCTTATAGAGTCAGCAGCATGAGATCTCATCTGATGTGATAATGTGCTGCTGGTCCTGGGAGCTGCAGCAGGTCTCCATCCGTGGCTGAGCAGCTCGGTCACACCATGTCAATGTCAGGCTGCACCAGTCATGGCATTCCTTTGGAATGATGGTGCTTGCCACTACATGGAGCTATGAACAACAACCCAGTTATGCCCCATTCAAGATAAATGATGTGATTACAATGACTACAAATAACATACAAGAAGTATCAAAAGGCAGAGCATCAGACAGCTCACACAGTCCAGGCTCTCTGGCTTCCTTGGATGGGGGTGTGCTTTGTTCTTCCTCCTTACAGGGCATGGTTTCAAGCACAGAGAAAGAAAAATCCTTTAGATAGGCTGATGCTTTAGTACTCTGGGTTTAAGAATGAGTACTGATAGTACAGGTGAATATACCCTGGAGCATCACAAGGAAAAGCAGCTCACCTGAGGTAGGAGGGACAGAAACATCTGACTGCCACCTCACAGAGTCTGAAGCTGTGGACTCCTAGCTATGGTTTGGGTATCTGGATTTGCCTTTCAGGCAAAAGTTAGGTGATAACTGGTGCAATGACCTCCCAAGGGGCTGCAGTGAGGGCTCTGAGATGTGAAGGGGAGGCAGAAATGAGGAAAATTGCTGCCTGCTTGCTTCATATTTCTCAGGATGTAACCGCCAAAGAAGGTAAAAAGCTTCTGCAGCCTTCAATTCCTTATCTTCAATCAAAACACAATCCAAAGACATTTTTATTACAGTAAAAAAGAATCAAAACCAATATCAGAGTGTTATAAGAAATGAAGGGGAAAAAAAAGTGATGGATACTCACAGTCAATAATTGGCATCCAACAGATAATCTCACCTGTTACAGAATTTACAGTGCTCACCATAAATTAAAATGACACAAGTACATGAGTAAAAAATGCTTTTTGAAAATCAGTTCCAGTGGGAGGGTGCACAGATCTAGCAGCTGAGGGGCAGCAGAGCTGCCATGCATCAGCATTTTTTCCTGAAATGTGCCAAGGTGCCGCTGGCTACCCTTAGGTAGTTGGATGCCTTAGGGGTTTCACTGTAATTACTGGTCTACAATCTGTGTTCAGGAAAGCTGTGATTCTAAGAAGTCTGTAAAGTTTTCTGATTCCTTAGTCCTGTGTTAGGCAGTAGCAGGTGGCTTGAGCTGTGCATTACATTTACAGGCATTCCCAGGCTGCTCTTCAAAGGTTCTTTTGCACTTCTTTCTTCCATTTACCTGTTACAAAAATGAGAAGTTTTCATGACTAACGATTTGAGGCGGAATAACTGACTCCTAGTCACCACAGAATAGCCTGAGCCCATAACCTCACAGTAGGAATAGTTATGCCCATGTTTAGTAAGTGGGGGCACTTCTTGTTATTGCTCTGTGGGTAGAAATATCCTCTCAGATGCAAAATCTGAATTACTTCACAACAAAATTCAGCAATCAAGAGTTTAACTAGCTCTTAGTGCTTCCAAAATGGATGGCATAATTAAATGATTTAAAGCCTGCTGTAATCAGGAGTGCACAGTCAATGAATATTCAAGCTGTTCTCATTGTTAGGGATGATAAAGAAACATCTTCTCTTTAGGTGGGTTATTATTTATTGTCTAAAGAGTCATCCAGAAGATGGTGCCACAGTTCTGCCTGTGAAATGAACACCAGCCCAGAAGAGAGTCATTGCACAGATAATAATATTTCATAGAAATTTAAGAGCAAACTTATTTTCAGGGGCAGTTCAGAGCTCCAAACCTGATATTAAGTCTGTGTTAAGGCTCCCTTTGAAAACTAGGGCAATGTATCTTCATTGCTTTTGCTCTGTGTCACTCCAGGCAAGGTCAGCCGGCACAGCAAGGAAGAGAAAACTCTTCCCATCTTCCCATTCCCTTCTGAAAAAGGGACAGATCTTTGGGAATTTGTTAAACTGCTTGTTCTGGGTAGCAGCAAGACATCAAAAATGATAAATAAGATGAGGACAAAATAAGCCTTGTTCTGAATGCTTCATGAGGCTTCAGTGGCAGTAGGAAGTGCAGCAGTAAATAGAGGCTGTAGCTGTTTCTGTTGGTTAAGGAAGGACAGTATTTCTGAGGCTCTGTGTCACTGAAGAAAATGATGAGGTCAAGCCTGTAGATCCTTGTAATGAGATTAAATAATCTGATTTCCATTTCACAAAGCTTTGCACTAACATAGAAGGAAAAAATGAAAATGAGATTGGTACAAAGCAAAATCTTTGCTCCTACCAAAAGCAGGAATTTAATATTTTCTTCCATTACAATTTTCTGTTGTCTGAGGTTTCTTCTCTGTAGCTCAACCAATTTGTCATCCGATTAGTCTGATGAAGCATAGAGAAGTCATTTGAACTGTAAATTTTCTGCAGGCAAAATAAAATGCAAACAAGAAGAGCTTCCTGTGCCTGCCAAAGTGATGATACTCAGAATACAAATAAGAAAAAGCCATGCTGACAGCATAAACTATTTTTATATTCTGTCATTGGCTCCCGGGCACAGCAGTTTGAACAGGACTGCATCTGTATTCCCAAACCCAAATAAACCATGTAGTCTTAAGTGAAGTTCATGTCTTACAGAATAGCTCTTTAATCATAGTGAAAGGATCCATTGCAGGAAGGATGAATCATGATGTTGATTCACACTCAAGCTGTACGTTTACTGTTTGGATTAACCCGGACACAACAGCTCGAGAGAGGAGGGGTTCCTGCTGCTGACAGGAGATGTGCAGGAGGAGCCAGCAGGGACTTCTGTGCTGGCAGCAGGAACTGATGACACTTCACAACCGTGGTTCAGTCCTGGACCTTTTAGAAGCCAACGTCACAAGCTGGCTTTTTGTGGGCTGGGCACAGACACAGGAGTGTGTTCAGGGTGTGGGTCTCCTTCCACCCTCCCACGGTGACACCCCAGCCTCCCCAGGGTGGCAGGATTTATCACCTAAAGGTCACCTCCAGGGCAAATCCTCACAATAGGACAGCCCCCACTTCCTCATTTGTCTGACAGGGATGAGGAGAGATGCTCGGCTGGGGCTCTCCTTTCCCACAGCCTTAGCAGCTCTCAGCTTCACTCTCACGTGGCTCCTCTCTGAAAAGCAGCTGTGGCCTCATTCCCTTCTATAAAACCTACAGCATTTAGAAAACACAAGCTCTTTCTCAGCACTCTTACACTGCTGAATTGTTGTACAGACATATGTCACGTACTCATTACCTGCCAGGATGCACTTAACGCCTCTGGCTAATTGCAATAACATCTTGCTTTTATAAACTGTTTGCCACTGCTGGACCTCAAAGTCTTTTGGGAGGTCAGTAGCATTAGCAACAGGCAAGATTTCCCACAGCAAGTGGAGCTGAAAGGAGCACTAATAGGACTGTAGCTAGCAAATGGACCGTGCAGCGACACAAAGGCCTCGGTCCTGCAAGTTCTTCCAAAATAATCCTCTGGAGGATATTAGTGGAGCAACAGGATACTTCTATGATGCAAAGGAACTGCTGCTTATGAATTTCTGGAAAGTAATCCGACTTTCTCTAGATAAGCATCACAGGGGAGCTCCTGCCAAGCCAAGGAGTGTTTTACTATCCAGGCACTCTTCATTCAACACACTACAATATTAGTTAAGTAATTCTCTCCTGAATTAGAAAATTGCTTTGATCTGTACAACAAATATCTCTGCAAAGTCAGGAACCTGCCTGGATTTGCACAGACATTCCCACAGCACTTTGCACTTCAGGACACCATCCTCTGCTTTGGCAGCGCTCAGGGCAGCTTCCCACTGGGGCTGCATTTGGCAGCTGATCATCCCGGATGAAACCCCCCTGTTCAGTCACGCTGGGGGTAACAACCAAGCCTGTCACCAAGCTTAAATGTAGCTCTTACCTTAACTGGGAATAGTGGCTGAAGGCTTTGCTGCTCCCCTCGCTATCCCCAGCACTTGCTTGGCTGAGTGCTCAGCAGCTGCCTGGGCCATGTGGCTTTCTGGCAGCCGCGGGTTGTTCGCTCGGGGAGCGGCAGCAGCGGCCCCGCTGTGAAGGGATGATTGATGATCTGATCGGAGCCACGGCTGTGCTGCCACCCACGCTCGCTGCCAGTCCCTCTCAAGAGAGAGACACTGTGCTGCCATGCTCTGCTTTGATGAGTGAGTACAGCAAAACACACAGCGCCACGAGTCCCTCAGGATTTTACAGCTTTGGGCAGGCCTGGTTAGGACTTTATCCCAACTTTGCTTCTCAGCAGCTGAGTGTGGTCAGGGGTGTTCCCAGCGCGTCCCAAAGGCAGGAGTTCCCTGGCAAAATGCCTCCCACTCTGGATACCCAGGGTGGATATCTATAAAAGACTGTAAAAAGCCTTGCCTGGTGAGGATGTGAAAGGGGCAAGACATAAGTCCTGGGTGAGTAACCCAAATGTGGGGCCTTGTAACCCCAGTGATCTCCCAGGCCCCAGAAACCTTGTAAAACCATCCAAAGTAGATAACTCCCATGCACCCTTTCTGAGTAAACGAAGTTTTTTGATAGGAAAGAAGTTGATCAATGGATTTTATTTTAATTTTTATCAGCCATTTTGCTGCAGGAAGAGGTGAGGTTCGGAGTTAGGCTGATCCTTTCTGTTGCTAGGAACTGGAAGGTGCTGCACTAGGAGATGTCAATGCTGTGGTGATCCAGCCAGCATGCAATGAGGCCTTGTGGGAGAGCTCTGAACTGTAAATCCACTTGCTGAAATCCACCTGACTTAGGCTTGAAAGAAAGGAAGGAAAAATACTACCCAGATTATTAGCATTGACTTTTGCCTTTTTCATTAGGACTTCTCCCTGCAGGAGAAAAAAAAATGAAGGCAGAGCTAATGTCATGGATAAAATTGCAGCCCAAACCTGATTTTCATGCTCTATTTATTACAGCAGATCAGAGGTTTTGTATGAGATCCTTAGGAATATAAAGAGCAGTGAGTTTGTTAGACCAAAGCAGCAGTTGCATATTTCTCCTGCCTCAACACAAAACTCAGCTGTTTTCTCAACCTGATCTTGGTCCTCATCCAAAAACTGACCTCAGGAATGAAGGTCCTTGTTGCTGGCTGGGAATCTGACCCCAAATGCCCCACAGTGGCCCAGTCAGCTGTGGTTGGCCTGGAGAGCAGCTGCTTTCCCTGCACTGGAGGGAGGATGTGTCACCCCAGGTGCTGCAAGAGGAATTATTTGGTGTTCAGGTGGTGCTGGTGCTGGTGCCAGTGCCTGGCTCTCCAGCAGTGAGGACAGTGAGAGCCAACAGTCTGGATCACCTGGAAACCCCTTGGCTGGCTGGGCACCTGCTCCAGCACCTGCTGGAGCCACAATCCAGCACAGCAGTAGCCAGTGGGCACTTTGCAGAGCTGCTGGCTGCAGGCAGGCATTGTGGCAGTGCAGGAGGGAGTCTCTGAGCCCCAGCACCCTCTGAGCACCCTTCCCCCTTTGCCCAAATGCACCCAGAAATAGAGCCCTGCTTCCTCCCTCCAGACAAGTGCTTTCCCCAGCAACACTATTGTTTTTTGGCTGCTATTTCAGACGCGTGGTAATTCACTGGTGCAGCAGTTAGGAGCACGAATCCGCTCATTTTCTCTTTCTGGGATCCATCTGGGTGCCTTGGGGGTGTTAGAATTCCTCTAACAGGAAATTAAACCAAAAATCCCAGCTCCCAGTGAGAGGGCTGTGTTTCTAGCCCAAGCTTTGTCTTTCAGGGAAAATGGCCCCACTTATCAAGTTATCTGTGAGAATGACTAGGCCTCATGCCAGGAACGCTATCGGCTGCCTGCTGAATTACTCACTATTCAGTGACCTTTCAGCAGATTATTGGAATTATTTTGAATTTCAATGGAGGATGCTGGAGCCTCCTTGCTTTCAGGCCGGCTCTCTGCCCTCTATTAAATCTCTGAGCTGCCAGCACAAGCTACTGGGTCCAAGGCAATGGGAACGGTTCTAGCTGGGTGGCTCATGTGATGGCTTTCCATGTGTGTGATCCATCAGAAAAGTCGTGCTCTGAATCCAAAAGCAGGAAGACTGTCATGATCTATATTCATCAAAAGTGAGGTTTTGGTTTTCAGTAGCAGAGGTGCAGGGTTTTCTTGTGGGATACCTCATGCTGAGGTAGATGCAAAGGAGCTGATCTTTTCTTGAGGAGGTCTGCATTCATTTGCACAGAAGAATGAGGGTTTAGATTGATATTTCCTTACATGAATGTAACAGAAGGTGAGGAGGAGAGAAAATAATTAGCAGATTCAATCACAGAATTGCTTTCAAGGCTCTTCAGAGGTACTAGAGAAAGAAAATACCTGACTAATGGGAAGATTTTGAGTGTGCTGATGGTAATAACAAATGGTCCCAGGTTGGCTAAGTTTGAAACACTGACCTCTAGTTGGAGAGGGAGCTGCTTTCAAAACCACAGGACAGACTCCTTCTAACAATGCCAAGAAGCCATTATATTGTTGATGGATCAGCATGTGGAGGAGGGAAGAGAAAGACTGTGAGTTGTGACTTGTGAACCCTTCCAGCAAGAACTGCTGGAAACTTCCTCCGGTTCGAGTCTTGTAGGCTTTCTTATGACTTTCTGTCCTATGAGGTTTTCTTGAGTATACTTGAAACTGAGCTGAGCTGTGCTGCAGAGACTTGCTAAGAGCAGAGCCTTTTCTCTGCTCTTCCCTACCTGTATAGGCAGCATTAGAAACCAGGATGTCAAGCATCTCAACTATTGATTGATGACACGCCAGGATTCATAACCCTGGACAACCCTTCAATGCCAGTAACAGCATCATTTCATACCCATTTACTGCTGTGACAATGTTCAAGTGCTGAAATTCACACAGGAGGTTTCTAAGCCTGCACTTCATGTGATGGGAAATACATCTGATAATCCAAAATTCATTTTGCACTGAGCTTCCAAGAGTGGAAAAGCTGTTTGCAGTGTTGCACTTGTGTCCCTGCTTGGGCTGTGCTGGGGTGAGAGTCAGGGAATGGGGTGATTTGCAGCCTTTATTGGTGCTAAAACAAATCTTTCCCAAAACAGTTTAATTTGTAACCCACTTATGCAGGACATAGGGTAGTTGTACACTCATTTGTGTGAGAAGAGACACATACTGTAATCATAGCTACATTTCTAAGAATTACACTACATAATTGCATCTATATTACACTACAGCCTCACAAACCTGGCAACACTTTCAGGGAAGAACAGCTGTTATAAAAGTCGGTACTTGGAAAAAACCCAATTAATACTTCTATTAACGGAACTTATTATTGCAAAGCAAATGAGTATTTCTTATGTTTGCCATTGTGCAAGTGTAACCATTTAAATCGGGGCTATTACTAGTGGCCAGCAGCTTTTTCTTTCGCCAAAGAGCATAACTCTGGCTGTGACAGGGCAGTAGGAAAATACATAAATATTTAATGCTAAAGGACACGCAGTTGAGCTGCGTTTTTCTGCAATTTGCTCAGCTGCCACTTGATGGGGCCGAACGTCTCCTTTTGCGGCAGGAGCCGCTCGCTTCCCCCGCTGGCCGGGGCGATGGACCGTGGTGGTGGTACTCAGCCTCCGTCTTTTGAAACCATCACCGTACTGGGAGTCTGTCACACCTTCCCAAATCTCACCGTGCTTCCCTTGCCTCCTCCGGTGCTAATTCATGGTTGCACGTAATATTGCTCTCTAAACCCGTCTGCTTCACCCAGGGAAAAAGTGATAGCCATCCTGCAGCTAACAGCAAAGGGCTGGTATGGAGCATCTGGCTCTTTTGGACAGGTCAAGTGGCCTCACAAAATGCACATGAATGGATCTGACTTCCCCGAAGGAGCCAGGGGAAATAGTTTTCCTAACTTTCCTTGCCGAGTATGTCCAAAACCTTTCATGAAATCCTTCCCGGCAGAAGGGAAGAAGTTAATATTCCTTCTCCCCTCAATGCACCTGATGTAAAACATCCAGTTTGGGTTCCTCCACTTGAAAAGGAATGTGGAAAAATAATAGAGGGACTCTTGGAGAGCTGATAAGACGCCAAGGATCTGGGATACACACTAAGGAGCAATGTACTGGAGCACCATATCTTGTAGGTGTCTGTGCTGGGGTTGCTGCTAAAAGGAGCTGTTGTCTCCTGCTCCCTTCTTGCTGGAGCAAACAGCTGTGGAGTTGCAGGATATCAGCTGGGATGAACGTAGGCTTTGCATGTTCTAGAACTAATACGAAGAAAGGTGTGTGTCAAGGTAAACAAGAGAATCCAAACTGAAGCCTTGTGCAGCTATACCTGGGTGGTCCAGGAAAGCCACATATTCAGGGAATGGGGCTGCAGAAATGTGCACCATGGCACTTGGAATTACCTCTGTCTGAGCTGGTGGCTGAGTTGAGGCTCAGATGTACTCAGAAAAAGCCATTATTTCGTTACATGTGCTCTAACCTGGAATGTCCTTGGCTGAACTGGCCAATATGCGAAGATCATAAATGTGCAGGAAGAATAAGCATCTGAAGACATGAAGCAAAAAAGAAAGCAAACCAGTGTCTGTGCACAGGTGGGGCGTGTAGGCTTGCAGGCTATTGCAGCAGTTCCACGCTCCAGAGTTACCAGGCTGTGCAGCATTCATGGTCTGGCTGAGGGTGAGCTCTTCAAACCTCCCATTCATTCCTTGGCATCACTTTTGGAGCACAGTGCCCAGCAGGGCCAACGTCGCTATCTCAATACTCTGCTGTTGGTAAAGAAACTCCCTGATATTGCACAAACATGCCTTATGCTGGCAGGCAAAGCAGTGGTGCTAAATTGCATCCACTCTGAGTATGAGTTTAAACACAGAGCTTTTTTTATAACACCAGAAGCATCTCCGCGTGGTAACTCAGAGATTGCAGCTCCTTATCAGCCCATCAGAGAAGCGAGGCAGGATGGCAACAGCACCAAGGGCAAGGGCAGCAACTTGTGAGGGAAGGGTTAATCAAAGGCTTTTTCCTCCCCTATATGATCACAGCTACTTGCAGACAAGTGCTCCTAATTGCTTTCACCAAACTTTATTACTTTGAGTTACTCAACAGTGAATTGTGACCAGATGGGCAGATGGTGATAGAACAAGAGGGAACAGTTCTAAACTGAATCAGGAGAGATTTAGATTAGATGTTACAAGGAAATTCTTTGCAGTGAATGTGATGAGGCTCTGGCATAGGCTGCCCAGAGAGGCTGAGGATGTCCCCCATTCCCTGAATTGCTCAAGGCCAGGTTGGATAGGACTTGGGAGCAATTTGATCTAGTGGAAGGTGTCCCTACTGAAGGCAGAGGGGTTGTAACAAAAAAAATCCTTAATGTTCTTTCTAACCCAAACAGTTCCATGATTATGTGATTCTCTGACTCTATATCTCTTTCAAAGTTGATTTGTAATACAAGTGAAATGTGGCATTTTTAACAGATTTGTACATCCACAAGTTGCTTCGTGATGGTGTCCTCAGGAGATTTGTTATGATAGTTAAGACATGATTATGTGAAAACTGGATGATGATTTCTAAAAGTTAGTTAAATGTGAGAAACCAGCATCTTTTTAGCACAACAGGCTAAAGAGACAGTAAAGGTGCTGTTTCTCAAAGAGCAGTGCAGGCTTGAGCCTGTTCCATGTATTCACAGCCTTTAAAAACAGTGTAAGGTTATGAAGTTTAGCAAAGAAAGAAAGCTTGAGGCATTTTCACCACAAAGAAAATCTGACCACTGGGGAACAAATATGTGACATAAATAAGTAGAATCAAAACACCAGCACTGATGGTGTAAATGAGCACTTCTGCTGTAAGTCAAGGGTGTATTATTTGGAACTGATTGCTCTGTTGCTAACAAGCTGAGGGACACAAAGTGTATATGACAGAAATTGGAACCAAGGATGTAGCAGCGGCAGTGTCTTGTAATCCTAACATGAATCTGATGGGACACTGGTGAGCCCTGATCTCAAACAAAGATGTCCTGAGTGGGGATATTGTGATGCTGGGGATATATGAGAAAGGTTGGTGAATGCTCAGCTGCTTCTGCCATGCAAAACAAAGGCTGTGTACGGTGTTTACAGGAAGGACCTTGCCCAGAAGCCCCAGCTGTAAGTGGCACAGTGCCTGTGGGACCTGCTTAGCTCAGAGCGCAGCTCTCTGCCTCAGCAGGTGATGTGGTTGGTGACAAGCAGTGTGGCACAGAGGGGCACAGCATGGCATGTCACCTCTCTTGGCCCCACCAAGCACAGCTCTGACTAATGCTGAGACCTGAAGGCTTTCCTGGTCATGGGACTGTGTGTCCAACAGTTTTCCAGCCCTGAGGGGCAGGGGGGAGTGAGAAGTTAGGATAACTGGCAAAAATAAGCAGTTGTGCATTAAGTACAAAAGAGCAATACTTGGTTGATTAACTTTCTAGGACAGTGAGATTGCTGCAGCTGAAGGGGTAGAGCGAGTGCCTCTTGCAGACACCTCAATTCCATCCCTAGGCATGGGGACACTGTCGACCCTGCAGATGCCCATTGTGTTGGCAGCTGAGACCATCACTTTGTTCTGCAGGTCCCTCTGTGCCTCCCTCCCTTCAAACAGTGGGGCTGAGAGGGGAAAGTCTCTGCAGAGGGATAAGCACGGCTGTGTGTTCACATCCAGCTACAAGACCAGTGCCTGGGGGCTTCCAAAAGCCAAAGCCCCTGCCACGGTGATGCTGGCTCTGCTCCTTCCTCCTCACACTCCTCTTCAGCGTGCAGGCAGCTCCCACTGGCTGGGTGCTGCCTCCGGGAAGAGGAGGGATGCAGGGAGCCAGGAGTGAGGCCGGATAGTGCTGCCAGCAGAGCTGGAGAGCTCTTATCAGTGCAACACAGAGCCAGCCATGCATATTCATTTCATCCCCAGTCATTTTGATTTTCTCTGGGTTTGAGAGAGCTAGCAGGGGACCCCTCTTTGAAAGAAAGTCTTAATAATAATCTTTTTCCATTTCTTCTGCCTTTGCCTCAGAAACAAAGGACTATTTTACATATTTTACACGATTTTCTTGGTAGCATACCTGAGGCTGACATGGAAATGAAGACATTTTGAAAAGTAGCTGGTCCTGTGTTATTCCAGGTCTCTGACTGGCTTATAATGCTCTGGGGCAGCACACCCAAGAGGTGGGGGTCTGTGGAGGGGAGATTTTTATGAGAACAAATCTCAGGCACATTCCTTCAACGGGAACTTGAGCTCTTTCAGAGTGTTTAATGAAAAAAGCTGTATTATCCCTATCCCTATCCCTATCCCTATCCCTATCCCTATCCCTATCCCTATCCCTATCCCTATCCCTATCCCTATCCCTATCCCTATCCCTATCCCTATCCCTATCCCTACCTCAATTAAATATGTAGAAATTATTAATTGAATAGAAACCTCTAAAATTTTTAGCATTCATGGAAACTTCCATGAGCCTCCCTGTCACCAACTCTGCCAGTGCTGGTGACTTCCTTTAGTTATCTGCAACTTTCCTTCATCAAAATGTTCCTAGAAGGCCCAGCCCTTTGGGAGGCAAAATGCCAACCATTGCAGGGCAGACTTGTGTGGCTGATGCCAGTGAGGGGGACTCCTGTCAGCTTGACATTGGGCTCTTCTTTTGATGTTCCTGTGCTAATTATCTAAATACAAAGTCCTATATTTCCAGGCACATTCACCATCATATAAATGTCAGATATTTGTTAAGTACCCTGTCACTAACAGTACTGTTCCATTGATTTTGATTGTGCTCACAAGCAATTGAGCAAAAAGTAACAGTGGAATATTTTAGAATTCTCTCTAAAAACACCATTCATATATCTGCACATTGTCCAGCTATTTGTAGGAACTTGCTGAGTTTATCCAGGTCTGCCCTTCTGGGCTTTTTGGTAGGAGGTTGCTGCCTTCATGGAAAGTGTTGCTCTCAAAGAGATTCTCGTGCCTGCTTTGCACAAAACACAGACTAAAATACCTTCTAAGAAAGCCCAGTTTTTACAGAGAAATCAGGAGCAGGGGACTTTTGAATAGCTGACATGATTTCTTCCTTTGAAGCACAGTAATATTTAAAATAAAGGGGAAAATCCTTTGTCCCTAAGGAGACTGCGTTGATTTTAAACTATGATTTGTTAGTGGGAAGTAGAAAGAACCAGAAGTTGAGGAGAGGGTCTTTCTCTCACATCTGAAAACTAATTTTTGTTGGTTTGTTTACCAGAATGCCAATGCAATAAGAAGGCTCAGAAAATCCAGATTTGGTTCAATTATGCCTCACTCAAGAAATACATTTACTCCATCTGTAGCACAATTCATTTGTGGCATTTTAATTTGTTTTAATTTTGATATATTTATTGAGGTATGCAGGTGTTCAACAAGCTTAAGTGGGGAAAGCTTTTCACAGGAAAAGATCTGTTATGCAATAATCCACATTCAGGCACAGTTGCACTCTTCAACACCACAGCCTATAGCAACCTATAATGTTACAGAAGCTCACATGTCAAGGGATGAACCAACACTACTTTTGACCTGTGATTTCTCTGCTTCTTTGGATTTTCATGTCCCAAAACTCTTTGAATACTTGGTTCTTCGTATGTTGTCGTTGCTCTCCCAAGTATGGGAAGTTGTTTAACTTGTTGCTGTCTCTTTCTTGACAGATCTCAAGACCCGCATATTTTCATATAAAATGTTACAGTACAAACAGAAGACAACTCAGGAATACTGAAATACCACCCCAAAAATCTGAAGGGATTTAGGAAGCAAATAGACAGACGTGGCTCTACAGTGAGCCCCAGCCATATGAGTTGTGACATGTGAAAGACAACTGAAGGGAACTTGGGAAGAAGCATTAAAAATACTCTGAGAAATTACGAGGATGTTCGAGATGATGAGAGCCTCTTGGAGGGGTAATAGAAAGGAAATACATGATAATGAAAGATGGAAGAGGGGAGCAGTTTGCTCATTGCTGCTGGCACTGCTGAGCCATGCAAGGCAACCAAGGCCTGATCCCCAGCCCGTTGATGCTCAGGCACTTGGTGCCTTCACAACCTGATGACCAAGGGTGTAGATCAGGGCAGGAGTTTATGTAACACAAGATCACACAGCACCCAAGGGGATTTTTCAAACCCAAGGGGACCTTGGCACCTGTCACCAGCATCTAGGAGAAACATTCCCCTCTAACTGGATGATTGCACTTGACATGATGAAGGTGTGACAGCTCCATGTGTGAAACAGCACCAGCTTGGCTGCATCTTTGAAAGGTTGATACAATGGGCACAGCTTGGAATGTATCTGAGAAGAAAAAGAGAAAAGATAAAGGTATCATTAAGTCACTTCAGTTTTTTACACTTAACGAATATCTTAGAAGGTTCCTGCTCTTACACATTTTCAGGAAATGTTTTTAGGAGAAGGAGAGATTAAATATGACAGCAGGTGAAAAGCTCTTTTTCTAGCATTACTTTAGCAGTGCAGTAAGCCTCTTGGAGCTCAAATGTGTTGTCAGGAGAGGGGTTTAGCTCATGAGAATCGTGGGTTTAACCAGGGACCAGTTACAGAGAGATGCGTCTGAAGCCATGAGCAGGCTGGCATTGGGCAGGACCCAGGCTCTGCCCTCCCCCGTACCTGCAAAGAGAGTCACACCCTGGGAGCTGCTGCTGGCACAGCTGTGCCACGTCCTCCTGCTCCTCCTCCCTCTCCTGCAGGGTGTTCTGGAGCAGACAGCCCAGCTCTGCAAAATTAACAGGGAATCAGAATGGGACTGGGGGGCGTTTCTCATAGAAGAGGCAGAGAAGAGAGGGGGAAAAAGAAGCGCAGCTGTAAGGAATTGCATCTCTCCCTCTCCTGGCTGCACACAGCTGGCCTGATGCAGACTTGGTGCCAGCAATCCTCCTCCTGCTTGCTGTGGCCGGCAGATTGATCTGGGTGACCGGAGCTGTGGAGACAGCCACTGCCTGGGTTGGTGCTGCTTCTGGGAGGTGCCAGACGCTGCTGAAATCCCGGAAACCAAATGAACAGGCAGAAGTGGGAGCAAAGCAAGAGCGGGCAGGAGATGGTCCAGGAGAGCAAAGGCTTCTTGTATAAGAATGGTGGTGACTGAGGGCTTTGCTGCCCTTTGCATGATGGGTGCTGGGTGCTGAGGGGAGCAGGAATATCTGCAGTGGTGTCCCAAAGGTGTCAGGGACATCCCTGCAGCAGGGGCACAATCACCTGAGGCCATGACACTCTTGTTTGTTTCCAAGCACATTTTCCCATGGAAAGCTGATTCTTTCTCAACTTCCTAGGCTGAAGGATATTTGTTCCAGGAAACATCAGGCAGCAGGAGTATCTGAGGACTCTGTGGGGTCAAAAGTCTGTGTGTGGAGAGATGTAGGTTCCACGGAGGTGCTTTAACCACTGCAGACATCAACTGGAGCACGGCCCCATACTCCAGGCCCTGTCCTCCCCTCACCTGTCTGGGGAGCTGAGCCCTCGGGCTCCCACCCTCATGAAGCAGGATTGGACCAAGGGTTTTTTCCTTGCATGAGTGGTTTCTAAAGCCTGGAAACAAGACTCTGATGTGATGATGCTGGAGCACTGTGCTGCTGAAGGCGCCCACAAGGGCACAGAAAGGGGAACCTTCTACATCATCCCAGGCTACACAATCACCCACAGGCTGTGATGGTGCTGGTGACTCCTGTCATGTTGGTGAGCAGCTGTCATCAGATGTTCATGATGAATTAAGAGGCAGTGCTTTATAAAAAGTACTCCTAATTTATTTTGGTACTTTTTTCTTATACCTCTCTGCTTTTTCCCCTCTGAAGTGCATTTTTTACACTTCATATTCTTAAAATTTACAACAGTAGGATAGCTGCTATTTATGAACAGAGAATACTGTTGATTTAGTTTTAAAAATTCACCATCGGTTTCATGATATTTTAAGAATTCTGCGGTTATATCAGGTGATTAAAATGTGCAGGGCTCTTCTCAGACTTGCTCTGTGCTCTCTTTTCCCACAACCTGTGAAAGAGCCAAGACAGTCTTCAGGATCTATGAAAAGATTATGCAGCCTCTTCACAAGTCTGCAGGTGAAAATGAGCCCAATTCACCTGAAGCCCTGACAGGATGCTCACCCTCATTTGCAAGCTGAGATATCTAGTGTTAGCAGCATTTTGGAAACCCAGAGCACAGCAGATGCCTCCCAATCTTCAGAAAAAGACAAAATGTCTTCCAGAGGCTGATTTTCACTGCCCAGCTCTGAGTTTGCATCTTCCTGGGAATAAGAATTTGGTCCCTGAAGGGGATGGGTGCGAGACGAGAGCTCTGGTGATGCTCTGGTGATGCTCTCAGGTTTGCACAGTCTGCACCTCCCTGCTGGCAGCTGCCACATCCCCAAAAGCAGAGAATCTGGCTGCTTATTATCTCTGCCTTAATCACCCTGGGACATGAGCAGCATTACTGATATCCATGCACCCAGATGGCTCCCAGCCCCAGCCCCTGGCTCCCCGTCGGAGCTGCTTTCTCAGACCAACTGGCTGCACTGGGCATTATCTCAGAGACACAAGAGAACCAGAAGACACAACAGACACTGTCCAGAAGTAAATAAATGCCCAGGCTGTAAGGTGCTGGAGTCCAGGCAAGACCTGCCCTTCCTGGTAATAATGTTTGGGTGGGGCTTTAAGTACAATAATTACTAAAAAACGGGGATTTTTATTCCAGAAGAACATTTTGCATGTGATTGAGACTCTCTATGACCTGACCCATATTTTATTTCTTTATCTGAAAGAGAGGTGAGGGAGGAGGGTGTGTGAGAGTAGGGAGGGTGTCACTGGGGCCGGGACACTGTGCCCTCTCCTTGCCCTGAGCTTATCAGGCAGCCTGTCTCCCAGACAAGATTCCCATCTGATGGACCACACGCCTTTGTCAATTCAAGCCAATGCAGGGAGTCTCACAGAAGGCAAAGCTGAGCAGGTGGGGGATCTTACATCTTCTGAACTTCAGGGGAAATGGGAGGTTATCTGTCTTACAACGCACAAACTTCCTTTTCTTTAATGTTCTACACAGTGCTGGTGAGCAAGGGGTGCTTTGGCAGCACCCTGGATTCAAATGAATATCTCTTTGTTCTCCCAGTTAGTTTTGTGAAATTTTTGGCCCTAGTTTCTCTGTAGATGTACAGTTTGCAAGCTATTTTATCTGTAGATGTTTTTATTTTGCAAGAGTTACTCCTATTGCAATTTTCAAACTTGTAAAAATTGTGAAGCACAGGTCTTCACTCCAAAGATGTGACCCACCCATTCAGACTTCTTATTGGGTTCTTCTTTTTCTGAATTATGAAGTCTCCCAGCTTCCACAAGTCTCTTTCCATTTGCTTTATGGATTGCAAGACTTCCTAGTTACAGTAACATTATCTCACATTTTAAGTTCCACTTGCACAGCTATTAACATTGCAGTGAACATCTGGACCACCTTCGTGTTACTGTGGTGGACTCCTGGCTTTTTCTGCCTTGCTCTGAAAACAGCAAACCTGCATATAACAGGGCATTTTCCTAATTGACAGATGACAGCTCCCCTCTCTGTCTCTTTGCTTTGGATCAATTTGTTTACTGATTTTAGTTTTGCTGTTAATTATCTTATGAGCTCTTACAATAATGGAGGTCCCCATTATGACACTTTTTTTTGCCACTGCTTGTTGCTTTAAGTTTTCTTGCTTTTGAGTGTTTGAATCTCTGCAGTAGAGATTCTCACACAGCTTCAGGAAAACAATGTATATTTTTAAAACTTATCTATTGTGTTTACATATTTCTCCTCTGGGAGGAGAAATATGATTGATGGTGATGTTCACCAGCCAGGTCAAAGAGGTAGCTACCTGTGTAGCCAATCTTTTGCCTTCTGTACAAAGTGTATATAAGATGGAGTCAAAAAATTAAAACAGAGCTTTCCCTGCCTAACCTGCTGCTGCCTGCCTCATCCTTTGTGTGTCCAAAATAACGACAACTGCTGAGAATAAGGAAACAAGTGCTGCCCTGCAGGTAAAGCTCATCCTCCTCCATCTCTGTCACGGCTGTGCCTGCTGCTGCCTGAGGCCAGAAGAGTGGGAATAGTTGTCTCTAAAGTCCCTTCAAACCCAAACAATTCTGTGATTCTGTGCTCTACCCAAAGGAGAATCAAATGCCCCACACCCAAACATGCTTCACATCATTTTCTTTGGGTAGAAAATGGAAAAGTCTTCATATGGGTATAAGGAGAAAGAAAAAGCCAACATTGCAGAAGATATTATCATGGCTGAAAATTAGCACGTATTTCAAAAATTGCAGGGTTTTTGTGTGATCTTTAGTTTTAAAATATATTTGAGGAAGAGGGCCCATCAGTTTTCAAAAGGGCCAAAATTTCCATCCCATGAAACATGTACATCAGCAAAATATCCAGAAAACATGGGAAGATATGCAATGCAACAAAGCCCTTCATGTTTTCTTAAATATTTGCATTTAGACATTACACTTCTGTAAATGAATCTCCCTTAGATTTCCTTTTGTATAACCTATGCACAACACATATTACAAAAATGGGGAATATTAGAGACTTTAGATAAACGATCTCAAGTTTGTGCCTTTTTTCTCCACAGATGACACCTGTCTGACCTGGACATTCAATATAAGAGGTTCGATGAGGGAGTACACTCCTGACCCAGAAGGGAGCAGCAGCTGCCTGGGGGCAGAGCCAGCCCTGCAGTGTTGCTGATGGTCTGAGGTGTGGGGGCAGCAGTTCTCAGCCCTGTCCCAGCACATCAGAGCCAGGACTGCAAGGATATTTCAGTAGATCTCAGGAATATATTATATATTTCCAGGAGCCGTCTAGCCCCATGCAGAGATCACAAAATTACAAGCACTCGGCTCCCAAACTTTGTTAAAAAGTTTCTTTAAATCTGTCTGCAGCACCGTGCCATTAGATATAATTAACGAGTGTGCTGTGCACAGGGGTAACTGCTCAGATCAAAGCTGCAGCTATTTATTTTTTTCTGATGCAAACAGCAGCATCTGCAGAGCTCCCTTTAGTGACTCCATCTTTATTGATTAGGCAGAGCTTTGGCTGCCACTATTTGATAAATTGGAGGGCAAGTTGTGGGCCGAGGGGTCAGTGTGTATCGCTGAACATTCAAACAACCACTAGTATAATGATAGGAGGGTTAATAATTACAGAAACCCAGTACATTAACTGGCAGAACATTAATGGCAAAGAAAAAAATACAAACTGATATTTCCTCTGGCTGAGAAGGTAAATTGCATTTTTAATTATGACAAACTTTACGTTTGTTATTATCTATTATTATATTATTTATCTCCTTTAAAGTATCATTTAGATACCTCAGCTGGGGTCAGAATCCAACCGTGCTCTGAAGAGGTTGTATTTTAAGTCCCTGACATTTAGGATATTTCCTACTGTCTTGGTTCTGTCAAGACAGAACTGAAGCTAATTGGGAAAAGGTCCATATGAGTGTATGGAGGAGTGTGAAATGCAAATGTGAAGATTCCAGGTATATATTACTCTGCAGCATCCTTCCTAATCTCATCTGAAGTACTTACAGAAGGTGTCCCCATGAGGTCCCTGAGGTGTGCTGGGCAGCAGGGGTCTTCCCACGGGCAGTGGGGCAGAGTTGTGTGTGTTCCTGTGCTGGAGCTTTGTCTCCTATGATGCCCCCACACACAGTGGGTGCATGGAACAGCCAAAATAAAGACTGGAAAAAAACTGGGTCTACCCTGTGTGTTGTGCACACACCTTTGACACCCCAAAAACAGGCAAATGGGAACATAGCAGCCCCTCCCATACTGACTGTATGTGGGGGACTTCTGTGCTCTGCCTGTGCAGCAGCCCTGAGGAAAAGCATCCCTGCCCCTGTGTCTATCCCTGTCCCTGTCCCTGCTGGGTCCTCCCCTCTGCCTGTCAGCAGCTTTTGCCTACGAGTGCCTTTCTGCATGCTGGACCAGCAGTCCCCAGCCCATTGTTCCTCATCAGCATGTGTCACCATAATTAACAAACGTGATTAAGAAGTGCAGAAGTGCTGGTGTTGCACCTTGTCACTATGGCAGCATTTTCTTTTCTCACTTGGTGTTATGAGCTAATAATTAAAGCTTTAAATTTTTAGCAGCTCCATGTAATTTAGAGGCAATTTTTGTGGTGTTCCCTGATGTTCTCTTCATCCTCATGGTACCTAGCCCAGGCTGCTGCCACACCAATCAGTAGTGATTTTGTTGTTAATTACTGCATCTTAACTTGAAAATCAGATTTAAAATTGTATTGCATAGAAACAAACTTATGTTCAACATACTTTTCAGGTTAACAGGAATGGACAAAAGAGAAACCTGTCCTTCTCATTTCTGGTTGTACGAGGGTTTTGTAAGTTGTTTTTGTAGAGACATAGAGCAACCCATGTTGGAGGGCACCTTCTCGGATTATCTGGCCCAGCCTTTTTTCCTTAATACCCATCATAAACCAAAGAGCCCCCAACCTTTCACAATATTTTACTTTTCAGACAGAACATGGACATAGGAATAAAAATTTGTTTAAATAATTACTTACAGAAATAATTAGTCTTAGCTCCTACATGGATGCAAAGCTGTAAATTAAGCTCACAAGAAGAATTGATGAGAGTTTTGACTTGAGGGAGAGTGAATGGAAGTGAATAAAACAAACTGGGTAGCAAGGGCATCCAGAATTCTGCTTCACCTGAACTTAAACAATACAGTGGTTATTTCACTGGCCAGGAGACCCTGGGCCGCAGAAAAATGAGTATCTTACTGCCAGCAAAGAGGTCAGTTGATTCAGGTGCAGTATAATATTTCAGCCTAATTTATTTACAGGTAGGTACAGTCATGGACAAATATTAGAGTATTAGAAGGCCAAAGTGAAATAGCTAAGGAAGCCTTCCAAGATCCAGAAATCAACCTTTGTTGCAGCAATAACCATTTCTAAAGGAAAAAGCCAGTAGCCCCCATGGCCCAAGGGACTGCTGTGGATCAGTCACTTAGCATGAGCCTGCACTTTGTCTTTTTGTCAGATATGAGTCCACTCTTCTCTCAGGTTGCAGTCCAGACAAAGGGGTTTATTATCTGCTGCAGTCTGATTAAAACAGATGACAGAGTACTGCACAAAACCTTGTGGACTTTAACTTGGATGTAATTATGGATCTTCCTGGAGTAGAGTCTCTTTTTTGGCAATATTTGCAAATATTTGCAATCAAGCACCCTGACCAGCCCCTCATCAGCCAGGTCTGCACGTCGCAGCCACATTTTTGTGCTACTCCATCAGCTCATCCAGCTTCAGCCTTCAACTCCAGATGCCCTGCTCTAGAATAGTTTATCTACAAGGTAAGCCCAGGTTGCCCATGAGGTATTAGGTAGCTTCATGCATAGAAAATTAGGGGAAAAGTCCCCTTTCTTCTGCAAGTGCATTCTTTTGAAAACCCAGGATGGGCAGAAATGCTCATACTTATTGCAGTTTTGAACAGCAACATCAACAGCTGGCTCCTTTTCTGGGAGTGCAATGCCTTGTTGCCCAGTGTGGATTAGTGAAAATCTCCATTTATTATCATTACGTCAGAAATGTACCTCATCCATGCTCTTTGCTAACAGCTCCAGCAATTATCCCAGGATCCACTGCTTGCCTGGGATGAGAGGAGGCTTGTGGGAGTGCAAACCCTGGTGACACCTGAGGGATCCAGAGCCTGTGGGGTGGAGGGAGAATCTTCATCAGCAAAGGTAATTGTGGCCCTCTTACATGCAAAATAATTTTTATATTAGCACATATCCTGCAATCTCCTATAAAATCCACTATAAGCTCATGGATAAGCATAATTGCAACTCAGTGTGGAGCTAGCTAATAAAGTGTAGGAGGCTCATTTTGCTTTGGTTGGTTTTTTATCCCCGTGTTCACATTTCTGGCTTACTTTGCCAGTTTAGGTGATTCCTGATGGCCATGATGATGCTGGACCCCCTTCAAAGGGTCTGTTCCTCACTATTACTCTCCCACCACTGCTGGTAAGTCTCCCACACTCAGGAAAGACAGACAAAAAGAAAACATACTGGGTAGCTTAGCTGTGTACCCAGTGCATTTAATACACTGGATTTTGGACAAAAACAATCTGGCTTAAGCTTCATCCCCATTGGTCAGGATTCCAAATATCTTTCTTCCCATATCTTTAAGGTATGAAAGTAATGATCTTTGGATCAGGTGAGGGTTCCTGAGGTGTGCGGCTCCGAGGCCAGGAGCTGGTGCTGCAAAACTGTGGCGTCACTAGGCTTGGAACACCCACACCCCTCTCTCCAGTGACCAGTGACAGCAATCTTTGTTAAGCTTTTGAGCAGCTGTCAGAACCACCTTGCACAAGGGAAGGGAGAAAATCCAGCCTTGGTCTGGATCTGGTGGCACTGCCAAACCCAGCTCTGTGATGGCACCATGACTCAATCTGACATAAATTTTAAAAAAAATCAATTAAACCCCTCACCCCACTCCATTTTGTATAGAAACCACAGAGTGCTTCAATTTGGCCTTCACAACTTTCCTCCCCTCCCCAGCTGGGCACAGAGCCAAAAAGCCAATTGAATCTGTCATGGCCAGCGGGATTTTCTCAGATGTGGTGAGTTCTGCAATGGCCATTGGGACTGGGAGAGAAAATATGACAGGAAGGGTTCTGAAGGCTGCAGGACTGGGCTCATCACACAGGTTGGCTCTGGCACAGACCTCACTGGGTTGTGGCAGCTGCTGCACAGTGCCTATTAAAAGGCACTGCCTAATTCTTGGCCTACAGCTTTTGTTACAGACTGTTAGTCCTTTGTTTTCAGCTAACGTTGTTCTAAATACTGGGTTTTGCAGGGGCTTTTTGCAAAACTGCTTCAGTAACCTAGTTTGAGTTTAAAATAACCTTATTAGTAACACCTTAATGATAAGTAGCCTTCCTACATATGATTTGACTTCAAGGCATTGCTTCAGTGTTAGGTAATCTTCACAGTGGTTGTTTGAGGCGGGTGCTGACTGCAGCATTTTGAGACAATTCTGTTAAAAATGGAGATGATGCAACAAAAAAATTGTTGATTCTTAGGCCTGGCACCTGCTTAGTCTTTACTGGTATGAGGACCATTCTCTGCACTTAATCCATCAGAGACTCTTTTGGGATTTAAATCTGGGGGAGCTTATCTTTCCAAATTGGTATTAAGATATTGACATCCTCCCACAGCAGTGAGCCAGCTTTCCTCTGTGCCAGTATTTCATTTGAATTCCCTGGAGGTAAAACTTAGATAAGGAATGATAAGCTTTGTGATTCATTGCTCTTGTGTGTGGAGGAGAAAACACCAGTGCAGAGGGCCTGGCAACAGCACCACGGAACTGTAACTACACCAGCAATTACAGGGGACTAACAGGACCTGGCCCAGCTATGGTGGGAAGCACACACCTATTTTCATCCATTTGCTCCTCAATGCCTTTGTGATGGCCCTTGCTAACAAAAAAAAAAACTTTATTGCATCTCTAAGTACTTCTCAGGAAAGCTGGCACAACAGAGGAGCTGACATTATTTGCTGCAAATGCAGAAGCATTTGGATTTTCCTACCTTTTGCTTCATCAATTCTCATCCATTTTAATTCTTCTAATTGCCTCCTGGCACTTTCCCACCAGCCACTGTGGGAGTTGGACCTCAGTGTGACTCACCCCATGCTTACAGTGAGGGAAATGAGTGGACAAAGTGATTCCCACTGATGAAAGACAGGAAGTTTTCTCCGTCTGCTGGCATTTTCCAAGTTTTTATACAAATGGAAACATTCTTGGCTTGTCAAGCTGAAAGCAGAAGTCAGCTCAGGGCCAGTGAGTTAATACATTTTTGCTAAAAAGAAACGCTTTTGAAAAGACCTTTGCATGGAGAAGACTAAGGTGATAAATTACACTGACTTGAAGGATGAACATTTTTTCAGAATGAAAATCAAAGTTGCACTTTGTTCAAACACAGTACTGCAGTGTCTACAGACCCATCTTGTCATTCTTATTGTTAGAAAAGCTTTTTATTGCAGCGTCCGGTTTTGCTGAATCACTTGAAGAAAATCCCAAGATGATTTAGCTGGTGTTTGTTCCCACTGAGTTTGACAAGAGATAAAACAAGTGGACAAACCAGGAGGGGACACATGAGGGCATCTTGCCAGGGCCTCTGGGAACCCAGCCCCCTCTCACTTCCAAAAGCAACTGTTTCATCCTATCACATTTGTTATGAGTTGAAAAATAACCCAAAAATAGGGAACTTAATGCTTTGCTCAGCAAGACATCCATCACTCCAGAATTCACACTCATGTCCTTGGAAGCTGGCATGGCCCCTCACGTATCCCAGCCCTTGGCATGGCAGAGCCCCTCAAATTGTCAGTGCCTGGAGGGAGGCAGGGCTGTGCCTGCCAGAAGGTGACCCCCCTGCTCATTGATGAGCTGGTTTTTGCAGGCAGGTCCTGTGCTATACCTTCAGCAAGGCTTATGCTGACTGCGTCACAGTGCTTAAAAACAGAATATGGCACCATGACTCATTCCATAGAAACCTGTTAGTCCTAAGCACAAAGACGTGCTTAAAATTGTTTGCTGGAAAGTTTATTTCCCTTCTCACAGAGCTGAGCAAATGTCACAGCACTGCATAACCCACTGTTTTGTGCATTAAGTTTTTCTTCACTTTGCTCTGCTGGTAAATTAAAATGGAAAATACCTGCAGGAGATCCAGCAATTTTAATTGTGCCATGGAGTGTTGAGTGCATTGGAAGGCTGACCTCTGAGACTTCCAGTAATATCAATGAATTGACCCTCTTTGAAAGCCCTATTAGCTCTGCATTCTAATTCTTGAGTGGTTTGAATGGTTTCTGCAAAATGAAAATTACAGCCCCCCATATGGCTTAATACAAACACACAGATCCTTTTGTTGTTGCCAAACATCTCAAAGGCTGTTTACAAAGGTGGGTTAACACTGAGGTTTTCTGAGAAATTGAGAAGTCATGGAGTGAGGGCAAGATGTGTGAAGCCAGGCTGTCATCCCTGATCAGAAAAAGTTGCAGTTGTTTGCTTAAAAAAAGAGAGGGAGGGGACAGCCCCTCACCTTGAAAGGTTCACCCACAGCTGCTACACAAATGAGAGGGGCTCTGTCTCTCCCACCACCACCCTGGGTGGCACCTGGGAACCCCTGGGAAATGTAACCAAGGGGGTTCATGTAGGTCCCTGAAGAAGGACTTTTTTACCGGAGTGAAGTAGTGACAGCACAAAGGGAAATGGCATTAAACTGAAAAAAAAAAAAAAAAGAAAAAAAAGAAGTTTTTAGACTGGTCATTAGGAAAAGTCTTTCCTGTGAGCGTGGTGAGGCACTGTAACAGGGTGTCCAGAGAACCTGTGGCTGGCCCATCTCTGGGAGCGTTGAAATCTAGATTAGATTAGGTTTGGAGCAATTTGATCCAGTGGAAGATGTGCCTACCCATAGTAGAGGGGTTTGAACTAGATGACTTTCATATCTCTTCCAACCCAAACCATTTTATGATTCTGTGATTCTATGACAGTTTTGGTTTCAAGACAAGAAACCTGCTGACCCTTGCAGGAAGGGACCAATAATTTCTTCTACATGAGAGACATGAGGACTTTCTGCTCCAAACACAGGGCTTACGGAAACAAAAAGGCAAAGCAGATTTGCCACCCTCTCAGATCCCAAGATAGACATTCTGGGAAGGAGTGTGCCCGAGGTCACTGTCAAAACCTCCCTCATCTTGCACACTGAAAACCAAGGTCCTGCTGCTCTGACTGTCCTGGTGCAGCAAGGAGAGGGATGGAGGGATATTCCCATCACGCATCTTCTGGCAGCATCACCCAGATGTCCCACCAAAAGCTGCAGAGCCAATGCTCGAGGCAGAAAACCCAGAGAGCCTCTATTGAGACAGAAATTGCTATTAGACATGCATAGAGAAAAACCATTAATTTAAACAGAAAATGAAATTAAACAGAAATTTAGAAATGTGGGCGATGGCTGGCTGTCTCACCAGGAAATTACTGTCCCTTAATGTAGTTAAGCAGCCAGACCCCAGGGCAGCTGGGCAGATCACCCAGAGCACAGAGAGATTTATAAAGATGGATGCCCTGGATAAGTCTGAGCATTGGAAGGGGCAACATGAGCAGGCACGTTTGGACAGTGGATTGTTGAATGCTTAGAGGTGGCAGACACCTCCACAACATCAGATGCCAGGTTCATACTCCTTCTTCTCATGGGCAGCAGGCACCATCTAACCCAAACCTCACACTGACCCTCTCTGCAGCTCTCTGCATCCTCTGGCTCTCCAGGAGTTTTAGTTTTGAAATCCCCCAGTGAAGTGCAGCTACTGAAAGAGAAGGGCTCCGCTCAGTCTTTCCTTGTAAGGCTGAAAATGTTGAAGGCACTGGAGGGAGGGCACAAAAAGGCCTCTGAGTGGAAATGTCCATAAAGAGAAATAAATGGATTTTAAAAAAAGGATTTAGCTTTGTTCATCATAATTTGCAGCACAGACTAAGCTCTGAACATCTCCAAGGACAAAGTGTATTAGTGACAACCCTCAGGAACAGGGAATAAAAAGTGTGTAATTGAAAGTAGTGTCATCTTCTTCACAGTTAGAGAACAGAGCAGTTAACTCAGATGGTAAAAAAATGTCAGGTCCAATATCTCGTCCTTTTCATCTGTAGGTTGTTTAATGCGTATTTCCTATAAGAAACAGCAGGCAATTGTGAAAAGGTCTTCCATTAGGTTCCAAGCTTTCTATAATGTTAGAATATATCTCACCAGCTTGCAGCTATGTTCATATTTATGCTATTAATCCCTCTTAAATACCAATTTTAACACAAATTTCAGAAGTTGAAAATAGACATTTTTGTAGATGAGTGCTGAAGATCTGAGAACTTTAATATCACATACTGTAGTATGAGAAATAGCAGAAACCTAATAACACGACTGTGTAGTAAACATAATGGAAAGGAGCAGAGAACATTGAATCCTTAACGCAGCTCCTCTGGAAGTGTTACAGACTGCCTTAAAACTGTGGGTAAGGAGGTGAGCACTTGGCAGCTTCTTTATATGAGTTAAAGCAAAAGATGTTAAATTATGCATTTCAAGATCCAGAGAAATCAATGAAAACATCTTCATAAGAACCCTTAACTGTCATGATTTCCTATTTCCTGTCTTTTGCCTGTTCTCACAAAATATATCTTTATCCCAACCTTATCTTTGGTGGAAATTTGGGTTTATCATACATTTGCAGAGTTCATGGTGGAAGACAATTAGTGAAAGAGCTTGGGCAGAGGCCATCAATATTGCACTGCTTGATTAAAAAAAGCATCAGGAGCTGGCAGTGAACTACCCTGCTATTGGCAGGGGTTATTTAGTCCATTCCTGTTCCTCTGCAAAACTGTACATTTCCTCCATTATCACAGGATAAGATCTCTGTGGGCAGAAACTTGGGACATGCTTTAAAAAGGGAATATGAAACTGTGTGAGATGATGACACTTTTCCAAGAGATAAGACTTAGATGCTGCTGGCTTTGGTACAACAGAGCTAATTCCTTCAGGTCCTTACAGAAATCAGCAAGATAATATCAGAAGTATTATTTGACCAATTATTTACTCTAATTAAAATGATTTTTAAAGATCAACAGGCTCTTCAGGCCACATTACACTTGCAGTAGTGAGGACATCAATTTGTAAACCCATGGGATCACTATTTGTAGGGTGAGTGGCTCTGCCTTTTCCTTTTCAGACTCATTGACTTTGTCTAATATTCTTGATTTGTTTATTTTGTAAGGCAAATTTTCTCCCTCTACCTCTGCTGCTGTTTATTATTTTTAAATTAGTGGGGTGTTTATCCATACTGCCCATCCTGGTGACAAAATCTTTTCTTCTCTATTGCAATAAGGTTTCTCTGTACCAGCCTATGATTTGTGTTGTGTGTCAATCACGTAGTCAGGGAGTTGTGATAAAGAGCACCACAAATTAATGAGCAGCCCTGACCAGATTCAATTCAGAGGAAAGGCCCAAAAGGCCACCTTAACAGTAGAGGCTGACTCTGGGTCTTGCAAGACATTTTGTGTTTTCATTTAGCATGTCTTCAGCAGCTGAGACAGTGAACAACCTCAGGGGACACTGGTCAGGTTCTCAGCTCTGAAGAATATTCTGAGGTTTGTTTTCATTCTAAATGGAAAAACACCCAGATGGAAAACAACCTAAATTTTTCCTGTAAACATATATATTTTTTTGGCTTTATTTGATTTGAGAACATGGGAGCATTTCTTTTCATTAATACTGAACTGTGTAGTTGTGATACAGGACTACATTTTGTTTCAATAACATGAAAAAGCAATAGTCTAGTAGTTATCCTATTATTACAGCTAATATTCTACTGTATCAAGGTCTAGGTGAAACAGCTCCAAACTATTATGAAATAAAGCATTTTGACACAATTTAAAAAAAAGAGTAAATCAAAATTATTCACTTCAAATTTAAAAAAAACATCTGAAGCCACTCTCCCTTGAAAGAGCATTTCTAACCAGAAACCAGCTACTCTGGAATTATTTATTAGCCAAAAAATGCAATCTTTTTTGGCAAATACAGCCTAAAGGAAGGGAGGCACATTCCCAAACTCTTTCTTCTACTGCATGTGCTGTGGAAAAAACCAACCCTGAGCTGAGGACGTGGATAAATGTGTGCTGGTGCTCAGGAGCTGCAGGTCCTGTTTTATGCTGGGGCTGTACCCAGACTGCAGGAATATCCTGTGTGGCTCCAGCTCTGCAGTGAAGGAGAGAACAGCTTGGAAATTAATCATGAGGTTCAATCTAATTGAAAAGATTATCTTTACCTTTGGAAAGGTTAACATCCCAACTCAGCCGATGACCTTCAAGATCTGTGGTGGAAAGTCCAACAGCTCCGATGAACAGTACATAAATTATCTCTCCCAGCTGCAGAAAAATCACCACAGTTAACACAGTCTAGTAGTTAAATTTACTTTATTGTATTTCACACAGCTCTATTTACACTTTAAGGACACTTTGTTTCTGTCTATTAGAATACATATTGATTATTTCAGTTATAGAGTGCTGCAGAGTCGCTTGCAGGACTATTTACAACAGAGACAAAGCCCACGTGTCCTGGAGGATGCTCTGTAGTGCTGGACCTGAAAGACTGAATTTTATAATAGTTAATAAAAGCAAGAC
Source organism: Illadopsis cleaveri (assembly GCA_013399915.1). Lineage (NCBI taxonomy): Eukaryota > Metazoa > Chordata > Aves > Passeriformes > Timaliidae > Illadopsis > Illadopsis cleaveri. Next base: position 300,301 of record VXBB01019266.1, read on the forward strand.
CAACGTGGGAAATGGCATGCAAACAGTCAGTAGCCAGTCTATGCTAAAGGTTTATTTTCTAAGCATTCATGTAAGGGATTCATTTAATATTTCAAGGTCCCAGAGAAGGACAAGAGGTCACTCCCTGCCTTTGAACCCCAAAAGCAGTGCAGCAGCTGCCTTCAAAGGCAGTGATTTTGAAGCTGTAATTTGGGGCAGTGCTTTCACATGCCCTGCTTGCTCACTGTCATTAATTATTAACTTTGGCTTCAAACCAGAGATTTGGAACTGAAACACTTCAGTTTGAAAACTGAAAAATTTCAAGGAATTTTAGCCCAAACATCTGTTTCAAGAAGAATTAATAATTTTAGGAATTAGTCAGTAAGTTTAGCTGAAATCTTACATAACTTCTTAATGCAAAAAATACATGTTCTCCAACAAACAAAATATATAATTTACTTTTATCCTCCTTTTCCCCCCAGTCAAATTGATGATAAATTTTTTAGAAAGACCAGTATGATTAATAAGGAGCAGCATCCATCTTGGTGAATTATTTCAATGTAACCAAGGTCAGAAATCAAAACTGACTGAGATACTCTGCCAGTGGAGAACTTGTGGGTTGTAAGTGAGAAACCGAAACCATTTACATGGGCCCTTGTAGGAGTTGTTAATATTCTGGCCCTTTCCGTGCAGCAAAAGTTGTCTTTTGGATAATGATCTTAACTGAAACAAGTATTAAAAATCTCTGCAGAAGGTGTATTTCAAAAAGGGGAAAGTATGAAACTTCCAAAGGAAAATAACTGAGGGAGTGGAGAATAAAATAAGGGAAAATATGACATTTTGGCAATTTCAAAAGAAATATTTTTGGAAAGTTAGAGAACTTTGCTTTAATACTTTCAAACTGATATCAGACTCTTCATTTGAAAGACTAGCTTTTTTTCTTTGTAAAAACTGAGTTGAATTTTTAATGAAAGGCAATCATTAAGTTGTTTATCGTGAATCAGAACTTTCCATTCCAAGCCAAACAAAAGTTTTAGGTATGCCCCCAATTTTTTTTTTCTTTAATTGTTTCATCTAAAGGTAATTGTTCTCATTTTGGTCAAATGTGAGTAACTTTGCCCTTTGGAAGGAAAATACATTTCCACCTGCAGGGTTTCAGAGAAGACACATGGCAACTGCACATTTTTGTGAGGAAATATAAGAGGTGGCAATGACTTAAAACTTGAGGTTTGCCTGGGAATGAAAGAGACACAGAGTACAGTGCAGCAGACACTTATAGTCCCTCCAATTTTCTCATTAGCTGTTTAATCCTTTGCAATGACATGTCTTTTTAAATCTCTAATTTTAAGTAACTCAGGTTCCTCTGAGTTCCCCTGGGTCTAGGACAGTACTAGACCTGTCCCTCTTCCCTGAAAGTCCTTTAGTTTGGATCCTCCAACCAGCCCCATGCCATGGGTGCTCGCCAAATCGTGCTGTGTTCACAGGATCATGCAACAGTCAAAGGTAAAAACAGTAGTTTAAATGTAGGTATTGGGATACATGTAAGTGATTGGTATTTATCTATCATAAATGGCACCAAATTCTTCTTTAGAATATAGTAACAGCTCAATTTGGCTGCATTAGAAGATATATTTGTATACTTAAGGGCAGCATTTGGCACACATTACAATGTCTGTGGAAATACATGTTTTTATTTGCTTAGTGTCTGAAATATAATGACAGACACCACACCAGAGCCTTGTACTGTATATGGCACATGCAATCCCATGCCCTGTGGAAAACACTGTTGTGTGATCAAAGGGCTCACTGGTGTTTACCATTTCATCTGATTCTAGGGAAGCACAGAGGACTAATGAGCTCCTGGACAGCTGAATGCTTAGATTTGCTAGTACACAGCAATTCTTTTTTCCCAAATACCAAATATTTGCATTAATACATAAATTCTACTCAGAAATGTCTTGCAATATCACTAACAAAACGTGGTGTTCCTTGCCCCAAGTTATCTACAGTTTTAACATAACATAGAAATAAAAAAGAAACACAAAAATGAGGACAAAGTTGTTCAGAAGGAAAAGATGATGTTTTATCTGATAAATGAATTTCACAGTCCACTTGTCCATGGATATCACACCTCAGAAAAAAACTCATTGTGCCATTGTGTGCAACTCAAATATCCATGTAGACTGACGTTGGAAATGACCATGGCAGAATTCCTATTGAAATCCACAATACTAATATGGATTTAAGATAATTCCTTTGCAAAGCGCAGAAGATGGCAATTCATGTCCATAATCAGCATAGAAACTCAGCTTTCTAGAGGGTACAAAAATATCTGAGTGGGGACAACCCACAGAAGCTACTTTGCTAAATGAAAATGGAATTTAAAAAAAGAAATTTTCTGAAGGATCCTGCCTGTAAAAATAAATGCCATGTAGGAAGCGGCAATGACAGAAAAATCAAAATTGTCACAGATGACTCTTCTGCACTGTCAACACTAAAAGTACTTGGAAAAAGGAACCCTCATTTCAGCTCCCAAATCTTCTCTGGAAATAGCAAGCACAGTAAATTTTAATAACTGCACTGATTGCATGGGAGAAAGCAAAAGCAAGAACTTTTCCCAAAGCTGTTGTTTTAGGTTTGTTTCCAAGCCCAAAGGTTTCGTCATCAGTTCCAGACTTTATACTTCCATCAGCATGTGGGTCAGACCCTGAGAAGTGCTGATCTGCTAAGCCACCTGTTCCTAGGGACAAACCAGGAAACAGGGGTGAGGATAACCCTCAATAATTGTGATAATTGTGATGTGCCCCAAGCAGGACTGAACCCCGCATTTCCCATCCAAGCTGGAAAATTGAACCCTATGGAAGTGGACAGTTTTCATTGATGAGTATTGTAAGTAAAAATATTAGGGGACTTTGAGTCTCCGAATTAACAGTCCATATTTTTTTACTGTTTTTTTTTTTTTGTGGTTTTGTTGTTGCTGTTGTTGTTTGTATTTTTGTTGTGTTTTAGTCTTGGGTTTTTTTGTGGGTTTTTTGGTGGGGTTTTTTTGTGGGGGATTAATAATTTTGTCCAAATTCCCTGGTGCTGCCAGGCTCGTTCCCTTGTACAAAACACCATCGGTTGTGGGGTTGTCGCAGGGGTTTAGGACCCCCTTCCCAAAGAAGACAGTCCCACAAATATGATGCCAATATTTTTAGAGTTTCCCTTGCTTTTACCCTCATTTACACCATGGAATGTTACAACCCCAAGCAGGAGGAGCCCATACATCCCCTCCTCTCCCACCCACATAAAGCACTGCTCTGTGGCACTGCGTGAAATACAGCACCGAGCTGCAAAAAAAATTCTGGAGATCAAGTGCTTCTGAGAAAATTCCCTTCTCAGACCATTGCAGATGAAAAAGAGGAAAAAAGGATGAGAGATTTGGATAACCTCAGAGGGGTTGGTGCTGGCTTTCTCACGCCCATCACTGTGGTAGAGAATGTTCCCGTGCTAGTTTCGATCATGCAAATTCCTGCTAGTTCTGGGGATGGACTACTCACATGATTCAGAGCATGAGAAAAGTTTGAAAATAAATCCTCCTGTATATATGCTGATAACACTTAAAATATATCCCCAGAGCTCTATCTGGAGAAAGTCTGAGCAAGCTATTATGTAGTGACAAGGTAATGACCGCTCTGCTCTTCATTTCTGCACCTGTAGCCTGCATGACCAGCTGTGTCCAGAATACAGCAACATGCATCAGGCCTCAGGACAGCAAAGCCTCTGAGAACATTCACTCTGGCTCTTAAATCTTCTATTATCATTAGTGGGATGTAGGCAGAGGCATTAATGGGACATAGTGGGGCATAGCTGCTGAAACACTTTATGGGAATAGACTTAAGCAGGAACTTACATGCTGTGCTCCACCAAGACATAAAGTATTCCTGAAGAAAATCAATGAATTTTTCCTTTCTTTATGCACATGCATAAAACGTGGGCCTGAGGTGAACACTAAATCAGAGGGTCCTTTCTCTCCCAGTCTAAGTAAATTCCCATTTGTTCTGCTCTCAGCTCCTGCCAGGTATTTTTCATGACTCTTGTACTAAGAGGAATATCAGGCTCAGTTTTAGTATTTTTAACCAAATTATTCTGGCAGGCATGATGGAACACGTTGCATATGGCACATGGAGAAATAGGTACATAGGGCCCATTAAAATACCACTTTGCCACAGTGAATCTAATAAAATAATTCAAGTGGAAAAATTAGAATCATTAATCTGTCTCGAGGTCGAGACTTTTATCAGTCTGAAAAGGAAAGTCTCTGAATTATGAAGCTTTCAGGACTGCACCCAGGTAATAATAAATTTGCTCTCCCCCATCTATTTTTAAGCCCCACTGTTTGTTGGGTATACAATAGGTACCTACTATCATTGCTGCAGAAGAGGATTTGTCAGCATTACCATTATTAATTCCTGTTTTCAGAGTTTTATATCTTGCCCATGAATATTTGCTCTAGGCTCAGAGTTGATATTTAAAGTGTCACCTAAGAGGAGATTAATTCTTGGACAGTATTTTCAAATGTGTAGAGTTAGGAGTTTTGAAAGATGCATTAAAATAAAGGGAATTGGAACTTGACATGTTGCAATGCTTTTCCTAGTGACAAATATTTTCTGCCCCCTGGGGAACTATCTAGTTTTGTTTTTATGTAAGGCACAGACTTTGTTGTGGCTCATCAAGAGCTTGACTGAAACCAGCTTGTTCACTTCAGATCAGCCTGTGTTGGGGGTAGAAACTGGCTGGATGTGACAGGTTTCCACAAAGCATCACTCCACATGAGTGGAAGTTCAAACTCCCTGCTCAATAAAGCCTGTTCAGAAAATGCTCCATGCAGCCCTTAGGGACAGGATGGCTCCAGTACAGGCTGCCCAGCTCTGTGGCAGAAGGGAGAGGGGAGCAAACTCTGTTGGCAGCATCCTGGGCAGCAGACTGAAGGTAAAAGCCATGTGAGAGGTTGGTGTCAGGCATCTGTGCCTGGCACAGGGATTGAGGAGAAGAGGTCAGCTGTAAATGGGTCCCATTGCATGGCTGTGTGTGGGTGGCTTCTGCTCCTGACTTGACACCCCACCTCCTTGTCAACACTTCTTACCATGGGGCTCTGGCCTCCCCCTGCACTTTTTCTCCCCCAGAAGTATAAAATCAGGGATCTCAAATACAATTTCCCATGAGGCACCAGCAATTAACATTTCTGATGTAAGCAGAAAGGTCCTTCAAGCATCCAGTTGATCCTGCATCCTGATCTAAGATAAGTGTTAATTTTTCCCAGCTAATAAAGCCTGGATGGTCAGACGTGGCTCCTGCTTTCACAAGTGATTTATGTGCTGGTGTCCTTAAACCAAGGAGAATGTTTCTCTTCAAACTGCGCAGCTTCCCAAGAGCCTGATGCTGATGCAGCACCTCAGAGAGACACTGTGACACTGCTCCTGGTGATTGCAGGAAAACCAAGCTTTCATCCCTCCCTGGCTCACTTATACCTCCCTCTGTCTTTCACTGCCGTTGTGATGCAGCCTGGACTCTCACAACTCACTTAATGGATATATCTGATTTTTAATATCACCTTCCTGCCCCAAATGCTTCTCTAATTGTTTTTCTTGATGTGAATTTAAATCCACCCTTCAGCTGTTCTTTATGAGGAGCTCTCATGCCTCCCAAGTAGTGTATTCATTTTGTGTTTTACGCTTGCTCAGGAATGAACTAATTTAGCCAAGGCCAGTCTAAATGACAAACTAATTTTTTCTCTAGTGGGCATTTAAACTTTAAAAAAAGCAGAATGATTGTAAAGGCTGTTTAGAGCCAAGTGTCTGGCAGGCGTGGCATTTGTCACAAGGGAGAGACAAGGGCCATCAATCTAACTAGATTGCTGTGTCTATATGAAATTCTTGGCCATAATCAGGCATTGGAAAAAAACAGAAAACAAGCACAGATTTCAAGCTTCACACTCTCAGCCTTGCAGGAGCAAAAATAGGAAATTTCTTGTGCCTTCCCCTCTGCCATTTTGGGATGTGTGCTCTTGGCAGAGGTGGACATTTGCCACCCACCCACAGTGCATATACAGAGGAGCATTACCCCTGGCCAGCTGCCTGCAAGGGAGCAAGGAGGGACCACTCCAGAACCAGTCAGGGAGGATATTGCTTGGTAGCATTGCTGCAGCCACAAGGCTCAGGAGTCCATTTGCAAAACTGTGGCACGATCCCCCAGAAAGGGTCTATCTCTAGATATCTTCCAGCCCAAAGAGAGGATGGCAAGGAAGGAGGTGCAGGAGGCAGGACTGTGGGGCTGATCCAGATTTCCTGAGCTGCAGCCATGAAAAACTCCCCAACTGGGTGTCTTACAGGTCCTAGGAAATGTGCAGCTCTGCCTTCCTCTTCCAAGTGGTCATTACTTGTAAGACATGCTATTTTCTGTTTTCAGCTAAAATAAATCCAATGCTGCTTCCCTGCTGCCTGCCCTGGCAGGAACTCAGGAAAGCTTCTCTGTGACAGTGAGCATGGAGTATTCACCTCAGTGCACCAGAACCCTGTGCTGGGCTCTGTGAGTGGACCAGCTCATGGCAGAGGTTTTTTTGCAAAATGCTGCTGTGCAAGGGAATATGCAGCAAGGGCATGCAGGCACCCTTCAGCCAAAATGTCCATTCCAGATACAGTCAGATTCTTCAGTAAAGCCCTCTTATCAGAAGGTTTCCTTACGCACCTTCCAGTAAGCCTGTGCTAGATTTTTACTTTGCAAGAGCAATGTCCTGGCTCTGTCCATATTTGCTGGCCAGGCTGCTCCCAGGGGGACAGGGCACTTCTGCTGCTGATGCAGAGTGGCTGCAGAGTCCTGTGGGAGGCTGCTCTGATGAGTTGCTCTCCAAATTATGTTTTATAAACGGTTCATGGAGTATGGCTCCTGATGGCTTTTGCCTTCTGTTCCCTTGCCTTGCTGAATAACAGTAGTAATTTCATTTTAGTCAGGCTTATTCTGCTTCTACACATTTGCTTTCTCTTCTTTCATTATCCAAAGTAGTCAGGGAGATTAGATTAGGGTTACTTTGGACATTATTCAGAGAATTCCAGCTTTGCCCAGTCCTGTACTTTTGTTTTATGTCCCATCCCTATCCTCTCCCTCAAACTGCCAATTTGATTTTTAATTGATATCAATAGTTTCCTTATACTTACTTTGTAAATCATACTCCCCTTGTGGAACACTGTCAAACGCTTCCCTGCAATCATGATGGATGATGTCCTCTATTACACACTTCTCCAGTAATGCCCCAATGTACTCAGGGAAGTCAAACACATTTGTCAGACAGAAGCCTTCCTGGATGAATGCAGCAGTCACTCAGGAAGTCTTGGTTATACCTGCTCCAAGCTTGGAGGGCATCTACTTGCTCTGTTTCTGGTGTCTGATATGCATCATTTCATGGAGCTCCATTTTTCAGACAGTGAGAAAAACAAACAAGGCAAGGTACTTGGAAGGACAGAATTCTTTGAAAAGAAAGCAAGGACAAACACCCAGGTGCCAAATGTTGCTTTTATTATTCCCAGCAGAGACAAATTTCCATTCTACTCACCCAAACTGTCCTTTTCATCTAGAGGATTTGTACGTGAACATCTCACCAGCACTGGTGACAATGTGTTCTCCAGAAAGTATGCAACACAGGAAAGATGAGCAATTGAGTGTGGAAAGGCACATTTGTTGGACAAGGCCCTGGCAGAACTCTGTGCTGGCCCTCAGGCCCCAGGAGACCCTGTTGTCAAGGAATCCTATTGGCCACCAGCAGGCAAATGGTTAAAAGCATCTCCAAGATGACAAAGAGCAGAGCTGGAAAACCTCAAAAGCCCTGCAATCTGCAGGTTTGCATACTCTGGTTTCTCATATGGTTGCTTGGGTTACACTCTGAGTGATGATGCATTCGCTTGTAGAAATCACTGTTGACATTAGAAGTGCCATCTGTGTCCTCATGTGACAAGTGTCCCTTGTCAGATCCTTTCCCACATCCACATGTATTTCCTCAAACTATCCATGTCACTACATGGTCATTGCCCCCTGGAAGCACAGTATTTTGCAAGACCAACCAAGACCAAGCATGTCTTCAGCTTTTCACTATCTGCAGTGAAAGTGTTTCAACTTTTCATCCTTCTATGTCCAATTGATTTCCTGTCCTCTGGTACCTGTCTCTATTATTTTCAACACAGGGAAAAGCAGTATTAAGCAACAGTTTCAATACCTGCGCCCAGTGCCATACTGAGCCTGGTTTTCAACAGCTCTTGTTGGTTCAGGGGTTTGAGGGAGTGTTTACCGAAATAATTTGTGTGTAAGGTTTTAAAAGTGAGCATTTAATGCTATGTAGAAAGTTATGTATTTCCTCCTTGCCAAAAGTACCCCACTTTCACAAATTTGTTAAAGCTTACAAAATATCTTTTTAAGTCAGCAATTTTTAGTATACAAAGGGGTATTGTCCCACTTTTTTATCAAAGTCCTGAATAGATTTTTTAGTGACATCCCAGTTACTGTGATCTCATTCTGTGACCTTGTGAAAATCAAGTGCTTTGGTCCATGTTTCCTCCAAGAAAAATCCCAGCTGGTCATTCTCTGATGGCTGAGTAACAGCCGAGGAGGGCCATGTAAGGAGGGCACTGAAGATATTGCTGTGGCAGAAGGACTGAACAAAACAAGATACTGAAATAAACATCCTAGTCAGACACAAAATTGGTGGCAAAGCTGATTTGTTACAGAGGAGATCTATACAGGAACATTCAAGCAATGAAAATTAATTCGTAATTTGAAATGCAGACAGTCTATTTCCAAATTGACATGAAAAGATTACCATCACTGTGTGTAAGGGCAACACATTCCTGCACCCATGCAGAAATCTCAATGGCAGAAATGGCTCAAGTGCCTAGAAAAGCAAAGATGAGAAAAAAACCCTGACAAACTGAAGACAACAATGTGAAGTGCCAAATGAAGTGTTCAACAGAACTGCAATATGCAAGAGAAAGCTTTTTACATGAGGCATTAGCCCACTTAAAAACAATCAGATGGAAGATTTTCAAATTTCTAGGCCTGGGTTTGAGGGTAGGGATGCTCAATGAGCCTGTGAGGCTGCATATCACCTTACCAATTGAGTTTGTTCAGCAGAAATGTCAGAGACTTGCTGGGGAGAGCTAAGATGTGCATAACTTAGCAATGATCTTACACAAAGATCTTCACTTCAGTGATTCATCAAAAACCCTCTAGACAGCTACAAAATATGAAACTTTAAACAATCTTCACTGTTGCTGCTGCCATTAGCATAGAAAATTTAAAGCAAATGTTAGTCATTCATTCAGACGTGGGCAAGAGGGCGCCTGGTACGTGGTGCAGTGCCAGGACCACCATATGCTGAGGCTCCCTGAGACAAGGTATTTACACTGAGACCTTTTCTTTTTCAGAAAAATCCAGAAATCTGTCATTCACAGGATCTGGGTGAGCAAGGACAAGTCTATTTGTCCAAGCTTAGGTGTTTAAAATACCTCTCACATGGCAGGCTGTGGCCTGGGATGCTGGAGTGGGACTCGTGTTTGAAAGAACAATCTATTCCAAGTGCAAAACATGAGGCAATAATGCTGAAAACCACATAAATCCTAGATGAATAGAACTTTCTGAAAAGAGCAGATTTTACTTAGCAATTGGAATCTCCTCTTTCACTCTTCTTCTTGAAAAAAATTGCCAATCAACAATGAGCAAAGTCAACATGGTTATCTCCTGGATCAAGGTTTCCAGATGTTATGCTCAGTACAGTGCCCTGTCCCTCTCTCCCTCCTTCTATGTTGCTGCAAGCTTGCAAAGAACTATGGTGGATTCCCATCATTTTCTTCAATGCTTGCACAACTGCAAAGCCTTCCATCAGTACCCCCTTCCAGGTTTCTGCTCTAGGAAGCAAGTGCTCCTGGTAGGACTCACTCTGCACATGACTTCCCTGTTTTGGCTGCCCTGACCCAGCCATGCCATGCAGAAGGATGGCCACCAGCCCAGGCAGGCAGTGAGGGTGGGGCTCATGCCACCCTCCCTGGCTCCTCACCTCCAACATGCGTGGTGCTGCAGACAGCCCAGGAAATTCATCCTTTTTTCACATCACCAGAGTATATTCTTCTTCCAGTACTCTTTACTTGTGACATATTATAGCAATTCTGTGTTGAATAGCAAGTGCACTAAGTTTAATAACCATTGGACAGCTCAGAGAAATATAAACCAAGTCTGGTAGTGGGGCAGCTGTGCCTGGATTTAATGCCTCAGCCCAATTTGCAATTTGCTAATTTGCAATTATCTCTCTGAAACACTCGTGTGCCTCTGCAGAGTGAACTGCTTGTTCCGATGAATGCTCAGTGCACCTCTGCACTCTGCTTTTGGGCTGACATCCCCATTTCAGGTAAAGTGCTCCCATTCCAGCCTGCTGATGTCAAGAAGACCTCGAATCTTTTAAGTAACTGACTAATGGGAAGACAGAGCCGCCAGCAGAGGGCTGCAGGGAGACGCTGCCCGGTGCCAGTGCCAGCTCTGTGCACTCAGGAGCCCGCAGCTGGAACACATCTGGGGTGACGGAGGCAACAGCACCTGTAGGAGCAGCTGGGGCTGCAGTGAGTGCATGGAAACTGCCCCAAACCCATGGCCCTGCTGCAGCTCCCTGAGGTCAGTGCATGTCTTGCTGCTCATCTGCTCTCTGGCAGAGACCAGTTGCGGTCCCTAAAGGAAGAGCACTCACATCCAGGCCAGGCTCTTGCTTCCATAGAGAACTGATACCCACCCTCAGGGGCTGCAGGGCAGGAAAACATCTTCAATATCCATTCAGTAAGTAATGCTGTTTATATTGAAAAAAATTTCAGAGAAAATCATCTTTGCTTGAGGAGAGCAAGGGTGGATAACAATTGTTCCACTGCTTGTCGGGACACCATTGCATCCCTCAGGCTAGCTCACAGCAGGAGCCCAGGCCAAAGGGAGAGAAGCCTGTTTGTTGATTCCATTGCTTCTGTGTTATTTTTTTCCACATTAAGCAGAATGTTTTCTTTGGATGCTCTATTCTTTTTGTACAGAATAACAGCTTAACAGCATTACATTCTTCCAAGAAAAGTGGTATTGACAGCTCTATTTTAAGTCTCAGACCAACAGGTTGGTAGGACCTATGAGCAAGGTAAACCTTTCTGAGGAAGTCAAACCACTGAACTGTACATTGTACTACCTGAACATGCCATCTGTGATCACAGAAGCCCAAGATTTTAGGGGGATATTAACTAGAGAGTCAGTAAAATTATTTATGTTTCATGAAAAGAGCTATTTCTCTCTAACTTTACAACTGATGCACTGTGCATGATGGTGTGACAGGAAAGGAATGGCAGAGCACCAACAAATTATTTATTATTTCTATTTACACAAAAATAGAGGAGTGGGAAAGTCCAAGAGTCCCATATGCGTCTGGCACAAGTCCAGTGTTTACAAGCTGACAGGACACACCGGGGGTCTTGAGAAAAAAGGGAGCTTCCAGTGGGAGAAGGACCTGTACAGACCACTTTTGGACAATTCCACACATATTTACAATGCTCAGTTTTATTTGCAAAGGTAGTGTTTGCATCTCGTATCCCAAGCTCCTGTAAAACTGACTGCAGAAATGAGAACTTGCTGTGCATGACTTTGACTCTTTCCACCATCAAGCAAAGTTATCAGGAGCACTATTAAACAAAATTGTACCCAGAATTTTAATGTGTTTAAATGTGTTTAAATTTGTGATGAATTATCAGGACTGAAAAGATCATTTAGAAGGAAAGCAGACATCTGGATTTTGCCAAGTCAGGTAATGAAATGAAAGCTTTAGGAAAGGCAGCATTCCCAAGGAGGTGTAGAAAAGAGTTCAGGCCTTACATTCATCCTAGGGAAGGAGGAAGGATGGAGGTGATGTTTTTCCACTGTTACACTGCAGACCACACCACTGGGGTTTAAAAGCTCTTTTAATGGAACACTAAGAAGATGGTTTGTAAAACTAGATGGTGGCAGTGTCAGTGACTGTGCCTGAAGGCAGTGCTGGAAGTCAGAGAACCCTGGAGCCCTGGTGTTTGCCCTGGCTTCCTCTGCACTGTTGCAATTTGATCTTTCAAGATCCCAAATGCTGCCCCATCCATCACTGCATCACCCACAGAGCAAACAACCCACCCTGGCCTTCAACCCTCTTGCCTGTTCATATTGTCAGTCTGGACATGTACTGCTCTTAAAACCAGCCATGCCTGGACCCCTGTGAAGCCAGGAGAAAACAGAGAGAGATAGAGGTTGTTCTGATTTCTCCAATGCTTGGTTTTGGTTTGATTCAATTTCTCCTGTGTTCTGCTTCAAACTTTACAAAAAGCATTTAATTTCCATTTCTCTTTCTCCAAGATGCTTTTTGGGCCTTCCTTCTCATTTTCCAGAAATTAGATCCTTCCATTTTTGTCTGGCAGTGGATGTTCTGTTCATTGTACTGTAATATTTGCAGGCAGCACTTGGACCTCACTAGTCCCATCCATACCACTCCCAAGGATAAGCCCAGTGCAAGCCCAGGACATCTCCTACAGCAGAAACCCCTCCTGCAGCTTGAATCAAGGTCCAGAGAATCCTGGGGTTTTGGCAAAGCAATTCTTCCCCTTTCCAACCTAACTCTGATTGATTCTCAGTTTCATCTAGTGGTGGTTGATTCCACAGATCCTTGTGAATCCCTCTGACTCAGGACATTCTTTAATTCTGTGATTCTGCTGTCCCTAGAGCTCTCCTGCTCTGACAGTACTTTACTGAGGTGCCATCACATCTCTATGAGATAATTCAAGTGATTATTGAAGGGAAAACATGGGAAAAATAGATGGCCAAAGGGAAACAAGTGTTGTCATACAAAGGAGCATCTAAAGGCAGTGTGATAAAGGCAGTTATCCCTGACCTATTTAAACATTTCTGGCCTTGGGCAGCAAAGCTTCTGAAGAAATGAAATGCATAACAATGCCCAAATAACATTCACCTCAGCAATGCTGAATGTGCTTCATAGCTGGATTTGTATGTAATTCTAGGCTAATCACATTATCTCAAGCACATGGTATACTGCAAAGAAAAGAAATCCACCAACTTTATAATTCCCATCAGCTACTTATGTTAGGCTAAAAATCTATGTTTATGTAGATACTAACTATTGCTTTATTAACACTTCTCTGAATTTTATCTTTTCTACCTCACTCTGGACATAGAGCAGCTTGTGAATATGTTGCATTTCTTGGATAACCCTGATGACTAACATCTCAATTCAGATGAAAGGGAAAAAATAAATAAAAGGATAATCTGAAATTCAACCCAGTAGTGTGAATGTTCTGTGTCTAAAAGACTGCAAGTGGGGCTTCTGCTTCTCCCAGCAGTTGTGGCATCCTCAGAGCTGATGATACAATGAGCAGCACAGTGACCTTTCCATGCAAAGAGTTAGAAGAATATTTTTGAAAATTGGTAGCTAAATTTCTTTTTCTAAATTGATGCCTAGGCATCTGAATGTAAAATTATAATACAGGCTGCAGAAAGCAGTGAGCAGAGCAGATTTTCCCCAGCTGATTGATTACTGCCCCAAAGATATATGCAGGTAAATTCCATGTATTCATAACTGCAGATTTTTTAATATGTGATGATCAATTGTCTGTGGCTCCAGACTGAATGCCAAAAATTTCTGTGGTATTCCTGTGTCATCCACAATGCATGACTACAGGTTTTTAATGTGAAGATGTTTAACCCTATATTCAATATAAATTAAAGGGTTTGTGTGCATGTTCTGTTGTGTTATTCCCCCTGTGCTGGGGACCCTGACACACAACCCTTTACTCCTCAGCTTCTGAGGTGAAGTAACAACCAGTTACTCTCAGCTCTTAGAAAATGAGAGATGAAAAGATATTTTCGTAACCTCTGTGAAAGAAATCTAACACTGACTCGCCAAGATTGTACTTTGAATTACACTGTTTTGGGAGTCTGGTCATGCTTCAGTCAAGTGCCCCAGAACAGGCAGCTCCTCAGAAGTGGATAAACTGCAATATTGAATGATGCCTGAGATTTAAGGAAAACATCTCCCCGTGGGCTTACAGTACTCATCCCATGGATGAAGAGGAGCTTAGAGCAACAGAACAGCTCCTGCTCCCCACATTGGGTTTCTGATCTGGCTGTGCCTCTGCAGGGCAGGAATGAGTCATTCCCTGTATCACTGAAAAATGGGCATTTCTGCACGCACGGATGGTGTTCAGACAACTGTGTATATTTACTCATTTCTTCACTCCTGGCTCACGATGGGGCTGGAAAAAAAAACCAGTGAGAAAGCTTTTCCTTTGTAGGTGTCCTGCTGGCAATTGCAGAAGAGATCTTGTTTGAGTTTTGCTACCCAATTTTTCAAATTTCAGATTAAAGTTAAATCTGAACATGAATTATGCGGTTTAATTATATATATGCATAATTTTACATATATTACCTGGAATAAACATATATATTCCCTGGAAATAAGACTTCACATGTTAAACTGTTTGTGGGAGTGGACTAGTTCTGGATTCCTTAGCTCAAAAAGAGGAAAAATTGCCTGGAAGCGTCCAAATGTTTTGGTGCTGATGTTTGTCATGTAGTACAAAATCCTGCACTTCACCCTAGAAGCTTCAGCTTCATTCAATTAAAAAATTAAATAATGGTTGATGCTAAAATGGAGTGCTTTCAATAACCTAAATTATTGAACAAAACAGTTTGCCTAGTTTCACCAAGACTTATGGCCAGGTTTTGATATTTAGTCCCATGTTTTGCAATTACATTTACGTAATGAATATTTATATAGAATTATAAATGCATAAATATATATTCATGGAAATATGTGCGTGTGTGTATGTACATATTGTGTGTAAATACACATATCAACATACATATATAAAAGTGATCTTTGAGTAGATGCAGCCTACTGAAGGATCACTTGGATTCAAATCTGGATCATGATGTCATGCCCACATCTGACCGAGTGCAGCTGTGAAGAGAAGGTGATGATTGCCACGGCTGGTCCCCACTGACCTGCTCCACTCCAAGCAGAAGGAAGGTGGTTCCAGGCTGTGATTGGCATACATGAGCACCCAGACATTTAACTCTGTGCCCACAGTCACTGGGGTATGTTCAGGAAATAAAATGGTACCAAAACAATGCATCTGGATCAAATAAAAATGCTTACAATTAATGAGCCACATCTTCTTCTGTGAGATACAAGAGGAGGAAGACAATGGTGAAGGCATTGCAGGCTTTGACAGGAAAGGAAATGAGAGGAAAGGAGGAAAAACAGCATGGAGGTAAGGAACAATATCCAGAATAGGGAACAGCTTGCCAGTTTCCACCAAGGGTAACAGGGAAAGTGAGAGATTTTCATTAACGGGAAAGTAGCATTCCCCTGCTTTTCAATTTTAACAAACCTTCTAATGATAATTGCAGACTTTCTGTATTTATAGCGACCCAGTGTGTCTGCAGACAATAGCATCATCTACCAAGTCCTTCTGCCACAAAACAACTTCAGCCATTATCTTTCATGCCTGTCATTAAAATATGAAAGGAGATAAGCAATATGTGGCAAAATCATTTCCCATTCCCCCAGGAAGAGGAAGATCAGAATTAACTGGAGCTAAGGAGAACCAACAGAAAAACTGAGGAAGCATTAGAAAGAAAGGTAGGCAGAGCTATGTTCACAGAAATTTCTGCTGTGAGCACTGGCTAGTGCTTAGGTGAATGATCAAAGGTGGGAAAAAAAGGAGAAAGAACTAAAAAACCACAAAGTTAATTTTTCAGTGAAAAAGACACATTGCACTAAGGGATCCTGTCTGCAATGGTCATGCTCAGCAGGATTCCCATATAATCCTTTTCCTTAGTCTTGCCCAACAAACACCTTGGTAAAATAAAAAGCTGGACATTTTAAAACTCCTGTGCTCAGCAGAATTAGTCAACTGCTTCCTGTTCGGATTTATGGAGTAAGATGGGGCACAAATTCCAGATTTCAACCAGAAGGACCATAGCAGATGCTGATCATGTGGCTGATTCCTGAACCAAATTCCTGAGTTTTAGAAAGTGCACATTCCTGATTATACCTAAACTCTTTTTAGACCACTATTAAAAGAGATGCAAACAATCACAAGTTTTACCCATTCATATGTAAGTTTCTTTAGTGACTTGATATTGGTGAGGTCAAAAAAAGCTCAAGAATGATTTTAAGGAATTTATACCAACAACAGATACCCTCATGTGCTTTCAGATGTCAAAGACTCAAAAAATTAGCGGGAATTATAGAGCAAAGTGTCTTATACCCAAATTGCCAGTCTTGTATCTCCACTGAAACACCAGAAAATTTTCCATGGATCCTGGGTATTCTTTCCAAAGCTCAGTCTCCTGGCTGTCTCAGAGTTGTAAACCAGAGCATCATTAAAAGGCACTTTAGTCTTGGCTGTAATTTTTACACTGCAAAAAGCATTTGGATGATCAACTTGCATTAAAATAAGTAATTGAAAATATGGCAATTGTAGTCTCAGAGCTGTATTGGAAATTCACTGCAGATGATGAACACTGATAGAAACGTGTCTGGGGAGGTGAGCTCTACATCCAGCTACCTTAAGGGCCCACAGATTTTTCTTTTTTTCTTTGTGATTTTATTTTTTTAGTGCCCTGTGACAAAATCATGATCTTGTCTTGGCTCCAGCCAGCCAGAACACATCTCCAAATCTTCCCCTTTCTGTTTACCTAAAGAAGCCTCCCCCTCCCTCCAAAGCATAAATTATTGTTCTGGAGAGAAGCCACCCAAAAAAATGTCACCACAGCACTGAAATATGTAATACTTTGCTTACTTTGTAATGTCAGTGAAAATAAAGGGAAATAGTTTACCATTAACATTCTATGTGTTTACAGCTTATATAAAGTATTTTTCAGTAGTGAGGAAGGCTCAAGGGCATTTTTTCTCTGGAAAGTAGTAATATGAATAATTTCATAGAGAAGATGTCCTACAGCATTGAAATTGATTTTCTAGCTCAGACGTGTAAATGTTTCCATGTTCCCTGAGTGATCCTACTCATGTGTGGTGGTCTCTTTTGGAGTGCTGAACATTGACTGCTGATACCTGGAAGAATATGCAGCAAGTGATGAGAAGAACCCCTTTGGGGGGGAAAATGGGAGGCAGAAGGAAAACTGCCCTGTTTTGCTGAAGTGCCTCTAGACTCTGATAGTGTCACTGCAGCAGAGATGAGGAAGATTCTCACATCCTCCAAGAGAGCTGTGGAAGTTTCTTTGCAGTCAGGCATCGTGTGCCACGCTCCGCTGGCATCGTTCATCACCTGTCCTTCAGCAAGGTTATCTGATGATAATGCTTTCATTGATACCCCTAATGGTCACAGGAGAGGACTTCTGGTGTTAATTCTTTAAGAATCAGTTAAAAATAGCAACGGTGTTACAAGGCTAGGCAGGAAGGCTGTGAGAGATCTTACAGAGAATTGCTAATCAACATCTGCAGTTTCATTTCTCAGTCTTTGACTGAGACTGAACTGTTGTTCCTTTCTCACGAGTTTTTAAACAACAGCACAGTGAAAAATTTGATGGTCAAGGTAAGGAAGTTATGAGATAAGTATTTTCTACTGTCTGCAAGTTTTAAGAACTTACAGAATTAATTTTCTGTATAACTTTGCCTTTCTCAGAAGTTGTAGGTGTTTCAACGCTAGTTGGCATTTCCATTTCTGTTTAGCATTTGTCCACTTCATCATTCTTCAGTTTGCATTTTAATAAAGCTACCAGAGGAGGCTGTTCAAAATGAAAACTAACTCGTGTTCTTTCTTTGCTAAGACAAAAGCATTAAAAGGAATCTAAGCACAGAAAGTGAATGCCTTATTAGGGGATGACATTTCTGAGCAGTGAATAATGATCCTTCCGGCTGTGACTTACTCTCATGAGACAAAAGCTGTAGCTGCCCGTTCACTGCTGCTGTAATCCAAAATTTTGTGACCCCATGGACCACTCAGCAAATACATATTGCTTTTCATTGTCTTGTCTATAGAGGTGAGGGGCTCCTGCATTTGGTTCTTGGCTTCCTCCACTCCTGCAAAGGCACCTGGGGTGGGTACGAATAGAGCACAGGGGGAAGGCGGACAAAAGAAAGCTGTAAATGCAGATGCACTTGTTTGAATGCACAGTTCATATTACAGCTATTGGTTGATGACTTTGTTTTATATTAATTTAAATATGCAAAACCCAGTTTCCTACAGCAGTTTTGTACAGTGATGTGCTGAGGTACTCTGGGCTGAGAGAAAAGGTCTGGATAACAGGGAATTGCCAGTGTGGAGTGAATGTAAATGCTCATGTAATCTGAAAAGAGCAGAATGTTTTTCCAGGGCACGAGTGTGTCACAGTGCAACAGTGTTCCTGAGGCTGCCAGCGACAAGGCAAAGGCAACAGCAGCTTTTTCTCTCCTCTTGCTGGCCTGAGTATGGAAAACCTCAGATGGAAGATTCAGCATTTGCTTTCTGTTTCCTTCACAAGTGCTGCGGGTACCAGGCTGGGTGCTGTGGCCCTGAGCTAGCCCTGCCAGCTCGCCAGCAGCACCATGTGGCTCCTTCTTTAGGGCTGGGAGATTCAGGCCAAGGACTCCCCCACATCACCCCCTGCTTGGCTGTCTCACCCCTGCCAAAAATAACATTTTGAGAAAAGCAACAACGGGTGACATTTCCTCTACCCACTGCAAGATGAAAAACACCCTTCCATCTGCCCTATCCCCTGCATCATTAGTTTTTAATTCCTAAGTGATTTCTTTTTCTTGCTCTGTATTTTCCTTCCTTTGCTCCTTTGTGCAGCGCTGGCTGCTGGATTGTAATGTTACACAACCACCGGCAGCCGTCTGCCTCGGGGCGGCTCACCGTAACCCAGATGTGTCACATGAAAGGAGAAGTTGGGCTTATGACACTCAAGAAATGCTTCTACCTACATTAAAAAAAAAAACCAAACCCAAAACAAAAAACAACCTTCCCAGCTTCATCCTAATAGTAGAGCTCAGAGTAATCCCTGCACAGGTCTCTGAGCTGCTGAATGAAAAGGATTCTTGTTGCTATTTTAGGGGTGCTTTTCTAACAAGTTTTGGGTAATTAGGAAGAAATTTGAATACTACAGCACTTGGAAGATTGATGCATCACTGGATCCCACACCAAACCCCAGCACCAGACACCAAGGCTTGATCAGATATAAATTGCTCGGTCATCAATCTAAACTGATTTTGGTCAAAGTCCCTGTCAAAATATTTGTAGAGCTTGATCCATGTTTTCTCATACAAGAGAGCTCTAATTATGCCACTGTGTACAGCAACCCATTCCCATGTCCTAACCAAACTAGAAATACTGAGAAAATACCAGTCGTTCTGACATGTGTATCCCAAGGCACTTGGAAATTCAGGCATTATATATATTGTACAATGAATAATCCAGGACGAAAAAACCCCCAAAGTGCAATATAAAAGCAAAAGAAATATCAGAATACCTGGCTACATAAGCCAATAAAATGACATTCAGGCCAAAACTTCCTTGAAGTAAGTGAGTCTTCTCATTGATATAGTGAATGGGGTTTTAATCAGACTGTAAGTGAGCCTCTGTGGGTGATGTCAGAAATAGGTTTCCTAATGAGAACATTAGGAGAAAAATAAATCCAGCTTCAAAATATTTTCTCATTATTAACTCTTCCATGCCACTCTGCAATGTAAACAAGTATTTCTGCTGTTTAATTAGTATTTGACATGAAGTTACAAATTACTTCTAAGGAAAATATGTCATCACAACCTCAGCTCTGCATGTCACTGTTAGTTATTTCTCACCTTAGATAATGACTTCTGATCCTGCTAGCCTGTGAGTGCAACAGGCAGATCATATTCTTAGGGCATATCTCCTTAAAAATAAATAAACTCAAAAAAATTCCATCTTTATTATTTGGTACGGGACTCTCTGTATGTACCACAAAAATTCCAGGTTTAAATGACCACACATGGTACTGTAATTCTGGTCATGCTCAGATCCCTTTGCTGGTGGCATTCTGGATAAGAATGACTGACAATTATTACTTTCATGGAATTACAATATCAGCAAATATATTCCTTCAGCTTCTTATTTCCTGATATCATAATCAGTGGTGTCTCCGTGAATTTGCATGCACAAAACCACTTTCAATTCCATTCAGTTTCTCAAACATAAAAAATTCCTTGAGCCTCTCAAGCCTCCAGCCTGCAGAAGATCTTTAGTCATGCCCTCCAATTTATTCCCCTGCACAATTAAATTCCCAATCTTATTGCTCCTTACATTTCCTAAGGATCAAGGCAAGGAGACCACAGCTGATAGGCAGAGAGAAAAGCTCTGAAGTCACCAGGCACAAAGGTGACACACAGATGATGCCTGTGGTTTTGGTCTGACATCCTGCAGTCATCCATCTCTCAGTCCATTATAAAATGCTTCTGCTTCACTTCTCTCTCAGGACCAGGGGATACAGAGCACATGACAAAAATGGATGAGAACTGGATTTCCACAAGGGTCTGGGATACCAGGGCAACCTTAAAGGGTTGTGAATTTAAAAAATAGTATGGACAGGAGATAACCTTCCTTCGAGCATTTCAGCCTCTAATTTGGTGCTTGGTTGCTCCAGTAAGAGAAAGAAAAAGTAAGTGTATGAAATGTGCCTCTTAGTGACATATATGTTCCCAGAAGAATTTTTGAGTAAATTGTCTAGAATTATTTTCAAGTTCTGCAGTCCTGGCACACATTAGGACATGTCATGGCTGACGTGACCCACAGGCAGAGAAGCCTCTTCAGAGCTTTGCCATTAATTTCAGGATGAGGATGATAAAAAGCAGAGGAGGATGAGTTCTATCCTCTCTTGACAGACCTGAGTCATTCACTTGGCTCCCTCAGCCAGGGTGGAGAGGTGTTACACAAAGAGTTTGGCTTTTTACATGAAGCTTGGCGCTTTATTTAGCTACAGGAAAGACACGCTTTGCCCTTCCTTGGTCTTTCAGTGGGATGTGGTGGTGGGAGGACAGGCTCAGGCTCTGACCTGGATCAGGTCAGGCAGGATTCCTACAATATAGCACACCAACCTTCCCCACACACAGGCTTTATCTGAGGTCATTCACTTCCCATTTTCAGAGGGCTGAGGGGCTCTGTGTGAACCAATCCACCTCTGGCAGCAGCAGGCTGGCACTGGCTGTCTCAGCAGGACCAAAACTGGGAGAGGTAAGGCATCACTATGGCAGGATGCTTGTCAGCAAGAGACTCTCCAGACACGGGATCACGTCTAGGACTCAGTCCAAGAACTCCAGGTATTAGAAAATCAACTAAATGTGATTGTGAAACATTATCTGACACTCCCTGGCAACAATTCAGTGGTGTCCCCTTCACTCTGCACCACCAGTTCTAAAGGGCTTTCTTTTTAGTCCTCAAAAAGCTAGAAAAATGCATTTTATTATTCATGTCACTGGGGAGTTCATGGAAAACTGATGTATTAATGAGACTTCCCAGAAGTTTAATCAATGACTTCTACAGGGTTGGGATGAAAATACAGCTATTAATATTTCCTCCCATGCTGTTTGTTTGTTTGTTTGTTTGTTTGTTTGTTTGTTTGTTTGGGGGGGTGTTGTTTTGGGGTTTTTGGGGTGTTTTCCTTTTTATCAAAAGAGAACTATTTGAGCATGGCTTGTTGGCAAGAGAAGAATCTTGCACTCAGTTACCACTTCACCATTATTTTACAAAGTACAGGTTTACAATGTGTCCACCAGTGACTGCACCATCCCTAAGACAAAAGCTGTGTTATTAGGTAAGGCAAGGAAGGGCTAGGATTATGTATCTCCTTAATTCTGGTCTTAACACAAAAGCTATATGAGTGAAGAGAGAGAACAGCATCATTTAACAAACCTGAGACAATTCACAACTCAGGGAAGTCTCTTTGACTTTACGTGTTGGCATTTAAATCACAGCAGTGTTAAACATTTGTCTTCCAGAAACTGAGCAAAGAGCCCAGGCCATTCAGTGAGATATTGGCTAATTCATCCATTTAATCTCTACTCGTGCAGCTTCAGCCCTGTGTGAAGTCCTTTGTGTCTGTATGGATTTCATGGGGGTTCTGCATCCTTCATTCCCATTTTATCTCAGGAGATGTGGTTAGGCAATCTTGTCTGCACTCCCTGAAGGACTGCTGGCACTGAAGGGCTCTGGGAAGAAGCTCATGACTGTGCTCAGGTTTTACATTAAATTCTCCTTTATCTCTGGAGAGGAGAGCAGCTTGTCTGGCCAGCTCTGCTACATGCTGGGGCTGTGAAGGATCTGCAGCCACATCCAAAGTTCAGTAGCTGGTTTATTTGTCCTGCCATGCTAATGCCTTGTCTTGACACCAGCACAATTTACTTGCAATTATTTCTATGGAAAAAGGGGAGAGTGGCTGATAATTCAAAGGAGGAATTGTTTTAGCTTGGGCACCTTCAATACATGCAGTTTCCAACTGCTTGGCAGATTATTATTTTGCATTTTAACCTTTACATCCCTCTTCAGATACCATAATATCCAAAAGAAAATGCTTTGAAAGAACTTGCATACCTAAACTGGGAGAAAGTCTTTAAGTAGTGTAAAGCTGTTAAAGAACAAAGAGTTCATTATGTAGGTTTAAAACTCTTCACTTTTTGCAACCAGATTGTTACAGAAAAATCAGCCAAAGTATATTCAAATATATCACTGCCCGAGTAGCCCTTACAGGGGAGGGTTTTTGTTTTTGTTCTAACATTGCATCAGTAAAGCCATCCCAAGCAACCCATAAATGCAAAAAGATTCCTAATTCCAGATTGAAATTTAGAAATGAAAACTGATTCTGATAGAATGAGAAATATAAGAACTGTAATGCATAAGACACATTCGATTTGACTTTATGGAGCATTGGTTTTTTTCTGGGATAAACAGTGTATTTCAGCTATTTATTTACAATGTAAACATTTACAAACTGGTAGCTATGAATCAGGCTGTTGTTATTTCACTGTCTTTAATATCTGATTACTTCAAGGGGTGTTTTGTTCTAGATACAAAGCAAAGCTGAGGTCTGTACTACCCTGAACATTTATTCAGTTCAATAAAATTTGTGTCAAATGCACCAAAAAATGGGTCAGAAGCTGCCTACTGCCATGAGTTTCTGAAAGTATCTTGTATGGCAAAATGTCAGAACTTGGATACAGGTAACAGATGCTGATCCTCTGACAGCAGGCAGGATTTGGGACAGATCTGTGGCTGAGGTAGATCAGGCAGTTGCTTTGGTGGCCTCACACTCCCCAAGGAGAACAACTCCAAAAGTTCCCTGTTCTAGAGACAGCACAGATCAGGTTCTAATAGTTTATTATTTATTTGTAATTTTTTTACTGCAAGCAGCCATTAGTTGTGCATTTGGTAACCTGCTTTCTCTGCAACTGTCATCTATTGGGCACTTCCCTAGATTAAGATTTATCATTACTGCTGTGTTTTCTAGTGGTTATTGATATTGCTGTGCTTATTTTGTGTATAATGAATTTCAGCATATTAGCTTCTGGGGTTGGACTAGGCAAGGTCTAGCATGAAATGACTGTGAGCTGCATGTTTTTCAGGTGCTGCCCAACCTTTGCTGTGCCTTTGAGGGTCTTTGAGAGCTGAGAAAGTCCTGCCCTAAGGTCAGTTTTTGTCAGCCAAGACAGGCACCAGAAGGGATCATGCCCAAGAGAAAAAAGCATCCCACTTTGCACAGATGCTGACCACCAGGATGACTGAAGGGCATCTTCAGGCTGAAAGATTTCTCCAGCATTTAGCCAGTTCAGTAGCCAAAATGCCATGTGGACATGCCCATCCATGCCTGGCCTTTGGCAGCTATTCCCACCTGCCCTTTGACAACCCAACAGTAGGATATTGCACACAGATTTCTGATCAATTAGCTCCTCAGAATTGATTCTTGGCTCTTCCCCTGAGTGCTGCTTCAGCCAAACCTGCAGCAGAGCCCAAGATGCTGAACAAAATGAAGTCTGGCTGCTGACGTGGCATCAAGCAGCAACTTGGCCACCACAGCTGGAAATGGGATTCTTTTTTTTTAACTTTTACTTGCTCAGCAAGAGGAATGTTTATCAGTCTCAGCTCGTCTGTTCATTCCTCTCTGTCTGCAGCCACAGCTCAGGGAAACTTCTGAGCATCCCAGCTGACAGTGACTTCCAGCTCAAGCAGGCTCAGTGTGTGAGACAGAACCAGGGATGAGAGACCAATTTTTGATGGGGGTGAGCAGCCATGGGTGCCTCACCCAGGGTACATCCCTGGTCTGGAGCAACTCACAGGGTGCCCAGCAAGGGTGATGAAGATCACCCTTGGAAACAGATTAAAGTGTTCAGCATGTTAATTTATATCTTAGGCTACAAGGTCCCTCACTTTTGTGAGATTTTTCCCTATTTAGCATTAGTTAAATTACAGGATCTTGTTCTGAACTTGACAATTTTATATGGCATCTTATTTCAGGGGCTTGCCTTGTTTTCCTTATAAAAAGGAACATTACCTAGGAATCCTCCACTGTGGATCCTAGCTTAATTGCAATGGCTCTTGGTGTGACTTAACTAACAGCAAACTAAGCCGTGAGCCCATTAGGCCAATATTTCACTTAAACACCTCTTTTGTTAATTCTCCCTGAGGCTTGCTTTGGCTGGTTTGAAACCTTCTTTTTGGAATACAAAAAAAATATCAAAAATAGGGAAACTGCAGGAAAAAAAGGGAGAAAGACAATTAATTCATCAAGGACATAGTAAGTCCATACCAGCAACTTTCCACATTAACACTTCTCCATTTGATATATCCTGATGTCAAATATAAAGACAACACCCTAAATACTATTCCTTATTACCTCATATGTGTGGATCTTATAAAAATTTAGAACAATCTCTATTCTTAATTGTCTTTCAGGAAATTTGACAGGGAGGTATTTTGATAAATGCTGAGTTTTTGTTACAAACCATCAATACCAGTGAAAATCCTGCTTTCAAGAGGAAAGGATGAAATCACTCCTTGGTCTTAAATTGCCATAAATGTGCTTGATTTTCCAGCCTTCACTGTCATGAATCATCTTGACAGTGTCCCTCAAACTCATAGGTAGCCAGGTCAAGCAGCACATATTAACCAGCAAATGTAATTTCCTTGGGAGGTGATTGACAGATTGAGCTCTGCTATTTGTTCTCCTTTTCCCCCTTTTCCTTACCAGATGGACAGAACTTGGTTTTTGTGCTCTTGGATTCTTTGGGTGGCCATGGTCTGTCACACAGGGGAAGCAGTCACTGAACATCTTGGTGTGCTTTCCTTTGTACTTTTTCCTGCAATGATGCCTGAGGTAAACAGTGCTTGAAGAACCTCAGGTCAGAACATGAGGTGTGAGTCCTCATCTTTCCAGCACAGTCAAAATGTTCTGTCCTTGGCTTAACAAGTAAAAAAAGAAAGCCCTCTAGGATTCAGATACTGGCCTATCTCATGCCCTCTTTAGAGAGTTTTTGGATTTCCATGAGCTGGAAGTTTCATAGGAGGTTTCACATTCTACTTAACAGTTTTCCAACGTTCAAAACTACTACTAAAATAAAAATTTGAAGAACAAATGACCAGCACATGTGATTATGAGCCCAAGAGCCTGCATCCCTAGCCCTGGCTGCACGCCCTGAAAGTGACACTGCAGAGGATCACTGCTAGATGACACAGGTGTTCACAACACAATTTTTTTGGAACATATTTCTGGCAACAAAAAATGGACAGGGCTGATGAGCACGTGGCTGGGCTTTGGCAACATCATTGCCCCTTCCAAAGAGTATCCACACCCCTGGTCCTGGGCTGCCACTTTCAGCCTATTGCAGGCTCAGCCAGATTGGGTATCCATGGCTTATGATCAGACAGGTGTGCCATTTGTACTCTATTTGTATCTTTTCCATCATCAATATATGGAAGAATAAATAGATCTGTCAGTTAGTTTCAGAGTGGAAAACATTTTGTTCCAGCACCTTTCCTGCCTTAAGAATATTAGAATAGGTATATTATTTTTATTCAGTGTGTGAGGTTACAAAAAAAATTGAAATAATAGCATGTTCCTCATCAGATTGCAATACATGGATTTGGTTTATTTAATTTGATTTCTATGACTGGAATATTAAATTGATTTGACTAGTCACATACTTAACAAGGCAGTGAATTATTCACAGGAAAGTTTGAATTGCAGTTAATTTAGCCTCCTGCAAAGCCCAGTGTTTTCATGGAGGTGACTCAGGGTTTGGAGAGCTGCCCAGAGACCCAGGTTTAGGTCTTCTGGGCTGTATGTCTGCAACCTACAGGATTTGGTGGTTCAGGGCCTGCAGGTATGAGCATTTGCAAAGGGAATTATCTTGCCTCACAGAATTATGCAGATACTGGGTGTGGTTAGCTTTTGGCTCAATAAAGTCTCCAAAATAGTATCTTGTGTATCAACATGCTCTCAGTGCTTTTGGAAGTTGAAAGTAGCAGATGCTCAGCTCTGCTGAAAATCGAAGTGGTTTTATCCTCCGCCCAGACAGTCCGGTACAAAACAACTCCCTGTGGCAACAGAGACAGATTTCAGTCTTTTTAGAGAAGGCCAAGCCCCTCCTGCTCCATGCTTGATACGTCCCACTCTAGCTTTCCTCTGCACCGTTGGCGTTGCTAGACCCTCCAGTTTTGTTGTGTTACACAGGAAAGAAAAAANAAAAAAAAAAAAAAAGCAGTCAAGTTTTGCAGCTCCAATTTTAGCAGTACTTTCACAGTTACTATTGTGTTAGAACTCCACATGACACAAAGAAATCTAGTAGGTCAGCTGCTTGAAAATAGAGTCTAATTTTATATTTCGGCAAGTTATATAAGCATTTGCTAATCACTTTTCTTAATAGAACGTGCTTTTTCTCTAAAGCAAGTTAAACCTTTCTCCCAGAAGAGAAAAACACACAGTGCTTGAAAGGTCCCTTAAAGATAAAACCAGAATTACTCAGTATTGCCCTTTCCAAAGAAGATTTCCAAGAAATTTTCACAGGCCCCATCAATAGTTAAAAATAAAATCAAGTGTTATGTTTGAAAACATAGTGAGAAATGTGTTGGGTTTTAAGTAGCACAAGATGATAATGTTAGCACCTCTGCTAACAAAATCTCTGAAGCACTTGTAAGGACCCAACAAAATTAACAGGGAGTTTTTGTTTTCAAAACAGCATTTCATGCTGTAAAAGTAATTTGACTGTCCTTTGCTGGTGATTTCAATGGAGCTGAACCAGTAACCAATTTTCCAGCTATAAAGGGGAAGTAAACATTTTAAAAAGCCCTTGGTTTTCACTCTACATGAATAATTAGTGGAAATGCTTTTGGAAAATAGGTTAAACTCTGTGATGTATCTCCAGTCAATGGCATAAAATACCCTTCAGGACAGTGAGATGTCTGCTCCTGGCTGGACAGTGGAGCAACAGATTTTACATTACTCAGTGTGGTGAGATTGTAAAGGTGCAAATCTCTTTTTATCTTCGTGAGAGATCAATCCAGGCAGAACAGGAGGAGGATCATGGAGTGGCTGGGCAGAACAAGAGTGCTGCACTTTTGTACACAGTGGTGGTGTTGATGCCATGGCAAACACAAGTTTTCATGTCATTTAATAGTAAAGGTGAATTTAAAGATTACAAAGAGCCAACTGTTTAAGAATGCTTAATCAATTAATTTTACATTAGAGTTTAACAACTCAAAAGCTTGTTTTAACATCATAGTTAATAGTTACCTATATTGCAGCCTATTGATGGGCTTTAGTAACCATCAATATGAGACATTTGCTGTCTGGCTGTGCTTTCAGCTACAGGATTTAGCTTCGAGCTACAGGAAGAACAGCATGCCCAAGCGAGCCAGCTTTCATCCAATATTAGTATCTTTCTTACAGGAGATCTTCATTAACTCACTGCAAAGTCCAGACAGAGGCTGTTGAAGGTTTCTTTCTGCAATGGCCCTGTGAAGCAGGACAGGTTGTCTTTCTAGTTCAGTAATTCTGTTGCTTGCAGGCTTGGCTGAGCAAAAATGCTGCTCTCCTCCTCCCTTTGTACCTCTACTATCATTAAGGACTTTCAAACCCTTGCACCACTGCTGACAAATCTGGCTGCCTTCACTTGTTTTATAGATTTCTCTCTTTCCTCAAGGTTTCTGGGTTTATTTAATGAAACATCTTTGTTCATTTGTTCTGCTTGATAATTAAGTCATTTTATTTTAACCATCTTTCTTCAAACAGAGAATTCGTATGCATGAAGGACAGCTCCCAGAAGTGAGGAAAGGAAGATACTGAGTGCTTTGGCTACATTGCCAGCAATGAAAAATACAGGTTTTGATTGACTTGCAGATACCCTTTAGGAGGCATCAACTAAGGAAAAACTGTTAAAACAGTTAAAAAAACCCTCGACCCAGGCTTTCATTTCAACTAATGTATTATTTATGTGAATATACTAGAGATAACTAACATTATTGTTACACCTCCACCTTTTTCAGAGAGAAAAATTACCCTTTCCAGAACATCCTGATTTTTCTCATCCTTCCATTTTGCTCAGCTTTTCCTTCTCCAAGAGATCTTTAGTCTGTGCCACCTTATGTCTGTGGAGTTGATATCCCCTCCAGAGCTCAGTGGTCATGAACTTATCTGCCTTCATCAGAAAATGAAACTTTATCAACAAACTACACACAATAAACAGGCCTCAGTATCTGAATAGATATTACTGGTTACCATTATCAGAGCCCATCCTTTATTAATGCAAAACTTTTCAATTTCTTGCTGGCTGAAGAGGGGTTTAAAATGAGTGTGAGCAATAGTTAATCTTCTCCTGCGGTCTCCAGACCTACTGTGGGACTCCTCATTGGAATTCACCCTGCATCCATCACTTAATTTCCTAAGCAGATGAAGCATGGTTGTTTCTGGCCTGCCTGTCTCTGGAGCTCTCATTGCAACAGCAGCCTAGGCATCAAACAAAAAGAAAAATACCTGTGAGATCTTTTTCAGCAGAATACATTTTTACTAGAATTGATAAAACACACACAGTTTAATAGATGAAGACCTACTAATTCTCTGAAAAATATCTAGGTGTTAGTGGTGATAAAACTATTGACACTAAGCCTTTTTATAAAAGTTATAAAACAAAGTTATAAAACTAAGCCCTTTTTGTGCTTAGCATTATTGGTGTAACTGTGAATCACCTCCAAACAGGGGTCAGGAAAACCAGTATGGCTCCTGCAAGCAAAGATTTTAGCTTAATATGTAAAGGTTCTCTGTGGTTTATGGTTTTCTGGAAAGTACTTGTATTAGTGTTATTTTTACCACACTGAGCACACAGAAAATATGAGCAATAACAGGCATCACACTGGGGCTGCAAAAATTGACTTCAATCCATGCTTACCACAGATGACAAAGAGAATTTATGAAGAAGACCTCTGATTTATAGTGAACAATTCTATCCTTGGCAGAAGTGGAGAATTAATAATATCCAGACAAACTGTACGGATTTAAACCCATGGTGACATAAATCAATGGACAGGGCTGCAGATCCAGAGGAGGAGACTTGAAGGGAAGAAGCAGGTCAGACAGCTTTAAACTAGCAGCCACAGCTAAATCTAGCAGGGTCTGCAAATCAGAAGTTCATGACCTTTCAATCATCACCCTACAGGAATACCACCAACAGCTGGGATGTGACAAGTGAGTCCGCATTCCTTTCCTCTTGCCATGGGTAGCCTGGCAAATTAGCCTACATTTGGGACTAAAGCTGTGACACCAGCCCATGATGGGGAAAAGAAGCAGGCTAGGAAGCAGTTCAAATATTCTCTTCTGCAAATCATAGTTTTTTAGAAGTTTTTTGTTTAATTCTTTACATTTTGCCTCCTTTCTCCCTCCACTTCTTACTTTTTCCATTCTTAAATTTGTTCCTTATTAACCCCATATAAAATCTTGCCTTCATAAAAACTTTAATACCTCTTCACACAATTTGGAGCTTTTTTTCATCCCTGAAGATGGCAAGTTCATATTCCATGCTTTGCGGTGCTTTATAATGCCAAGCTGGCTTGACGAATCTCTGTGCCATGGAGTAAAACTGAAATCAAACCAGATTACACTCAGGAAATTACACCTGGTGGAAAGATTGTTGTTTGATGGGAGTTTAGTAAACTAGTGTCATGGTTTGTGCATTTCCTGCAAAGCAGGTTAGTTATCAGGATCCCTGGTGACACAGCAGGGATGTGTTTGTCCTGGGTGTTGACTGGGGACCAGGGGCCAGTCCTGCCCTACTGAGCTCCAGCACACGGTGGGACCACAGGACACCCCTCACATGGTGCTGCTCTGCTGGATGCTCCCAACAGAGATGTTTGGCTTCATGAGGAGCTGGGGGAAGGTGGTCTGAATTCTCAGCTGGGCTCAGCATTCTGTGCACCTCGTGGATGGTTCATCACCCGCTGAGGCCTGGCCCCTCAGACTGCAGGAGCACGGTCTTCTGGTCCCTGCTTCAGCAAGATGCAGAGCATGTTCAGACACCATGAGAACGGGTGATCTGTGGTGGGTATCACTTACCTGCCCAGTGGCAGAAAGTGGGAGGATGCAAGGGACAGGGAAGAAGATGTCTGCAGCCTTTTTACTGTTCCTGGTAAATTCTGTGACACATCACACCTATCCTCACTCCAGTGAAGCTCCTCCACCTTAGCAAGGCTGGGAAAACCTCGAAAAGCCACATTCACTGGAGATTGGAAAACACTTATAATTTTTTTTTTTTAAGAAGAATGCTCATTGCCATAGTCCAGCTTGTGGTAGAAGATGATGGTAGTATTTCTGGATGATCAACATGGCTTCTTGCACATTCCTGATGAGCAGAAAGCCCAAGTCTATAATGCAAGAACTGCTTTAAATTCACAAGGTCAAATTATTTCATGTTTGTGTTTGGAGAGGCAGAGCACGAAGTACTTTATTTCAATAGGAAAGATAAGTTTACATTCAGATATTTCAATGATAAAAATATTTTATTATACAATATGATTAAATTTTTACTTATGAAGCTCTTCCTTCACCATCTTATCATGTCTTTTACCTCCTTTGTAATTCAAGCTCTCAGCTCATACTCCTCTGGGAGATATTGTATGGTTGGGGGTTTTTTTAAACAGGGAAAACTCTTTAAAAACCATTCTGCCCCCACTTCTTTGACTCTTACCTGTAACTGATATAAACAGAGGTATAATTAGACATTAAAAAATCAACACATTAAGCTTCTTAATTAATTATGATTTGCCTATTGATTTAATGTCCTCGTAAATTTTTCAGCAGGAGATGTGATTGCCTTCTCCAGACATAATTGCATTGTCTATCCTATAGAGGCTTCCCAAAGAGTTCTGCAAAGCTGAAGGCACTTATTAATTGTAATAACAACCAATGCACAAAGTAGGCATTTGTGTTGCTCTTTCTTGCTCATAACTTCCCAATCTGCAGGCAATTAAAAAAATCCCTTAAACTGCCTATTTGCACATCAGACTTTTGTCACAAAAACCCCTAGCTCTAAATGTCTTAAAAATCAGGTGTGTAAACTTATGTATCATTTTCATGACAAACAGCTTTTGTATCTCACAATTTTAGGTGTAGTATCTTGGCTCCAATGTCTTCGTAATTCAGGGTATAGGTTAAATAAGTTAGATCACAGCTATCCATAGCTATCTAAAAGCATTACTACTGAAATTTAGGCTATTTCCCCATGCCTCAGGAAATAAACAGGCCTGATTATCCCCATTCAGAGGACAACAATACTCCCTGCGAGCATACACACAGCATCCATCAATGAAGACTACTAATTTACAGGGCACATATTTCTGCTACCTGATATTGCACAGAGTTTTGTGATGAGTGATTAACTTTAAATAGCTTGATAATCAAGAGCAGATTAGGAGGGAGTGGGTTTGTGATGTTGGATCAAGTGGCCTCTCTTCTCAGCCCTTTTCCTAGTAATAGGTGGCCCAATGGTTTTCTCTTGTGACCATGCTGTGCTCACAGAAGGGTGGGTGAAGGAGCAGGGTAAGGAGGCAACACTCATGGAGATGTGGGGGAACTGTCCCCACCTCTTATGGCTTCTCATTTGGTGTTCTCCATATCCTCATGTTCTCCACGTCTCCATGTCCCCACGCTGGGCTGCAGAAGCTGCACATTTGTCATGGCTCACATAAATGGGGGCTCCTCCACCAAACTGCCAAGAAACTCATCCACCTGTTCAGAGCTGGGTTTGGTGTGCTCCCAAAGACCAGCAGCTGTCAGGTATGTGCCCCAGCACGACCTGGGACCATCCAGGATCTGATAACAAAGCCATTCAGTGGGAGGCTCTTGCCAACCCAGTTGCCACATGGGAATTCACATACAGTTGGGTTGTTTGCACTACCTAACAGAGAGTTCATTTGCCTTAATCCAGCTCTTTCGATGTCTTTGTTTGGTGGGCCTTGGAACACCTCCCAAGGAAGGGAAGCCCTACCTCTGCCCTCCTGAATTAGGTGGTGCAGGCAAACTCAGGTGATTGCTTTCTCACAAACAAGCTCTCCAAGAGCACAATGGTAACCCATGGCATTGATCTAGGGCAGTGAAAGGGCTATAGTGTTATCTGTTACCACTGGAGGTTCCCTCTATTAGGCTTTCTGTTTCTGTTTTCTTCTCGTAAGGATACATAGTTCAAAGATGAGAAAGTTTTGAAAATTTCTCATTCAAATTCTTTCTATTTCACCTTTCCCCTTCCTCATTTCCAAGAATGTGTAGGTTTGCTGAACCATTTGCTTCTTCCAGCTGATCCCTTCTGCATCCATAGTGCTAACTAAGCAGGAAAATCCTCCTCCTCTTTCTTAGTAATGTTCAGAAACCACTGTCGTGGGCAGGACTTATTGCACTGAGGTTCCTGGGCATTCTCTGTGGTCTGAGTTATTTCTGAAACTAGTTATCTTATCAGCTCTTTTTGACACGATTTGTTGGGTGGGTGCTGAAAGAAAATAAAGGGCACAAGCTTTGAACCTTTAGAGATGATCAAATTGGTGTTCAATCCCCTACTGCAGATAGAACCTCCCTACCATTCCCCTGCACTTTGGAACAGCTCTTCCTCTGGCACCTGCCTTCTCTCAAATTGCTGTGCAAGACGTGCAAATGTTATTTTCCTTTCTGCTGTCAGCTCTTTTCTCCACATCATCTACTACTTCAAATAAAGCTTTGAAAAAGGAACTCTGATGTCTGCTTTCAGATGAAAAATGACAATCCCTGGGTAACCTGTTCAAGCACATTGATGGGGAATCTGTAATTTCAGGATGGCATCTTTCCCTCTACAGTCATGAGATTTATTGCAGATGAATGGAACAGCTCAGTAGTAATTTCTTACTCACATGTTTCAATAGATACACAAGGAAATGCCCTGATAGTCCATTAAGGATCTACATTAGACATTAACTTGTGCAAGTGCTTTCATAGCAGTGTAACTGCCTTCATCCTAGCATGAAAAGATATCTTCATGAGCATATTTTCTAGGAAATCTCAGAGGGTTACTTTATTTGGTTTTGTAAGATCTGATCATTTCTCTTCTTTAAGGTAAACTAATGTGTTCAAAATCATTTTTTTTCAGGCCCTGTGTGTTTATATGCTTTTAGATATGACTATAGACACCCCTGTGCAGAGGAAGGAATGCCATTCCTGCTGTCTTCCTGCAGTGAGGCATTCAGGGGAAACCAGAGAATTGAAAATTAAGCCTAGAGGTGTAATGATCCCAGAAGATTGTTGTGAGCCCAAAAGGGCTGTTGCACATCACATCCAACCAGCAGCATATGTGGTGGCATCTTTCAATTTAGCCTTGTGGATTTCCCTAACTTTTCACCTAGGTCTAAGTCCTTTAAAATATGTTGAAACAA